>CM072243.1:299927-664927 GCA_036851935.1 Coregonus suidteri
TAGTGGGTGTGTCTATCATATTGTAGTGGGTGTGTCTATCATATTGTAGTGGGTGTGTCTATCATATTGTAGTGGGTGTGTCTATATCATATTGTAGTGGGTGTCTATATCATTCCTGTAGTGGGTGTGTATCATATTGTAGTGGGTGTGTCTATCATATTGTAGTGGGTGTGTCTATCATATTGTAGTGGGTGTGTCTATCATATTGTAGTGGGTGTGTCTATCATATTGTAGTGGGTGTGTCTATCATATTGTAGTGGGTGTGTCTATATCATATTGTAGTGGGTGTGTCTATATCATATTGTAGTGGGTGTGTCTATCATATTGAGTCTGGTCTTCCTTCAGAAAATCAGGAGATTAACTGGAAACTGTGTCTGTGTGTGTGTGTCTGTCTGTGTGTGTCTGTGTGTCTCTGTGTGTGTGTGTACCTGTGTCTGTGTGTGTCTGTGTGTGTGTCTGTCTGTGTCTGTGTGTGTGTGTGTCTCTGTGTGTGTGTGTACCTGTGTCTGTGTGTGTGTGTGTGTGTGTGTGTGTGTGTGTGTGTGTGTGTGTGTGTGTGTGTGTGTGTGTGTGTGTGTGTGTGTGTGTGTACCTGGGGTGAAGGCTCTGTGGTACTGATACAGATCCTCTCCTCTGAGCTCCTCAGCAATCAGTCTGATCTTCAGTCTCACTCCGTCCAGCTTCAAATCAGCTTCATTTAGGACCTCCTCCACGTCTGGGACACTGCAGGGAAAAACATTCACATCAGGTTAGATTATCTACTGGAATAAGATGGACATTTAAAGGTGCACTTTTCAAAATCCACTCTGCCATTTCCTGGTCGCTAAAATTTTAATAGTTTGTCTAATTTCAGGTTGTGACAAAACAAGCTAGTGTAGTGTAGAGAATCATTGGACCATCTAAACCGCTGGGAAATAGATTTTCTATAAACAAAAATATTGTATTTTCAGCTGTTTGAAGCTGGTGTACAAAACTGAAAGCAAAAGACACAAAAACGAAACTTAAGAATGAACAGGAAGCATAGAAATAGCGCACATAGAACAGATCTACCGCTTCTCAGACTTGCTTTCAATGAGAATGACAGATCTATAACTCACATTTCTATGTGAATTTGGTCCGGTCACCCAAAAAGTTACATATTGCAGCTTTAATCAATGCATCAACAAACAAAAATAAAATGATTTGGCTAACCTAGATGATATTTAACACTGCATTTGATTTTAAACCATTAGAAGTGACCAACTATATGAGATTATATTTTTCTTATACAGACTTTTTCCTTTCCCCTTGCTGCTGAGGACCCCCTAAGGACCCTGGCAGACCCCAGTTTGTAGTTCAGACAATTTACCTGGTGACTCTGTGCAGTAGAAATATTGTCCTCTTGCTTTCGATGGTGATGTCTCTGCTGAGTTTGACCAGGCGCTCATGCTTGTCATGCTTGGTGTCTAGGTCCTGCTGGAACACTGGTAGAAATATCTGATTAGTAGGCTGCATCTCATTCTCTTCCTACCATAACTATATGTTATCATGAAGCAAATTAAAACGTAAAGTCCATTTTTAAGCATACAGCAAGAGGAGAGAGGAGGAGGTGGAGACGGGGGTGGGAGAAGGAGGAGTGAACTCTGGGCTGATTCTAAATTCTTTCTCACATCAATCAGTGTAACCGAAGGTACCACAGAAAGTTATCTAGTAGATACCTTTGAATGCAGCTATCACAGGTGATGTCAGGTTAGCTCCTGTGTCGCGGTCATCTGTTTTCTGAGTTGTCTTCATCCGAGGACACCCTTCACCTGAGGAGAGAGACAGGGAGATTACAAATGAGGCAACCCCTTCACCTGAGGAGAGAGACACAGAGATTCCAGATGAGGTCACCTCTTCACCTGAGGAGAGAGACAGGGAGATTACAAATGAGGTCACCCCTTCACCTGAGGAGAGAGACAGGGAGATTACAAATGAGGTCACCCCTTCACCTGAGGAGAGAGACACGGAGATTACAGATGAGGTCACCCCTTCACCTGAGGAGAGAGACAGGGAGATTACAAATGAGGTCACCCCTTCACCTGAGGAGAGAGACAGGGAGATTCCAGATGAGGTCACCCCTTCACCTGAGGAGAGAGACACAGAGATTACAGATGAGGTCACCCCTTCACCTGAGGAGAGAGACACAGAGATTACAGATGAGGTCACCCCTTCACCTGAGGAGAGAGACAGGGAGATTACAGATGAGGTCACCCCTTCACCTGAGGAGAGAGACACGGAGATTACAGATGAGGTCACCCCTTCACCTGAGGAGAGAGACAGGGAGATTCCAGATGAGGTCACCCCTTCACCTGAGGAGAGAGACAGGGAGATTCCAGATGAGGTCACCCCTTCACCTGAGGAGAGAGACAGGGAGATTCCAGATGAGGTCACCCCTTCACCTGAGGAGAGAGACAGGGAGATTCCAGATGAGGTCACCCTTTCACCTGAGGAGAGAGACAGGGAGATTCCAGATGAGGTCACCCCTTCACCTGAGGAGAGAGACACGGAGATTACAGATGAGGTCACCCCTTCACCTGAGGAGAGAGACAGGGAGATTCCAGATGAGGTCACCCCTTCACCTGAGGAGAGAGACAGGGAGATTACAGATGAGGATACCCTTCACCTGAGGAGAGAGACACGGAGATTACAGATGAAAGATTCATATTATATTTAAGCATTAAGGCCCGAGGGGGTGTGGTATATGGCCAACATACCACGGCGAAGGGCTGTTCTTTCGCACGATGCAACACGGAGTGCCTGGGCACAGCCCTTAGCTGTGGTATATTGGCCATATACCACAAACCCCTGAGGTGCCTTATTGCTATTATAAACGGGTTACCAACGTAATTAGAAGAGTAAAAATAAATGTTTTGTCATACCCATGGTATATGGTCTGTGATAAACTGGGTGGTTCAAGCCCTGAATACTGATTGGCTGACAGCTGTGGTATATCAGACCGTATACCATGGGTATGACAAAACATTAGTTTTTACTGCTCTAATGACGTTGTTAACCAGTTTATTATAGCAATAAGGCACCTCAGGGGTTTGTGGTATATGGCCAATATACCACGGCTAAGGGCTGTATCCAGGCACTCCGCGTTGCGTTGTGCATAAGAACAGCCCTGCCCTTAGCCATGGTATATTGGCCATATACCATACCCCCTCGTGCCTTATTGCTTAAATATACCACGGCTGTCAGCCAATCAGCATTCAGAGCTCAAACCACACAGTTTCTAATTTACATTATAAACGGTATTACAAAACATGTCTTTTTACTGCTCTAATTACGTTGGTAACCAGTTTATAATAGCAATAAGGCACCTCGGGGGTTTGTGGTATTTGACCAATATTCCTCGGCTAAGGGATATATCCAGGCACTCCGCGTTGCGTCATACTGAGAACATCCCTTAGCCGTGGTATATTGTCCATCTACCACACCCCCTCGGGACTTATTGCTTAAATATAGCTAGTGTAGGCTTTATGGGACAAACATGATTAGCTAGCTAGCTATGTGAATTCCACATTTATGCCCCGCTTCAAATCCAGAGCATAGCGATTTTACACATCATACATAATGTTAATAATTAATTTGATTACCTTCGCGCTTGCTCATAACTTCTATATAATCTTATTATCGTACAGGAATGTTGTTATTTTACAGTTACCTAGCTAGCAGCATTTGACTACAACCTGAAGCGACTGTTTACTTGTGATTGCGTCCAAGTTGAAGAGGCATGATACACATGTCAATTGCCTTAATCATTAGAGTTATTTTGAGTCATAAAATATATTTTCCGAAGAACAGGATACGAGAAGCTGACTGAAAACCCATATACAATGTCTGCATTATTTTATATAATGTAGAATAGTAAACACAAAGCTTTGGTGTATTGAAATGTTCCGGCATTCATAGGGGCACCCCATTCTGTTGGGACGATGGATTTTGGGAAATGTAGTTTCTAGTGGAAGAGACGTGGTGTCCGTTTTGATCAGGTTTTTGATCAAACATTAAAATAATTCATTCAATGGTTCTAGTCTGTAAGTAATTGTATATGCTAAACATGCTGGATTCCAATTAATAAAAATGTATTTGTCAACTTTTGTTCAAAATAGATAGCATAAGCATCATTTCCATTTGCCTATAGCCTACAGTGGGGAAAAAAGTATTTAGTCAGCCACCAATTGTGCAAGTTCTCCCACTTAAAAAGATGAGAGAGGCCTGTCATTTTCATCATAGGTACACGTCAACTATGACAGACAAATTGAGAGAAAAAAATCCAGAAAATCACATTGTAGGATTTTTTATGAATTTATTGGCAAATTATGGTGGAAAATAAGTATTTGGTCACCTACAAACAAGCAAGATTTCTGGCTCTCACAGACCTGTAACTTCTTCTTTAAGAGGCTCCTCTGTCCTCCACTCGTTACCTGTATTAATGGCACCTGTTTGAACTTGTTATCAGTATAAAAGACACCTGTCCACAACCTCAAACAGTCACACTCCAAACTCCACTATGGCCAAGACCAAAGAGCTGTCAAAGGACACCAGAAACAAAATTGTAGACCTGCACCAGGCTGGGAAGACTGAATCTGCAATAGGTAAGCAGCTTGGTTTGAAGAAATCAACTGTGGGAGGAAATGGAAGACATACAAGACCACTGATAATCTCCCTCGATCTGGGGCTCCACGCAAGATCTCACCCCGTGGGGTCAAAATGATCACAAGAACGGTGAGCAAAAATCCCAGAACCACACGGGGGGACCTAGTGAATGACCTGCAGAGAGCTGGGACCAAAGTAACAAAGCCTACCATCAGTAACACACTACGCCGCCAGGGACTCAAATCCTGCAGTGCGAGACGTGTCCCCCTGCTTAAGCCAGTACATGTCCAGGCCCGTCTGAAGTTTGCTAGAGTGCATTTGGATGATCCAGAAGAGGATTGGGAGAATGTCATATGGTCAGATGAAACCAAAATAAACTTTTTGGTAAAAACTCAACTCGTCGTGTTTGGAGGACAAAGAATGCTGAGTTGCATCCAAAGAACACCATACCTACTGTGAAGCATGGGGGTGGAAACATAATGTTTTGGGGCTGTTTTTCTGCAAAGGGACCAGGACGACTGATCCGTGTAAAGGAAAGAATGAATGGGGCCATGTATCGTGACATTTTGAGTGAAAACCTCCTTCCATCAGCAAAGGCATTGAAGATGAAACGTGGCTGGGTCTTTCAGCATGACAATGATCCCAAACACACCGCCCGGGCAACGAAGGAGTGGCTTCGTAAAAAGCATTTCAAGGTCCTGGAGTGGCCTAGCCAGTCTCCAGATCTCAACCCCATAGAAGATCTTTGGAGGGAGTTGAAAGTCTGTGTTGCCCAGCGACAGCCCCAAAACATCACTGCTCTAGAGGAGATCTGCATGGAGGAATGGGCCAAAATACCAGCAACAGTGTGTGAAAACCTTGTGAAGACTTACAGAAAACGTTTGACCTGTGTCATTGCCAACAAAGGGTATATAACAAAGTATTGAGAAACTTTTGTTATTGACCAAATACTTATTTACCACCATAATTTGCAAATAAATTCATTAAAAATCCTACAATGTGATTTTCTGGATTTTTTTTCTCATTTTGTCTGTCATAGTTGACATGTACCTATGATGAAAATTACAGGCCTCTCTCATCTTTTTAAGTGGGAGAACTTGCACAATTGGTGGCTGACTAAATACTTTTTTTCCCCACTGTATATATATATATATATATATTAGCACAATTGGTGGCTGTATGTAATAAATCAGCCTATATTCACAAGTTTCCCGGCCTTGTAATACTTAGGTTCAGACTACAGAGCACGAAATTTACAGACACAGTAATAATAGGCCAGAAATAAAACATAATCCTTCATTTTGTAATGTTTGTATTTTATTTCCAAATCTATTTTAGTCTACATCTGTTAAATAGTTAGTAGACTTAAATAACGAAACTGGGACTTTGTAACCTCTATTATTGGACAGATCAGATTATCTCGCTCTCTCTCTCTACTCTCTCTCAATTCAATTTCAATTGAAGGGCTTTATTGGCATGGGAAACATATGTTTACATTTGCCAAAGCAAGTGAAGTAGATAATAAACTAAAGTGAAATAAACAATAAAAAATGAACAGTCAACATTACACTCACAAAAGTTTCAAAAGAATAAAGACATTTCAAATGTCATATTATGTATATATACAGTGTTGTAACGATGTGCAAATAGTTAAAGTACAAAAGGGAAAATCAATAAACATAAATATGGGTTGTATTTACAATGGTGTTTGTTCTTCACTGGTTGCCCTTTTCTTGTAGCAACAGGTCACAAATCTTGCTGCTGTGATGGCACACTGTGGTATTTCACCCAATAGATATGGGAGTTTATCAAAATTGGGTTTGTTTTCGAATTGTTTGTGGGTCTGTGTAATCTGAGGGAAATATCTGTCTCTAATATGGTCATACATTTGGCAGGAGGTTAGGAAGTGCAGCTCAGTCCCGAGGAAACCCGGCCACCTGCCTGGTGCCACCTGCCTGGTGCCATCTTGGAGCCGTGCCTCCTGCCTGTGGCCTCCTGCCTGGTGCCATCTGCCTGGTGCCATCTTGGAGCCGTGCCTCCTGCCTGGTGCCATCTGCCTGGTGCCACCTGCCTGGTGCCATCTTGGAGCCGTGCCTCCTGCCTGGTGCCTCCTGCCTGGTGCCTCCTGCCTGGTGCCATCTGCCTGGTGCCATCTTGGAGCCGTGCCTCCTGCCTGGTGCCATCTGCCTGGTGCCACCTGCCTGGTGCCATCTTGGAGCCGTGCCTCCTGCCTGGTGCCTCCTGCCTGGTGCCATCTGCCTGGTGCCATCTTGGAGCCGTGCCTCCTGCCTGGTGCCATCTGCCTGGTGCCATCTTGGAGCTGTGCCTCCTGCCTGGTGCCATCTTGGAGCCGTGCCTCCTCGTGGGCTGCACTGAATAGTGAACACAGATGCAGAGTAGATGCCAGTTCAGTTATGGCAATGCATGAAGTGCATTTACTTTCATTTAACATGGTGCACAGAAGGCTTTATTTTTTCTATGAACAAAATGTCAAATTATGTTATGCACATTTTAATACAGAATGTAGGCCTATAAAAACTGAGAGGAGATTTTGAGGAGATAATTAGATTATTTCTGTAATATATTAGCACACTGAGGCAGGGATGCGGGTAGAAGAACCACGTTTATCAGTTGTCATGGATCAAGTGCAAGTACAGATGATCACATGTAGTAATTAGTAACAGCGCCACACTCTGGTCCTCCAGGAAGTACTTGTACATACATTACTTTTTTTTTTTCTAAAAACAATTTTTTCTTTCAACTCAGTGTTTCACATTGCAAACAATAAACACATTTTTTTCACAACATAACATAGATATCACAATTGTCATAAAATTGTTATTATTAATGTATTTTCAATGTTTTATTTATTATTTTCAACAGTCTTTTCAGTATAATCTTTTCAGTACTGGTAGCGTTTTGGCATTCTGATAGGTCTTCCATAACGAGTTGATGTCACCTGGTCTTCCATAACGAGTTGATGTCACCTGGTCTTCCATAACGAGTTGATGTCACCTGGTCTTCCATAACGAGTTGATGTCACCTGGTCTTCCATAACGAGTTGATGTCACCTGGTCTTCCATAACGAGTTGATGTCACCTGGTCTTCCATAACGAGTTGATGTCACCTGGTCTTCCATAACGAGTTGATGTCACCTGGTGTGTCAGTGTTTACATTGTTGCTTTCCACTGTTTGTTCAAATCAAATCAAATTGTATTTCTCAAATGCACCGAATACAACAGCTGAAGACCTTACACTGAAACGCTTACTTACAAGCCCTTAACCAACAATGCCGTTATAAGAAAAATAAGTGTTAAGTAAAAAATGCAAACAGTCCAGATAGCCATTTGATTAGCTGTTCAGTAGTCTTATGGCTTGGGGGTAGAAGCTGTTAAGGAGCATTTTGATCCAAGACTTGGCGCTCCGGTACCGCTTGCCGTGCGGTAGTAGAGAGAACAGTCTATGACTAGGGTGGCTGGAGTCTTTGACAATTTTTAGGGCCTTCCTCTGACACCGCCTGGTATAGAGGTCCTGGATGGCAGAAAGCTTGGCCCCAGTGATGTATCAATCAGTCAATCAATCATTTATTTATAAAGCCCTTTTTACATCAGCAGATGTCACAAAATGCTATACAGAAACCCAGCCTAAAACCCCAAACAGCAAGCAATGCAGATGTAGAAGCACGGTGGCTAGGAAAAACACCCTAGAAAGGCAGGAACCTAGGAAGAAACTTAGAGAGGAACCAGGCTCTGAGGGGTGGCCAGTCCCCTTCTGGCTGTGCCTTGTGGAGATTATAACAGTACATGGCCATTAAGGCCAGATTTTTCTCCCAAGATGTTCAAAGTTCATAGATGACCAGCAGGGTCAAATAATAATCACAGTGGTTGTAGAGGTTGCAACAGGTCAGTACATCAGGAGTAAATGTCACTTGGCTTTTCATAGCCGGGCATTTAGAGGTTGAAATAGCAGGTGCGGTAGAGAGAGAGAGTTGAAAACAGCAGGTCCGGGACAAGGTAGCACGTCCGGTGAACAGGTCAGGGTTCCATAGCCGCAGGCAGAAGAGTGGAAACTGGAGCAGCAGCACGACCAGGTGGACTGGGGACAGCAAGGAGTCATCAGGCCAGGTAGTCCTGAGGCATGGTCCTAGGGCTCAGGTCCTCCGGGAGGGGAGGGAGAGAGGGAGAGGGCCATACACACTACCCTCTGTAGCGCCTTGCGGTCGGAGGCCGAGCAGTTTCCATACCAGGCAGTGATGCAACCAGTCAGGATGCTCTTGATGGTGCAGCTGTATAACTTGAGGACCAATGCCAAATCTTTTCAGTCTCCTGAGGGGGAATAGGCTTTGTCGTGCCCTCTTCACGACTGTCTTGGTGTGTTTGGACCATGATAGTTTGTTGGTGATGTGGACAACAAGGAACTTGAAGCTCTCAACATGCTCCACTACAGCCCCATCGATGTGCATGGGGGTATGTTTGGCCCTTCTTTTCCTGTAGTCCACAATCATCTCCTTTTGTCTTGATCACGATGAGGGAGAGGTTGTTATCCTGGCACCACACTGCCAGGTCTCTGACCTCCTCCCTATAGGCTGTCTCCTCGTTGTCGGTGATCAGGCCTACCACTGTTGTGACGTCGGCAAACTTAATGATGGTGTTGGAGTCGTGCCTAGCCATGCAGTCATGGGTGAACAGGGAGTACAGGAGGGGACTGAGCACGCACCCCTGAGGGGCCCCCGTGTTGAGGATCAGCATGGAAGATGTATTGTTACCTACCCTTACCACCTGGGGGCGGCCCATCAGGAAGTCCAGCATCCAGTTGCAGAGGGAGGTGTTAAGTCCCAGGGTCCTTAGCTTAGTGATGAGCTTTGAGGGCACTATGGTGTTGAACGCTGAGCTGTGGTAAATGAATAGCATTCTCACGTAGGTGTTCCTTTTGTCCATGTGGGAAAGGGCAGTGTGGAGTGCAATAGAGATTGCATCATCTGTGGATCTGTTGGGGCAGTATGCAAATTGGAGTGGGTCTAGGGTTTCTGGGATAATGGTGTTGATGTGAGCCATGACCAGCCTTTCAAAGCACTTCATGGCTACAGACGTGAGTGCTACAGGTTGGTAGTCATTTAGGCAGGTTACCTTAGTGTTCTTGGGCACAGGGACTATGGTGGTCTGCTTGAAACATATTGGTATTACAGACTTAGTGAAGAAAATGTCAGTGAAGACACTTGCCAGTTGGTCAGCGCATGCTCAGAGTACACGTCCTGGTAATCCGTCTGGCCCTGCAACCTTGTGAATGTTGACCTGCTTAAAGGTCTTACAGCGGCTACGGAGAGTGTGATCACATAGTCATCCGGAACAGCTGATGCTCTCATGCATGCTTCAGTGTTGCTTGCCTCGAAGCAAGCATAGAAGTTGTTTTGTTGTTGTTGGTGCTGGAGAACTCACAGGTGAGTAGTTTTCTTCCAGGCTGACACTTGTTTCAGGTTCTCTTTCCACAGGATAAGGTAAGTCCATTATGGTTTCTGAGTGTCTCTCTGGGTGTGTTGTTTCATGTGTTTTTAACAGGTGTCTCTGGTTCCTTCTGTAGATTCACTCGTTTGGTGTTTGTACTATGTAATTTATGACCTTGGCTGGTCATGTAGTCCAAGTACAATTGCTGGTTGCCATTTGTTGTCTTGTCTAATCTGACTCATTTTGCCTTGGTCAAAGTAGTGTTTTTGTCTCTGTTGTCCGTTTGTGAGACGGCTCCTGACGTGCTGATAGAGTCCTGGCTTTAACAATCTCTTTGATGTTGGAATCTTTGTCTTCAGCCTTCTTCCCATTAGTAGTTGTGCAGGTGAGAGACCTCCTCCATCCAGGGGTGTGTTTCTGTACTCAAGGAGAGCTATGTAAGGATCTCCGTTGCTGTCTTGTGCTTTTTTTCAACAGGTTTTTCACAGTCTGAACAGCTCTCTCAGCTTGGCCGCTTGACTGTGGAAATCTAGGTCTCCACGTGACATGTTTGAACTCCCAGCTGGTAGAGAACTCTGACATTTCTTGACTCACCAACTGTCTTCCACTGTCGGAGCACAAAACGTCGGGCAGCCCATGCCTTGCCAAGATCGACTTTAGTGCTGTAATGATGTGTTTACTTGTTGTCCCACTGAGCTTGGAGATTTCTGGGTATTTTGAGTAGTAATCCACACATAGTAGATCCGCTGTATCATTGTATTGGAAGAGGTCCCCTCCAACTTTGGCCCAAGCTCTCACTGGGACTGGATGAGACATGAGTGGCTCTCTTTGGTTGTTGTTTTTGTGTGTGTTGCAGACTGCACATTTTGTTACAACATCTTCAGTCTGTTTAGCCATGCCCGGCCAGAACAGAACATCCCGTTCAGTCTTCAGTCTGTTTAGCCATGCCCGGCCAGAACAGAACATCCCGTTCAGTCTTCAGTCTGTTTAGCCATGCCCGGCCAGAACAGAACATCCCGTTCAGTCTTCAGTCTGTTTAGCCATGCCGGCCAGAACAGAACATCCCGTTCAGTCTTCAGTCTGTTTAGCCATGCCCGGCCAGAACAGAACATCCCGTTCAGTCTTCAGTCTGTTTAGCCATGCCCGGCCAGAACAGAACATCCCGTTCAGTCTTCAGTCTGTTTAGCCATGCCCGGCCAGAACAGAACATCCCGTTCAGCTTGTTCCTTACATTCACATGTGTGCTTCATGGATTTTTTCCATAATTTCTTCTCTCATTTTCTGAGGAACGACAAGTTTAGAACTTTTGAACAGCTGAATATGTCAAGTCCTCTGTGAAGGTCCAGTAGTGCTGTGTTTTCTTTGCAGCGTTCCCTCTCGTGTCTGGCCATCCTTTTCCCTCTCGTGTCTGGCCATCCTTTTCCCTCTCGTGTCTGGCCATCCTTTTCCCTCTCGTGTCTGGCCATCCTTTTCCCTCTCGTGTCTGGCCATCCTTTTCCCTCTCGTGTCTGGCCATCCTTTTCCCTCTCGTGTCTGGCCATCCTTTTCCCTCTCGTGTCTGGCCATCCTTTTCCCTCTCGTGTCTGGCCATCCTTTTCCCTCTCGTGTCTGGCCATCCTTTTCCCTCTCGTGTCTGGCCATCCTTTTCCCTCTCGTGTCTGGCCATCCTTTTTTAACTGTTTCTGTGACCAGTCTTAACTCTTCATCATCCGCTGTTGCTGTTTTGAATTGCTGCAGTTTCTCTTCTGAAACAGGAAGTTGATGAGCGATGTGGTTTACAGCCAGCTCACCATCCAGCATCTCTCTCTGTTCCTTCAGGTCGGGTTCAGGCTCGGCTCAGTGCATCAGCGATGTGCATCTCTCTCTGTTCCTTCAGGTATGCTCGGCTCAGTGCATCAGCGATGTGCATCTCTCTCTGTTCCTTCAGGTATGCTCGGCTCAGTGCATCAGCGATGTGCATCTCCTTTCCTGGTTTGTAGACTGTATCTCTGTAGTCTCATCAGCATTCTCTGCAGTCTGGCTGGTGCTTTCTAGAGCGACTTGTTGAAGATTGTTTCGTAGGGCTTGTGGTCTGACTCCACCTGGATCTGTTTTCCATACAGGTATTAATGAAACCTCTCGCAGCCATACACTATCGCAAGTAGCTCTTTTTCCAATTTGAGCATATCTCTTTTGACATTTTGTGAGGGATCTTGACCCGTATGCGATTGCCTGACCATCTTGCAGGATCCCAGCTCCCATCCACAGATAGTGTCCGTGTTTTTGTGTACATTATTATACTTTAACAATGGCACATTGCTGACAAGTGTTTTCAAGCTTTTGAAGCTCTGTTCCTGTGAAGACTCCCAGGGCCACGTCTCCTTCCAGCAGTTGTCTCAGTGGTGCGCTGACATCTGAGAGATTTGTGATGAACTTTGCGAAATACTGCAACATTCCCATGAACCTCTGAAGCGCTGCTTTGTCCTCTGGGTCTGGCATTTCTTGTATTGCTCTGACCTTTTTTCGGAGTCTGGTTTCAGGCCTTCTTTGCTTAACACATTTCCAATGTAGCGAATTTAAGTCATTCTGATTTTGCACTTGTCCTTATTCAGTTTCAAGTTGATGCTTCTCAGTCTGTCTAGTAGCTGTCTCTGTCTCCAGTCGTGCTGCTCTGTGTCTTCACCCCAGACAAGAATGTCATCCATGATGTTTACGACACCTTCCAGACCTTCCAAATGCCGGGCGAGGCACCTCTGGAACGCCTCTGGAGCGGACGCGATTCCCAACGGCAGTCTCTTGAATGAACACCTCCCAAACGGCGTATTGAACATGCAGAGTCGGGAGCTCTCTTCATCCAGTTGGATTTGCCAGAATCCTTGGTTTGCATCAACTACAGAAAATACATTGGCGTTAGGCCTTTCAGCAACTACCTCTTCAATGGTACGTAAAGGATAATGTTATCTCTTGATGGCTTTGTTTAGATCCTGTGGGTCCATGCATACCCGTATTTTGTTTGGCTTCACGATTGTCACCAAGTTGTTTACCCATTCAGTAGGCTCAGTCTGCCTGACGACGACGTCCATGTTTCCCATGCGGTTCAGTTCCTTTTCAAGTGTTTCTTTTAGTGCTACAGGCACGTTTCTGGGTGAGTGAACCACTGGTGTGACTTCTGGGTCTATTTGTATGTGCTGAACTCCTGGAA
Source organism: Coregonus suidteri (assembly GCA_036851935.1). Taxonomy (NCBI): domain Eukaryota; kingdom Metazoa; phylum Chordata; class Actinopteri; order Salmoniformes; family Salmonidae; genus Coregonus; species Coregonus suidteri. The sequence continues at coordinate 313,173 of CM072243.1, forward strand.
CACATCCAAGTCATGTGAATTAATCTTCATATTCACTCAAAATATCAGTCTCTCTCCTTTGTTCAAGCTTGAATATTCTCTGTATTAAGCCCATTTGCAGACAAGCTGATCTTCCAAGTATTGCAGGTGCATCTTGTTCTATCACTTGAAATTCCAGTTCAAACACTTTCTCTTTGTATTGACGTTTGAGTGTTTTCTTGCCTTTTGGCTCCATCTGGTGGCCAGAATACGTCACTAGCTTGCAGTTGGATTTTTGCACGGACTCGCCACTCACTTTCACTTTCAGCGTTTTCAAGTCTCTCACGGAACAGGACGCTACGCTCAGCTCCTGTATCCAGCTGAACAGTAAGTTTGTGGTTGTTTATTTTCAGTGTTTCTGTCCACTGCTCTTTCTCATAGCTGAGCTACGCATTGCACTTCACTCTGTTTCACTTAAATTGTCCCAATGAACATGTCCTCATTTCCTGCGATCTGTCTTTTACTAGCTGGCCACGGTCTTTGTCTTTTTGCCATTTCTGTGTTTTCTTTTGCTTATGCCCCTTGTGAACCTCGACTTCATCATGATGCATTTTTCAGCTGGCTCTGGCTCACTTCACGGCAAATATATTTTGCTCTAGCTAGCAGGAGATCTGGTTCTCTGAGTAATCTGCCTCGCACTTGGTCATTTGTGATTCCACACACAATTCTGTCTCGTATCAGTGACTTGGTAAGTTGTTGAAACTCAGTCTTTTGCTTTATTTTCTAGATCAGTCAAATATGCATCAATTGGCTCTGTTTGTCCTTGCACTCTCGTAAAAAAGATACGCCTCAGGTACGTCAGATTTGTTCTTGGCTCACAGTATGTTTGGAAAAGCTATTTTAATACATCCAAGTCATCTACATCATCGTCAAAATCCCCGCGAACACTGGGTACAACACAACCACGTTTATCAGATGTCAAGTGCAAGTACAGATGATCACATGTAGTCATTAGTAACAGCGCCACCCTCTGGTCCTCCAGGTAAGTACATGTACATACAATTTTGTATTCTCCGCCTTAGTCCAGGACAGAAGAGGGAGGCCCAACTCGAGGAAAAAGCTGTCTCCCTCCAGCAGGTGGCGTTTTCTTGTTGTTTCACCCGCCAGGTAAGGAGGTTTTGTACGCAGGTCAATGAGAGTGTCGAATTTGGTCAATAATAATATGCCATTTTGCAGACGCTTTTATCCAAAGCGACTTACAGTCATGTGTGCATAAATTTTCACGTATGGGTGGTCCCGGGGATCGAACCCACTACCCTGGCGTTGCAAGCGCCATGCTCTACCAATTAAGCTACAGAGGACCACAATTTGGTCAACAAAGAAATGAATGGCTTATTTGCTACGTGAGATTTATTTGATCGATTAGAAGTTTCTAATGCTTAAGTTGTTAGGAGTGTACTGATATAAGTAGGACAAGTGACATCCCGGCAACTTTGAGAAAAAAATAAACTTTATATCGGAGTCCGGAGATGGCTATGCATATTCATGACATGAGACTAGAGTTTCTCTACATTGAATACAGGCGGATGACGTCAACAACCCGAATCAAATATTCAAAAAAGGATTACAATAATGAGATGTCTCCACCAATCCAAAGAAAGGATAGGCGGGAGCTGACAGCCCGCCGTGCCGCTTAGTGGACAACGACTCACGTTGTTAGGGCGGAGAGACATGGATCTGGTCAGTACATCCATATTCTTTGCATAGTCCAACGTTTTGCAACTAAAACGAGAGTTTCTATTGGACAAATTCAGATAGGTGCCGCTCCGTTTCTTTCCGTCTGCTTCCGTTTAAGAAACGTTTTGCAACGGAATCGGCGTAATAAAGAAGCCCCAGAGAGAGGGAGGGCGGATACCTTAATATAGCTAGACAGTCATTGGCGCAGAGCACCGACGGCGCACACCGTGAAGGGCGCCATGCGGAACGGTTGACTTGCACCGACAAGACGTCCGGAAGACTGGACTTATCGAAATGTTGGGCTCGAACGCACCGAATTTCCTATTAACGTGTAATATGATGTAAACAACTGAATGCGTATGATGAAATTATCGGGTGTTATGTCGTCGGGAGCTGGTTTTCAGTTTCACTCGGTGTGTATTACTTCCAAACTTATCAGTAGAAGGACGCGTGTAAAGGGTTGGATTTGAAGAGCCTAACATTAGTTAACATTAGCTAGCTAACGTTACGTCCAACTGCACACATGGAGACCGCAGCCCAGACGGCTCTGGACTCGGAGCGGGAAAGAGAAAGACGGTATTGTGAACTTTGTGGGAAAATGGAGAATCTCCTGAAGTGCGGCCGGTGTCGGAACTCGTTCTACTGCAGCAAGGAACACCAGAAGCAGCACTGGAAAACCCACAAGCTCATCTGCAAAGAAACTGAGGCGAAGTCGCAGGTTTCAAACCAGAAGCCTGCTGAACGTCGGGTACCGTCTGGGGATGGGGGGACAGAGGGACAGACACTACCGCCACAAAAAGGACAAAAGACCCGCGCTGCATCTCCGAGCGGAGAGACCAGAATGAAAGGCTTCATAACTAACGCAGAGTGCCCGGTGTCCTTGGACCACCAGCCAGGCGGGTCTAATAACAAAACCAAACCCAACGGACAAACCACCACCCGGTCCACGCCTCAGAAACTCGCCATGGAGTACATAGTCCCGTGTATGACTAAGCATGGGATCTGTGTAGTTGACAACTTCCTCGGCGGGGAAACGGGGCTGGCCATCCTGGAGGATGTCAAGGTGCTGCATAAAACCGGGAAGTTTACCGACGGTCAGTTGGTCAGTCAGAAAAGTGACTCCACTAAAGACATTAGGGGGGATAAGATCACATGGATCGAGGGCCGAGAGGCCGGCTGTGAGAAGATCCGCTTCCTCATGAGCCGTATGGATGATCTGGCCAGACATTGTAATGGTCAACTGGGAAACTTTACAATAAATGGAAGGACCAAAGTAAGTAGCCAGGTTAAATTAATTAAACTTGGGTATAATCCTTGTTATCTTGGGCCATATGAAATCCAATAGACAAGACTGTCCCAAATGGCACCCTGTCCCATGGACCCTGGTCCAAACTAGTCCACTAGAGAATAGGGTGCCATTTGGTATGATAACAGGTGTGGTAAAACAGCATGACTGTGAGATGACATATTACACCTCATCATGTCAGAAACATTTCTCCTGTTGAATGTAGAGGGGCTTTCCATAGGCCTACTACACAATGTTTCCTGACATCATCTAGCCTACTACACAATGTTTCCTGACATCATATAGCCTACTACACAATGTTTCCTGACATCATCTAGCCTACTACACAATGTTTCCTGACATCATATAGCCTGTATACATCATGTTTCCTGACATCATATAGCCTACTACACAATGTTTCCTGACATCATATAGCCTACTACACAATGTTTCCTGACATCATATAGCCTACTACACAATGTTTCCTGACATCATATAGCCTACTACACAATGTTTCCTGACATCATCTAGCCTACTACACAATGTTTCCTGACATCATATAGCCTACTACACAATGTTTCCTGACATCATCTAGCCTACTACACAATGTTTCCTGACATCATCTAGCCTACTACACAATGTTTCCTGACATCATATAGCCTACTACACAATGTTTCCTGACATCATATAGCCTACTACACAATGTTTCCTGACATCATATAGCCTACTACACAATGTTTCCTGACATCATATAGCCTACTACACAATGTTTCCTGACATCATATAGCCTACTACACAATGTTTCCTGACATCATCTAGCCTACTACACAATGTTTCCTGACATCATCTAGCCTACTACACAATGTTTCCTGACATCATATAGCCTACTACACAATGTTTCCTGACATCATATAGCCTACTACACAATGTTTCCTGACATCATATAGCCTACTACACAATGTTTCCTGACATCATCTAGCCTACTACACAATGTTTCCTGACATCATATAGCCTACTACACAATGTTTCCTGACATCATATAGCCTGTATACATCATGTTTCCTGACATCATATAGCCTACTACACAATGTTTCCTGACATCATATAGCCTGTATACATCATGTTTCCTGACATCATATAGCCTACTACACAATGTTTCCTGACATCATATAGCCTGTATACATCATGTTTCCTGACATCATCTAGCCTACTACACAATGTTTCCTGACATCATATAGCCTACTACACAATGTTTCCTGACATCATATAGCCTGTATACATCATGTTTCCTGACATCATATAGCCTGTATACATCATGTTTCCTGACATCATATAGCCTACTACACAATGTTTCCTGACATCATATAGCCTGTATACATCATGTTTCCTGACATCATATAGCCTGTATACATCATGTTTCCTGACATCATATAGCCTACTACACAATGTTTCCTGACATCATATAGCCTGTATACATCATGTTTCCTGACATCATATAGCCTGTATACATCATGTTTCCTGACATCATCTAGCCTACTACACAATGTTTCCTGACATCATATAGCCTGTATACATCATGTTTCCTGACATCATATAGCCTACTACACAATGTTTCCTGACATCATCTAGCCTACTACACAATGTTTCCTGACATCATCTAGCCTGTATACATCATGTTTCCTGACATCATATAGCCTGTATACATCATGTTTCCTGACATCATATAGCCTGTATACATCATGTTTCCTGACATCATCTAACCTGTATACATCATGTTTCCTGACATCATCTAGCCTGTATACATCATGTTTCCTGACATCATATAGCCAATACCATACACTATAGTATAGAAACATGGATAAATGACAACCACCTTACACTGGCAACAGGTCCATACATGAATTTAACCAGGAGGATATACCATAGGAAGAGTTAATTCCTACCACAGCTATATTGCACATTAAATAAAGGTGTTACACATATAATATATAATATGCCATTTAGCAGACGCTTTTATCCAAAGCGACTTACAGTCATGCGTGCATACATTTTTTTTTTGGGTATGGGTGGTCCCGGGGATCGAACCCACTACCTTGGCGTTACAAGCGCCGTGCTCTACCAGCTGAGCTACAGAGGACCTCACATAACTATAATACCCATGGGTCAATATACCACTGATGATTTACAGATAATTGCCGACCAACAATGGTACTATATAGTGCACTACTTTAGACCAGGGCCCTGTGGGTGTAGTAGGCCAGAATAGGTTAGGAAATAGGGTGCTATTTGGGACACAACTAAGAAGTTTCACAGCAACTTTCTCTATACCTGAAATGATCTCACATGCTTCTGTTCTGAGTTAATCTGTTATTAAGATAGATGGTGCTGTTCAGCCTGGTTAGAGATAAATGGTGCTGTTCAGCCTGGTTTAAAATAGATGGTGCTGTTCAGCCTGGTTTAAAATAGATGGTGCTGTTCAGCCTGGTTTAAAATAGATGGTGCTGTTCAGCCTGGTTTAAAATAGATGGTGCTGTTTAGCCTGGGTTAAGATAGATGGTGCTGTTCAGCCTGGTTTAAAATAGATGGTGCTGTTCAGCCTGGTTTAAAATAGATGGTGCTGTTTAGCCTGGGTTAAGATAGATGGTGCTGTTCAGCCTGGTTTAAAATAGATGGTGCTGTTCAGCCTGGGTTAAGATAGATGGTGCTGTTCAGCCTGGTTTAAGATAGATGGTGCTGTTCAGCCTGGTTAGAGATCAATGGTGCTGTTCAGCCTGCTTTAGGACTTGAAAGTTGCTGTCTAACATCCTGATGAGAATACAAAAATAAATAGCCAAATATTGCCCAATCCAGGTGTGCAAAGCTTACAGCTGTGAGTCTCCTTGGGTAATCGATGCTGTTTTAGACTTACAGCTGTGAATCTTCTTGGGTAATCGATGCTGTTATAGACTTACAGCTGTGAGTCTTCTTGGGTAATCGATGCTGTTATAGACTTACAGCTGTGAGTCTTCTTGGGTAATCGATGCTGTTATAGACTTACAGCTGTGAGTCTTCTTGGGTAATCGATGCTGTTATAGACTTACAGCTGTGAGTCTTCTTGGGTAATCGATGCTGTTATAGACTTACAGCTGTGAGTCTTCTTGGGTAATCGATGCTGTTATAGACTTACAGCTGTGAGTCTTCTTGGGTAATCGATGCTGTTATAGACTTACAGCTGTGAGTCTTCTTGGGTAATCGATGCTGTTATAGACTTACAGCTTTGAGTCTTCTTGGGTAATCGATGCTGTTATAGACTTACAGCTGTGAGTCTTCTTGGGTAATCGATGCTGTTATAGACTTACAGCTGTGAGTCTTCTTGGGTAATCGATGCTGTTATAGACTTACAGCTGTGAGTCTTCTTGGGTAATCGATGCTGTTATAGACTTACAGCTGTGAGTCTTCTTGGGTAATCGATGCTGTTATAGACTTACAGCTGTGACTCTCACTGGGGTTCAAAGGCAGATCTTCTTGGGTAATCGATGCTGTTATAGACTTACAGCTGTGAGTCTTCTTGGGTAATCGATGCTGTTATAGACTTACAGCTGTGAGTCTTCTTGGGTAATCGATGCTGTTATAGACTTACAGCTGTGAGTCTTCTTGGGTAATCGATGCTGTTATAGACTTACAGCTGTGAGTCTTCTTGGGTAATCGATGCTGTTATAGACTTACAGCTGTGAGTCTTCTTGGGTAATCGATGCTGTTATAGACTTACAGCTGTGAGTCTTCTTGGGTAATCGATGCTGTTATAGACTTACAGCTGTGAGTCTTCTTGGACAGGTAATCGATGCTGTTATAGACTTACAGCTTTGAGTCTTCTTGGGTAATCGATGCTGTTATAGACTTACAGCTGTGAGTCTTCTTGGGTAATCGATGCTGTTATAGACTTACAGCTGTGAGTCTTCTTGGGTAATCGATGCTGTTATAGACTTACAGCTGTGAGTCTTCTTGGGTAATCGATGCTGTTATAGACTTACAGCTGTGAGTCTTCTTGGGTAATCGATGCTGTTATAGACTTACAGCTGTGAGTCTTCTTGGGTAATCGATGCTGTTATAGACTTACAGCTGTGAGTCTTCTTGGGTAATCGATGCTGTTATAGACTTACAGCTGTGAGTCTTCTTGGGTAATCGATGCTGTTATAGACTTACAGCTGTGAGTCTTCTTGGGTAATCGATGCTGTTATAGACTTACAGCTGTGAGTCTTCTTGGGTAATCGATGCTGTTATAGACTTACAGCTGTGAGTCTTCTTGGGTAATCGATGCTGTTATAGACTTACAGCTGTGAGTCTTCTTGGGTAATCGATGCTGTTATAGACTTACAGCTGTGAGTCTTCTTGGGTAATCGATGCTGTTATAGACTTACAGCTGTGAGTCTTCTTGGGTAATCGATGCTGTTATAGACTTACAGCTGTGAGTCTTCTTGGGTAATCGATGCTGTTATAGACTTACAGCTGTGAGGTCTTCTTGGTTAAAAATAGTGGTGCTTGGGTAATCGATGCTGTTATAGACTTACAGCTGTGAGTCTTCTTGGGTAATCGATGCTGTTATAGACTTACAGCTGTGAGTCTTCTTGGGTAATCGATGCTGTTATAGACTTACAGCTGTGAGTCTTCTTGGGTAATCGATGCTGTTATAGACTTACAGCTGTGAGTCTTCTTGGGTAATCGATGCTGTTATAGACTTACAGCTGTGAGTCTTCTTGGGTAATCGATGCTGTTATAGACTTACAGCTGTGAGTCTTCTTGGGTAATCGATGCTGTTATAGACTTACAGCTGTGAGTCTTCTTGGGTAATCGATGCTGTTATAGACTTACAGCTGTGAGTCTTTCTTGGGTAATCGATGCTGTTATAGACTTACAGCTGTGAGTCTTCTTGGGTAATCGATGCTGTTATAGACTTACAGCTGTGAGTCTTCTTGGGTAATCGATGCTGTTATAGACTTACAGCTGTGAGTCTCCTTGGGTAATCGATGCCCAGGTTTTTCTAACATCGATTGACACGGGGAGCTGAATACTTATGTAATTATTATATTTTATGTATGCATCCTTTCCCACATACCATTTTAATCCTTCTTTTTAACACAATGTGAAGAAATCCAAAGGGTCTGAATAATTTTGCAAGGCACTGTATATACAGTTGAAGTCGGAAGTTTACATACACCTTAGCCAAATACATTTAAACTCTGTTTTTCACAATTCCTGACATTTAATCCTAGTAAAAATTCCCTGCCTTAGGTCAGTTAGGATCACCACTTTATTTTAAGAATGTGAAATGTCAGAATAATAGTAGAGATAATTATTTATTTCAGCTTTAATTTCATTAATTACATTCCCAGTGGGTCAGAAGTTTACATACACTCAATTAGTATTTGGTAGCATTGCCTTTAAATTGTTTAACTTGGGTCAAACATTTTGGGTAGCCTTCCACAAGCTTCCCACAATAAATTGGGTGAATTTTGTCCCATTCCTCCTGACAGAGCTGGTGTAACTGAGTCAGGTTTGTAGGCCTCCTTGCTCGCACACGCTTTTTCAGTTCTGCCCACACATTTTCTATAGGATTGAGGTCAGGGCTTTGTGATGGCCACTCCAATACCTTGACTTTGTTGTCCTTAAGCCATTTTGCCACAACTTTGGAAGTATGCTTGGGGTCATTGTCCATATGGAATACCCATTTGCCACCAAGCTTTAACTTCCTGACTTATATCTTGAGATGTTGCTTCAATATATCCACATAATTTTCCTTCCTCATGATGCCATCTATTTTGTGAAGTGCACCAGTCCCTCCTGCAGCAAAGCACCCCCACAGCATGATGCTGCCACCCCCGTGCTTCACGGTTGGGATGGTGTTCTTCGGCTTGCAAGCAACCCCCTTTTTCCTCCAAACATAACGATGGTCATTATGGCCAAACAGTTCTTTTTTAGTTTCATCAGACCAGAGGACATTTCTCCAAAAAGTACGATCTTTGTCCCCATATGCAGTTGCAAACCGTAGTCTGGCTTTTTAATGGCGGTTTTGGAGCAGTGGAATCTTCCTTGCTGAGTGGCCTTTCAGGTTATGTCGATATAGGACTCGTTTTACTGTGGATATAGATACTTTTGTACCTGTTTCCTCCAGCATCTTCACAAGGTCCTTTGCTGTTGTTCTGGGATTGATTTGCACTTTTCGCACCAAAGTACGTTCATCTCTAGGAGACAGAACGCGTCTCCTTCCTGAGCGGTATGACGGCTGCGTGGTCCCATGGTGTTTATACTTGCGTACTATTGTTTATACAGATGAACGTGGTACCTTCAGGCGTTTGGAAATTGCTCCCAAGGATGAACCAGGCTTGTGGAGGTCTACAATTTTTTTTCTGAGGTCTTGGCTGATTTCTTTTGATTTTCCCATGATGTAAGGCAAAGAGGCACTGAGTTTGAAGGTAGGCCTTGAAATACATCCACAGGTACACCTCCAATTGACTCAAATTATGTCAATTAGCCTATCAGAAGCTTCTAAAGCCATGACATAATTTTCTGGAATTTTCCAAACTGTTTAAAGGCACAGTCAATTTAGTGTATGTAAACTTCTGACCCACTGGAATTGTGATACAGTGAATTATAAGTGAAATAATCTGTCTGTAAACAGTTGTTGGAAAAATTACTTGTGTCATGCACAAAGTAGATGTCCTAACCAACTTGCCAAAACTATAGTTTGTTAACAAGAAATTTGTGGAGTGGTTGAAAAACAAGTTTTAATGACTCCAACCTAAGTGTATGTAAACTTCCGACTTCAACTGTACACTGAACAAAAATATAAACGCAGCATGTAAAGGGTTGATCCCATGTTTCATGAGCTGAAATATAAGATCCCAGAAATGTTCCATACGCACAAAAAGCTCATTTCTCTCAAATGTTGTGCACAAATGTGTTTACATCCCTGTTAGTGAGTATTTCTCCTCTGCCAAGATAATCCATCCACCTGACAGGTGTGGCATATCAAGAAGATTTTTAATCAGCATGATCATTACACAGGTGGGCAGTGACGTTGTATCACCGATATTAGCGGACACGTTAGCTAGCTGTCACGCCCTGACTCTGGGGACTCTTATTTGTTGAGTCAGGGTGTGATTTTCTATGTTGTATTTTCTATGTTTGGATCTAGTATGTCTAGATCTATGTTGGCCGGTGTGGTTCCTAATCAGAGGCAGCTGTCGCTCGTTGTCTCTGATTGGGGCCCATACTTAGGCAGCCTATTGGCACTAGTTGTGTCTACCTTGGACTTCACGTTTCGGTTCGTTTATTGTTTTGTCGTTGTTTATTCGTTTAAATATCAGCATATCACGCTGCGCCTTGGTCTATGAACGAGCAGAAACCAAACGAGGACCAAGCAGCGTGCCCAGGCGGAGAGAGTAGCCATGTCACAGGTGGGCAATTGGTGGTCATGGGAGGAGATATTTTCGGGAAAAGGACCCTGGGCGAAGAAGGAAGCCCAGGCAGGAGAGGAGGGCAACACGGAAGCCGGCCGAGGAGGAGGCCCGAGAAGCAGCCCCAATAAAACATTTTTTGGGGGGGGGCTAAAGGGGTGTTCGGGGAGCGAGAGAGAAGAGCACCGACCACTGCACCCGGTTGGTTTTCAGATTGGGTCCCTACGACCATGGGAAGAGGATTGGGAACAGTATTATACTGAGGAGTCGGAGGATGACGACGACGACGAGTTTCTGTTCCCTAACTCGTGGGGGCTCCCGGAGGAGTCCTCACGGGAAGAGGAGTGCCGACGACGGAGACCCGAGAGGCAACCCCAATAAAAAAAATTTGGGGGGGCACACGGTGAGAATGACGAGGCAGCAGGAGGCCGTGGAAGGGCGAATCTGCAGGTTAGGAGAGGAGGCCACCATGTTACGGGGCTATTGGTTCAGAGGGAGCAGGAGGTATTCGGTCAGAGGGAGGCGCTACAGGAGGCTAAAAGGGAGAAGGAAAGTGTAGAGGCACGGCGAGAGGAGCTGGTTAGGCAGTCGTGCGTGTCGCCAGTCCGGTCCGGCCCGTTCCTGCTCCTCGCACCAAGCCAGTGGTGTGCGTCGCCAGCCCGGCCCGGCCTGTTCCTGCCCCTCGCACCAAGCCAGTGGTGTGCGTCGCCAGCTCGGCCCGGCCTGTTCCTGCCCCTCGCACCAAGCCAGTGGTGCGCGTCGCCAGCCCGGTCCGGCCTGTTCCTGTCCCTCGCACCAGGCCAGTGGTGCGCGTCGCCAGTCCGGTCCGGCCTGTTCCTGCTCCTCGCACCAAGCCAGTAGTGCGTGTGTCCAGTCCGGCACCGGTCAGCTGCTCTACTCCGGAGCCAGAGCAGTCCGCTCCGGTGCTCAGCTCCGGTCAGCTGCTCCACTCCGGAGCCAGAGCAGTCCGCTCCACCGGGGTCCAGTCCAGCTCCGGTCAGCGGCTCCAGTCCGGAGCCTGAGCAGTCCGCTCCACCGGTGCCCGGTCCAGCTCTGGTCAGCGGCTTCAGTCCAGACCCAGACGTCAGCCCCTCTCCAGGTTCGGGGTCTCCCACTAAATGATATAAATGTAAATGTAATAAGGACAACGAAACCTATTTAACTGTTGACACCAAGGAACTTGAAGCTCTCAACCTGTTCCACTACAGCCCCGTCGATGAGAATGGGGGCGTGCTCAGTCCTCTTTTTTTTCTTCTTTCCTGTAGTCCACAATCATCTCCTTTGTCTTGGTCACGTTGAGGGAGAGGTTGTTATCCTGGCACCACACGGCCAGGTCTCTGAGCTCCTCCGTATAGGCTGTCTCATTGTTGTCGGTGATCAGGACTACCACTGTTGTGTCGTCGGCAAACTTAATGATGGTGTTGGAGTCGTGCCTGGCCATGCAGTCATGGGTGAACAGAGAGTACAGGAGGGGACTGAGCACACACCCCTGAGGGGCCCCCGTGTTGAGGATCAGCGTGGCAGATATGTTGTTACCTACCCTTACCACCTGGGGGCGGCCCGTCAGGAAGTCCAGGATCCAGTTGCAAAGGGAGGTGTTTAGTTCCAGGATCCTTAGCTTAGTGATGAGCTTTGAGGGCACTTGGTGTTGAGGAGCAGTCAATGAATAGCATTCTCACGTAGGTGTTCCTCTTGTCCAGGTGGGAAAGGGCAGTGTGGAGTGCAATAGAGATTGCATCATCTGTGGATCTGTTGGGGCGGTATGCAAATTGGAGTGGGTCTAGGGTTTCTGGGATAATGGTGTTGATGTGAGCCATGACCAGCCTTTCAAAGCACTTCATGGCTACAGACGTCAGTGCTTCGGGTCGGTAGTCATTTAGGCAGGTTATCTAAGTGTCCTTGGGCACTAAGATGGTCCGCTTGAAACATTTACATTTTACATTTTAGTCATTTAGCAGACGCTCTTATCCAGAGCGACTTACAGTTAAGTGAGTGCATACATTTTCATACTGGCCCCCTGTGGGAATCGAACCCACAACCTTGGCGTTGCAAACGCCATGCTCTACCAACTGAGCTACATCCCTGCCGGCCATTCCCTCCCCTACCCTGGACGACGCTGGCTAATTGTGCGCCGCCCCATGGGTCTCCCGGTCGCGGCCGTAGTTTTCAAGCCCTGCCACATCCGACGAGCATCAGAGCTGGTGTAGTAGGATTCAATCTTAGTCCGGTATTGACTCTTTGCCTGTTTGATGGTTCATCGGAGGGCATAGCGGGATTTCTTATAAGCGTCCGGGTTAGAGTCCCGCTCCTTGAAAGTGGCAGCTCTACTCTTTAGCTCAGTGCGGATGTTGCCTGTAATCCATGGCTTCTGGTTGGGGTATGTACGTACGGTCACTGTGGGGACGACGTCATCGATGCACTTATTGATGAAGCCAGTGACTGATGTGGTGTACTCCTCAATGCTATCGGAAGAATCCCGGAACATGTTCCAGTCTGTGCTAGCAAAACAGTCCTGTAGCTTAGCATCTGAGTCATCTGACCACTTTTTTATTGACCGAGTCACTGGTACTTCCTGCTTTAGTTTTTGCTTATAAGCAGGAATCAGGAGGATAGAGTTATGGTCAGATTTGCCAAATGGATGGCGAGGGAGAGCTTTGTATGCGCCTCTGTGTGTGGAGTAAAGGTGGTCTAGAGTTTTTTTTCCTCTGGTTGCACATTTAACATGCTGGTAGAAATTAGGTAGAACGGATTTAAGTTTCTCTGCATTAAAGTCCCCGGCCACTAGGAGCGCTGCCTCTGGATGAGCGTTTTCCTGTTTACTTATGGCCTTATACAGCTCATTGAGTGCAATCTTAATGCCAGCATTGGTTTGTGGTGGTAAATAGACAGCTATGAAAAATATAGATGAAAACTCTCTTGGTAAATAGTGTGGTCTACAGCTTATCATAAGATACTCTACCTCAGGCGAGCAAAACCTCGAGACTTCCTTAGTATTTGATTTTGTGCACCAGCTGTTGTTTACAAATATACACAGACCGCCACCCCTTGTCTTACCGGAGTCAGCCGTTCTATCCTGCCGATGTAGCGTATAGCCCGTTAGCTGTATGTTATCCATGTCGTCGTTCAGCCACGACTCGGTGAAACATAAGATATTACAATTTGTAATGTCCCGTTGGTAGGATAACCGCAATCTTAGGTCGTCCAATTTGTTCTCAAATGATTGAAGATTGGCTAATAGGATTGATGGAAGAGGCAGTTTACTTGCTCGCCGTCGGATCCTTACAAGGCACCCCGACCTATGTCCACAATATCTCAGTCTCTTTCTCATGCGAATGACGGGGATTTGGGCCTTGTCGGGTGTCTGTAGGATATCCTTCGCGTCCGACTTGTTGAAGAATCTTTGTCCAATACGAGGTGAGTAATCGCTGTCCTGATATCCAGAAGCTCTTTTTGGTTATAAGAGACGATGGCAGAAACATTATGTACAGAATAAATTACAAATAACGCGAAAAAACACACATAATAGTACAATTGGTTAGAGGGCTGTAAAACGGCAGCCATCTTCTCCGGCGCCATCTATGCGCAGATTCGCACGCTGACCAATGAGAGGTAGGCCTATTCCTGATCTGGCACATCTGCACATCACCTTTTAGCATTCAAATGTTTGTAAAATATTAGGCTTTATTAGTTGAGTGACAACCAATGTAATTTGCTTTGGTTATTCTTATCAAATGCTGTTGAAAATGGTGTCTTACCATTTAAGCTAAGCTACCGCTGGACGCTCATCTGGCTGAAGGTAGGTTACGTGCTAAACGGGGCGTTAGATGTTATTGTTCAGGTTCACCATCAGAAATAGTCTTGGTAGTTTTGCTTGAAACAATCAGTAGATATAAAGGGTAAAGTTGATAATTTCATGATGAGGACAGAAATCACTTTAACCAACCACACTGCATGGTCAAAGTCTGTCAACTTCCAAACAGTCTAAACCAATTGAACTCCATATTGATATGCGTTGTGTGACCCTGAGCGTTGATGATTAATCATGCCGATCGCAGAGCAGAGAAGGTCATAGAGAAGACAGATTTAGACATAGCATATCATTTAACAGTTCCATTTCACGCCATGCTGTTCATATAAATCATTTATTGGTTTGTCGCTATTTATTTTGGAAAACGGGAGTGGGTTTGGGTGGTAAATCTTGTCTGTTCCATATCTGTAAAGCGATCCTATCCCATCTGTTGAACAAGGCTAGATGTAGTCTAGACCTAGTGATGTATTGACTCTGGACCCGCCTGTGGGTGGGTGGGTCTGGACCCGCCTGTGGGTGGGTGGGTCTGGACCCTCCTGTGGGTGGGTGGGTCTGGACCCGCCTGTGGGTGGGTGGGTCTGGACCCGCCTGTGGGTGGGTGGGTCTGGACCCGCCTGTGGGTGGGTGGGTCTGGACCCGCCTGTGGGTGGGTGGGTCTGGACCCGCCTGTGGGTGGGTGGGTGGGTCTGGACCCGCCTGTGGGTGGGTGGGTGGGTCTGGACCCGCCTGTGGGTGGGTGGGGGGTGGGTCTGGACCCGCCTGTGGGTGGGTGGGTCTGGACCCTCCTGTGGGTGGGTGGGTCTGGACCCGCCTGTGGGTGGGTGGGTCTGGACCCGCCTGTGGGTGTTTGTCACCACTCTGTTGTTGTAACCTGGCTGGTGTGTTTGGGAGACACAAACCAGAGCTTATTTTGCTCAGGTAACCAAGACAACCAGTTCTCCATGGAAAGAACAGCTCTGCACATCTCAGATGTACAACTCATTCTAGTGGCTAATGTACGTATGCAGGTGTATTTCCAGTGGCTTGCGTCAGTCACTCCATGTTTTGCTTTGCACCTTTCCAGCAATACAGCTGGTGTAGGACAGAGGGACATACGGCTGGTGTAGGACAGAGGGACACACAGCTGGTGTAGGACAGAGGGACACACAGCTGGTGTAGGACAGAGGGACATACGGCTGGTGTAGGACAGAGGGACATACAGCTGGTGTAGGACAGAGGGACACACAGCTGGTGTAGGACAGAGGGACACACAGCTGGTGTAGGACAGAGGGACATACGGCTGGTGTAGGACAGAGGGACATACGGCTGGTGTAGGACAGAGGGACATACGGCTGGTGTAGGACAGAGGGACATACAGCTGGTGTAGGACAGAGGGACATACGGCTGGTGTAGGACAGAGGGACACACAGCTGGTGTAGGACAGAGGGACGTACAGCTGGTGTAGGACAGAGGGACACACGGCTGGTGTAGGACAGAGGGACACACGGCTGGTGTAGGACAGAGGGACATACGGCTGGTGTAGGACAGAGGGACATACAGCTAGTGTAGGACAGAGGGACGTACAGCTGGTGTAGGACAGAGGGACATACGGCTGGTGTAGGACAGAGGGACATACAGCTGGTGTAGGACAGAGGGACATACGGCTGGTGTAGGACAGAGGGACATACGGCTGGTGTAGGACAGAGGGACATACGGCTGTGTAGGACAGAGGGACATACAGGGTGTAGGACAGAGGGACATACGGCTGGTCTAGGACAGAGGGACATACACTGGGTAGGACAGAGGGACATACGGCGGGTGTAGGACAGAGGGACATACGGCTAGTGTAGGAAAGAGGGACATACAGCTGGTGTAGGACAGAGGGACATACGGCTGGTGTAGGACAGAGGGACATACAGCTGGTGTAGGACAGAGGGACATACAGCTAGTGTAGGACAGAGGGACAAACGGACTGGTGTAGGACAGAGGGACATACGGCTGGTGTAAACAGAGGGACTACGGCTGGTGTAGGAGAGAGGGACATAACGGCTGTGTAGGACAGAGGGAATACGGCTGGTGTAGGACTGGCCCCATACGGCTGGTGGGACAGAGGGACATACTGCTGGTGTAGGACTCGGGGACATCTGGCCCCTGTAGGACAGAGGGAGTAAACGGCTGGCACCTGTAGGGGACAGAGGGACATACGGCCCCTGTAGGAGAGGGACATAAACTGGGGTAGGACAGAGGGACTCTGGCTGGTGTAGGGACAGAGGGACATACAACTGGGGTAACAGAGGGACTCTGGCCCCTGTAGGACAGAGGGACAACAGCTGGTGTAGGACAGAGGGACATACTGCGCTGGTGTAGGACAGAGGGACATACGGCTGGTGTAGGACAGAGGGACTACAGCCCCTCTCCAGAGGGAGTACAGCTAGGGTAAAGGACTCTGGCCTCTATCAGAGGGTGTAAAAGCTGGGCAGTAAGAAGAGGGGACTCTGGCCCTTAAAAGCAGTCTACAGTAAACCCACGGGGTAAACTACGGACTCTGGCCCCTCTCCAGAGGGAGTAAACTGGGGTAAACTGGGGTAAACTCGGACTCTGGCCCCTCTCCAGAGGGAGTAAACTGGGGTAAACTCGGACTCTGGCCCCTCTCCAGAGGGAGTAAACTGGGGTAAACTCGGACTCTGGCCCCTCTCCAGAGGGAGTAAACTGGGGTAAACTCGGACTCTGGCCCCTCTCCAGAGGGAGTAAACTGGGGTAAACTGGGACTCTGGCCCCTCTCCAGAGGGAGTAAACTGGGGTAAACTCGGACTCTGGCCCCTCTCCAGAGGGAGTAAACTGGGGTAAACTCGGACTCTGGCCCCTCTCCAGAGGGAGTAAACTGGGGTAAACTGGGACTCTGGCCCCTCTCCAGAGGGAGTAAACTGGGGTAAACTCGGACTCTGGCCCCTCTCCAGAGGGAGTAAACTGGGGTAAACTCGGACTCTGGCCCCTCTCCAGAGGGAGTAAACTGGGGGTAAACTGGGACTCTGGCCCCTCTCCAGAGGGAGTAAACTGGGGTAAACTGGGGTAAACTCGGACTCTGGCCCCTCTCCAGAGGGAGTATGTTTTAATGGATCTGCTACGTGCCGTGCGGCGTGTGCTGCAGTGTGGGGGAGGCTGTCTCATGACAGTCAGTCCAGTTAATGTTGTTTTGAGTTATTCTGTTCTCACGTTACTTAGGAGAGTCAGGACTAATCTTCTCCTAGATTAATCATGACAGTTAGACTAGTTAATGTTGTTAGTTTATGTATGTTACCCCTTGGCAGCGTTATCAGAAAGCACGCCATTGATTTTCACTGCTACGCAGACGATACACAACTTTACATTTCGGTGTCTCCAGAGGATTTTAGCTTCACGGATAAATTGTTAGACTGTATTAGTGATTTAAATACTTGGATGGCTCACAACTTCCTCCAGCTAAATCAAGACAAGACCGAGGTACTTATTGTTGGAGCCAAAGCACAGAGAGAGAATCTGGACGCACATTATAATTCACAGGCAATAGAGATAAAACACCAGGTAAAAAACCCAGGTGTTATTTTAGATTCTGAACTCTATTTCGAATCACACATCAGGAATGTGACCAAAACAGCTTTTTACCACCTGAGGAACATTGCCAAGGTGCAGCCGTTTCTCTCTCAGGCTGATACAGAGAGACTCCCTCAGGCTGATACAGAGAGACTCCCTCAGGCTGATACAGAGAGACTCCCTCAGGCTGATACAGAGAGACTCCCTCAGGCTGATACAGAGAGACTCCCTCAGGCTGATACAGAGAGACTCCCTCAGGCTGATACAGAGAGACTCCCTCAGGCTGATACAGAGAGACTCTCTCAGGCTGATACAGAGAGACTCCCTCAGGCTGATACAGAGAGACTCCCTCAGGCTGATACAGAGAGACTCCCTCAGGGCTGATACAGAGAGACTCCCTCAGGCTGATACAGAGAGACTCCCTCAGGCTGATACAGAGAGACTCCCTCAGGCGGATACAGAGAGACTCCCTCAGGCGGATACAGAGAGACTCTCTCAGGCTGATACAGAGAGACTCCCTCAGGCTGATACAGAGAGACACCCTCAGGCTGATACAGAGAGACTCTCTCAGGCTGATACAGAGAGAGACTCCCTCAGGCTGATACAGAGAGAAAACCTCAGGCTGATACAGAGAGACTCCCTCAGGCTGATACAGAGAGACTCCCTCAGGCTGATACAGAGAGTGACTCCCTCAGGCTGATACAGAGAGACTCCCAGGCTCAGGCTGATACAGAGAGACTCCCTCAGGCTGATACAGAGAGACTCCCTCAGGCTGATACAGAGAGACTCTCTCAGGCTGATACAGAGAGACTCCCTCAGGCTGATACAGAGAGACTCCCTCAGGCTGATACAGAGAGACTCCCTCAGGCTGATACAGAGAGAGACTCCCTCAGGCTGATACAGAGAGACTCCCTCAGGCGGATACAGAGAGACTCCCTCAGGCTGATACAGAGAGACTCCCTCAGGCTGATACAGAGAGACTCTCTCAGGCTGATACAGAGAGACTCCCTCAGGCTGATACAGAGAGACTCCCTCAGGCTGATACAGAGAGACTCTCTCAGGCTGATACAGAGAGACTCCCTCAGGCTGATACAGAGAGACTCCCTCAGGCTGATACAGAGAGACTCCCTCAGGCTGATACAGAGAGACTCCCTCAGGCTGATACAGAGAGACTCTCTCAGGCTGATACAGAGAGACTCCCTCAGGCTGATACAGAGAGACTCCCTCAGGCTGATACAGAGAGACTCTCTCAGGCTGATACAGAGAGACTCCCTCAGGCTGATACAGAGAGACTCCCTCAGGCTGATACAGAGAGACTCCCTCAGGCTGATACAGAGAGACTCCCTCAGGCTGATACAGAGAGACTCTCTCAGGCTGATACAGAGAGACTCCCTCAGGCTGATACAGAGAGACTCCCTCAGGCTGATACAGAGAGACTCCCTCAGGCTGATACAGAGAGACTCCCTCAGGCTGATACAGAGAGACTCTCTCAGGCTGATACAGAGAGACTCCCTCAGGCTGATACAGAGAGACTCCCTCAGGCTGATACAGAGAGACTCCCTCAGGCTGATACAGAGAGACTCCCTCAGGCTGATACAGAGAGACTCCCTCAGGCGGATACAGAGAGACTCTCTCAGGCTGATACAGAGAGACTCCCTCAGGCTGATACAGAGAGACTCCCTACAGGCGGATACAGAGAGACTCCCTCAGGCTGATACAGAGAGACTCCCTCAGGCTGATACAGAGAGACTCCCTCAGGCTGATACAGAGAGACTCCCTCAGGCTGATACAGAGAGACTCCCTCAGGCTGATACAGAGAGACTCCCTCAGGCTGATACAGAGAGACTCTCTCAGGCTGATACAGAGAGACTCCCTCAGGCTGATACAGAGAGACTCCCTCAGGCTGATACAGAGAGACTCCCTCAGGCTGATACAGAGAGACTCCCTCAGGCTGATACAGAGAGACTCCCTCAGGCTGATACAGAGAGACTCCCTCAGGCTGATACAGAGAGACTCCCTCAGGCTGATACAGAGAGACTCCCTCAGGCTGATACAGAGAGACTCCCTCAGGCTGATACAGAGAGACTCCCTCAGGCTGATACAGAGAGACTCCCTCAGGCTGATACAGAGAGACTCTCTCAGGCTGATACAGAGAGACTCATCCATGCTTTGATTACAAGCAGCCTACTGTAATGCTCTCCTGTCTGGTCTGCAAAAACACCCAGAATGCTGCAGCACGGGTACTGACCAAGACCAGACAGAGAGCACACATTACACCGCCTTTAAGGTCACTGCACTGGCTGCCTGTGAGTTTTAGAATTAATTATTCTATTGGTTTTTAAAATCAATCCATGATTGTGGCACCTCAATACATGTCAGACATGCTTTTAAGTGATGTACCCAGAGGTCCCTCAGGTCCTCTGGCCTTTTAACTATCCCAAAGCCCAGGACCAAGAGGCATGGAGAGGCAGCCTTTAGTTACTATGCCCCCAGCCTCTGGAATAGCCTGCCAGAGAACCTGATGGGGGCTGAAACTGGACCAAGAGGCATGGAGAGGCAGCCTTTAGTTACTATGCCCCCAGCCTCTGGAATAGCCTGCCAGAGAACCTGAGGGGGGCTGAAACTGGACCAAGAGGCATGGAGAGGCAGCCTTTAGTTACTATGCCCCCAGCCTCTGGAATAGCCTGCCAGAGAACCTGAGGGGGGATGAAACTGTGGACATGTTTAAAAGAGATCTTAAAACACACATTTTTTAGCGTTGCTTTTCCTCAGGAGGCTTTTAGTCCTTCAGTTGTTATTCTTATTCTTTTGTTTTAATGCTCTTATGTTTGTTGTCTAGTAAATATTTTGGTTTGCATTTTCCTTGTTTTTTTATGAGTGTTTTCCTGTGAAGCGCATTGCATTGCATCCATGTTATTTAGAAGAGTCAGGACTAATCTTCTCCTTCTAATCATCTTTCTGTTTCTGTTCTGTTGTCTAGGCGATGGTTGCGTGTTACCCAGGCAACGGGACCGGATACGTACGCCACGTGGACAACCCGAACGGAGACGGGCGATGTGTCACCTGTATCTACTACCTAAATAAAGACTGGGACGCCAAGGTATATTACTATTATTACTGTCTACAGTAGTACAATACAATACAGTAGTGAAGTAGAATACAATACCTTACAGTAGTTCAGTAGTACAGTACAGTAGGATACAGTAGTACATAATACAATACAGTACACTACAGTAGTACAATACTTTAGTACAGGACAATACAGTAGTACAGTATAATACAGTAGTACAGTACAGTATAGTACAGTGTAGTACTGAACTCTGCTGGACTGTATTGTTCTGTACTGAACTCTACTGTACTGAACTCTACTCTGCTGTTTTGTATTGTACTGAACTCTACTCTGCTGGACTGTATTGTTCTGTACTGAACTCTACTCTGCTATACTGTATTGTACTGAACTCTACTGTACTGAACTCTGCGCTACTCTATTGTACTGAACTACACTCTGCTGGACTGTAAACAGCTAGTACTGAACTCTACTCTGCTATACTGTATTGTACTGAACTCTACTGTACTGAACTCTGCGCTACTCTATTGTACTGAACTACACTCTGCTGTACTGTATTGTATTGTACCCTAGTCTATTGTGCTGTATTGTTCTGAACTCTGCTGTATTCTACTGAACTCTACTCTGCTGTACTGTATTGTACTGAACTCTACTCTGCTGTAATGTACTGAACTGAACTCTACGCTGCTGTACTGTATTGTACTGAACTCTGCTCTACTGTACTGTGTTGTATTGTACTGAACCCTAGTCTGCTGTGCTGTATTGTACTGAACATGACTCTTCTGTACTGAACCGTAGTCTGTTGTACTGTATTGTAGTGTAGTGTACTGTATTAAACTCTACTCTGCTCTGCTGTACTGTATTGTACTGAACTCTACTCTGCTGTAATGTACTGAACTGAACTCTACGCTGCTGTACTGTATTGTACTGAACTCTGCTCTACTGTACTGTGTTGTATTGTACTGAACCCTAGTCTGCTGTGCTGTATTGTACTGAACTCTGCTCTACTGTACTGTATTGTACTGAACTGAAACTCTGCTCTGCTGTACTGTATTGTACTGAACTCTACTCTGCTGTATTGTATTGTACTGAACTCTACTCTACTGTACTGTGTTGTATTGTACTGAACCCTAGTCTGCTGTGCTGTATTGTACTGAACTCTACTCTGCTGTACTGTATTGTACTGAACTGACCTCTACTCTGCTGTACTGTATTGTACTGAAACTCTACTCTGCTGTATTGTATTGTACTGAACTCTCTGCTCTACTGTACTGTGTTGTACTGTACTGAACTCTACTCAGCTGTACTGTATTGTACTGAACTGACCTCTACTCTGCTGTACTGTATTGTACTGAACATGACTCTTCTGTACTGAACCGTAGTCTGTTGTACTGTATTGTAGTGTAGTGTACTGTATTAAACTCTACTCTGCTCTGCTGTATTGTATTGTACTGAACTCTACTCTGCTGTGCTGCGCTGTCCAAACTTGTAAAACATGAGAATTACATTTAAAATTACATATCCATAGTTATGCATACAGATCAAGGATCCATGATGTAATTCTGTTACTGTATTTCCATTACCGGGTGTTGATCCACTTCTCTTACTGTAGTTCAATAACCAATCTCAAGTAATATCTGACACACAGTGTGTTACTCTCCTAGGTCTCCTAGACTTAGTGTGTTACTCTCCTAGGTCTCCTAGACTTAGTGTGTTACTCTCCTAGGTCTCCTAGACTTAGTGTGTTACTCTCCTAGGTCTCCTAGACTTAGTGTGTTACTCTCCTAGGTCTCCTAGGTCTCCTAGACTTAGTGTGTTACTCTCCTAGGTCTCCTAGACTTAGTGTGTAACCCCCCCTAGGTCTCCTAGACTTAGTGTGTTAGTCTCCTAGGTCTCCTAGGTCTCCTAGACTTAGTGTGTTACTCCCCTAGGTCTCCTAGACTTAGTGTGTTACTCCCCTAGGTCTCCTAGACTTAGTGTGTTACTCTCCTAGGTCTCCTAGACTTAGTGTTAGTTACTCTCCTAGGTCTCCTAGGTCTCCTAGACTTAGTGTGTTACTCTCCTAGGTCTCACTAGACTTAGTGTGTTACCCCCCTAGGTCTCCTAGACTTAGTGTGTTACTCTCCTAGGTCTCCTAGGTCTCCTAGACTTAGTGTGTTACTCCCCTAGGTCTCCTAGACTTAGTGTGTTACTCCCCTAGGTCTCCTAGACTTAGTGTGTTACTCTCCTAGGTTCTCCTAGACTTATTGTGTTACTCTCCTAGGTCTCCTAAACTTAGTGTGTTACTCCCCTAGGTCTCCTAGACTTAGTGTGTTACTCTCCTAGGTCTCCTAGACTTAGTGTGTTACTCCCCTAGGTCTCCTAGACTTAGTGTGTTACTCCCCTAGGTCTCCTAGACTTAGTGTGTTACTCCACTAGGTCTCCTAGACTTAGTGTGTTACTCTCCTAGGTCTCCTAGACTTAGTGTGTTACTCTCCTAGGTCTCCTAGACTTAGTGTGTTACTCCCCTAGGTCTCCTAGACTTAGTGTGTTACTCCCCTAGGTCTCCTAGACTTAGTGTGTTACTCTCCTAGGTCTCCTAGGTCTCCTAGACTTAGTGTGTTACTCCCCTAGGTCTCCTAGACTTAGTGTGTTACTCTCTCCTAGGTCTCCTAGACTTAGTGTGTTACTCTCCTAGGTCTCCTAGACTTAGTGTGTTACTCTCCTAGGTCTCCTAGGTCTCCTAGACTTAGTGTGTTACTCTCCTAGGTCTCCTAGGTCTCCTAGACTTAGTGTGTTACTCTCCTAGGTCTCCTAGACTTAGTGTGTTACTCTCCTAGGTCTCCTAGACTTAGTGTGTTACTCTCCTAGGTCTCCTAGGTCTCCTAGACTTAGTGTGTTACTCTCCTAGGTCTCCTAGACTTAGTGTGTTACTCTCCTAGGTCTCCTAGACTTAGTGTGTTACTCTCCTAGGTCTCCTAGGTCTCCTAGACTTAGTGTGTTTCCCCTAGGTCTCCTAGACTTAGTGTATTACTCTCCTAGGTCTCCTAGACTTAGTGTGTTACTCCCCTAGGTCTCCTAGACTTAGTGTGTTACTCTCCTAGGTCTCCTAGGTCTCCTAGACTTAGTGTGTTACTCTCCTAGGTCTCCTAGGTCTCCTAGACTTAGTGTGTTACTCTCCTAGGTCTCCTAGACTTAGTGTGTTACCCCCTAGGTCTCCTAGACTTAGTGTGTTACTCTCCAAGGTCTCCTAGACTTAGTGTGTTACTCTCCTAGGTCTCCTAGACTTAGTGTGTTACTCCCCTAGGTCTCCTAGACTTAGTGTGTTACTCTCCTAGGTCTCCTAGACTTAGTGTGTTACTCTCCTAGGTCTCCTAGACTTAGTGTGTTACTCCCCTAGGTCTCCTAGAGAAGTGTGTTTACTCTCCTAGGTCTCCTAGACTTAGTGTGTTACTCTCCTAGGTCTCCTAGACTTAGTGTGTTACTCTCCTAGGTCTCCTAGGTCTGCTAGACTTAGTGTGTTACTCTCCTAGGTCTCCTAGACTTAGTGTGTTACTCTCCTAGGTCTCCTAGGTCTGCTAGACTTAGTGTGTTACTCTCCTAGGTCTCCTAGACTTAGTGTGTTACTCTCCTAGGCCTCCTAGACTTAGTGTGTTACTCTCCTAGGTCTCCTAGACTTAGTGTGTGTGTACTCTCCTAGGTCTCCTAGACTTAGTGTGTTACTCTCCTAGGTCTCCTAGACTTAGTGTGTTACTCTCCTAGGTCTCCTAGGTCTGCTAGACTTAGTGTGTTACTCTCCTAGGTCTCCTAGACTTAGTGTGTTACTCTCCTAGGTCTCCTAGACTTAGTGTGTTACTCTCCTAGGTCTCCTAGGTCTGCTAGACTTAGTGTGTTACTCTCCTAGGTCTCCTAGGTCTCCTAGACTTAGTGTGTTACTCTCCTAGGTCTCCTAGACTTAGTGTGTTAGTCTCCTAGGTCTCTAGACTTAGTGCGTTACTCTCCTAGACTTAGTGTGTTACTCCCCTAGGTCTCCTAGACTTAGTGTGTTACTCTCCTAGGTCTCCTAGACTTAGTGTGTTACTCCCCTAGGTCTCCTAGACTTAGTGTGTTACTCCCCTAGGTCTCCTAGACTTAGTGTGTTACTCCACTAGGTCTCCTAGACTTAGGTGTTACTCTCCTAGGTCTCCTAGACTTAGTGTGTTACTCTCCTAGGTCTCCTAGACTTAGTGTGTTACTCTCCTAGGTCTCCTAGACTTAGTGTGTTACTCTCCTAGGTCTCCTAGACTTAGTGTGTTACTCTCCTAGGTCTCCTAGACTTAGTGTGTACTCTCCTAGGTCTCCTAGACTTAGTGTGTTACTCTCCTAGGTCTCCTAGACTTAGTGTGTTACTCTCCTAGGTCTCCTAGACTTAGTGTGTTACTCTCCTAGGTCTCCTAGACTTAGTGTGTTACTCTCCTAGGTCTCCTAGACTTAGTGTGTTACTCCACTAGGTCTCCTAGACTTAGTGTGTTACTCTCCTAGGTCTCCTAGGTCTCCTAGACTTAGTGTGTTACTCCCCTAGGTCTCCTAGACTTAGTGTGTTACTCTCCTAGGTCTCCTAGACTTAGTGTGTTACTCCACTAGGTCTCCTAGACTTAGTGTGTTACTCTCCTAGGTCTCCTAGACTTAGTGTGTTACTCTCCTAGGTCTCCTAGGTCTCCTAGACTTAGTGTGTTACTCCCCTAGGTCTCCTAGACTTAGTGTGTTACTCTCCTAGGTCTCCTAGACTTAGTGTGTTACTCCCCTAGGTCTCCTAGACTTAGTGTGTTACTCTCCTAGGTCTCCTAGGTCTCCTAGACTTAGTGTGTTACTCTCCTAGGTCTCCTAGGTCTCCTAGACTTAGTGTGTTACTCTCCTAGGTCTCCTAGACTTAGTGTGTTACCCCCCTAGGTCTCCTAGACTTAGTGTGTTACTCTCCAAGGTCTCCTAGACTTAGTGTGTTACTCTCCTAGGTCTCCTAGACTTAGTGTGTTACTCCCCTAGGTCTCCTAGACTTAGTGTGTTACTCTCCTAGGTCTCCTAGACTTAGTGTGTTTACTCTCCTAGGTCTCCTAGACTTAGTGTGTTACTCCCCTAGGTCTCCTAGACTTAGTGTGTTACTCCCCTAGGTCTCCTAGACTTAGTGTGTTACTCTCCTAGGTCTCCTAGACTTAGTGTGTTACTCTCCTAGGTCTCCTAGACTTAGTGTGTTACTCTCCTAGGTCTCCTAGGTCTGCTAGACTTAGTGTGTTACTCTCCTAGGTCTCCTAGACTTAGTGTGTTACTCTCCTAGGCCTCCTAGACTTAGTGTGTTACTCTCCTAGGTCTCCTAGACTTAGTGTGTTACTCTCCTAGGTCTCCTAGACTTAGTGTGTTACTCTCCTAGGTCTCCTAGACTTAGTGTGTTACTCTCCTAGGTTCTCCTAGGTCTGCTAGACTTAGTGTGTTACTCTCCTAGGTCTCCTAGACTTAGTGTGTTACTCTCCTAGGTCTCCTAGACTTAGTGTGTTACTCTCCTAGGTCTCCTAGGTCTCCTAGACTTAGTGTGTTACTCCACTAGGTCTCCTAGGTCTCCTAGACTTAGTGTGTTACTCTCCTAGGTCTCCTAGACTTAGTGTGTTAGTCTCCTAGGTCTCCTAGACTTAGTGCGTTACTCTCCTAGACTTAGTGTGTTACTCCCCTAGGTCTCCTAGACTTAGTGTGTTACTCTCCTAGGTCTCCTAGACTTAGTGTGTTACTCCCCTAGGTCTCCTAGACTTAGTGTGTTACTCCCCTAGGTCTCCTAGACTTAGTGTGTTACTCCACTAGGTCTCCTAGACTTAGTGTGTTACTCTCCTAGGTCTCCTAGACTTAGTGTGTTACTCTCCTAGGTCTCCTAGACTTAGTGTGTTACTCTCCTAGGTCTCCTAGACTTAGTGTGTTACTCTCCTAGGTCTCCTAGACTTAGTGTGTTACTCTCCTAGGTCTCCTAGACTTAGTGTGTTACTCTCCTAGGTCTCCTAGACTTAGTGTGTTACTCTCCTAGGTCTCCTAGACTTAGTGTGTTACTCCCCTAGGTCTCCTAGACTTAGTGTGTTACTCTCCTAGGTCTCCTAGACTTAGTGTGTTACTCTCCTAGGTCTCCTAGACTTAGTGTGTTACTCTCCTAGGTCTCCTAGGTCTCCTAGACTTAGTGTGTTACTCTCCTAGGTCTCCTAGACTTAGTGTGTTACTCTCCTAGGTCTCCTAGACTTAGTGTGTTACTCTCTAGGTCTCCTAGGTCTCCTAGACTTAGTGTGTTACTCCCCTAGGTCTCCTAGACTTAGTGTGTTACTCTCCTAGGTCTCCTAGACTTAGTGTGTTACTCCCCTAGGTCTCCTAGACTTAGTGTGTTACTCTCCTAGGTCTCCTAGGTCTCCTAGACTTAGTGTGTTACTCTCCTAGGTCTCCTAGGTCTCCTAGACTTAGTGTGTTACTCTCCTAGGTCTCCTAGACTTAGTGTGTTACCCCCCCTAGGTCTCCTAGACTTAGTGTGTTACTCTCCAAGGTCTCCTAGACTTAGTGTGTTACTCTCCTAGGTCTCCTAGACTTAGTGTGTTACTCCCCTAGGTCTCCTAGACTTAGTGTGTTACTCTCCTAGGTCTCCTAGACTTAGTGTGTTACTCTCCTAGGTCTCCTAGACTTAGTGTGTTACTCCCCTAGGTCTCCTAGACTTAGTGTGTTACTCCCCTAGGTCTCCTAGACTTAGTGTGTTACTCTCCTAGGTCTCCTAGACTTAGTGTGTTACTCTCCTAGGTCTCCTAGACTTAGTGTGTTACTCTCCTAGGTCTCCTAGGTCTCCTAGACTTAGTGTGTTACTCTCCTAGGTCTCCTAGACTTAGTGTGTTACTCTCCTAGGTCTCCTAGGTCTCCTAGACTTAGTGTGTTACTCTCCTAGGTCTCCTAGACTTAGTGTGTTACTCCCCTAGGTCTCCTAGACTTAGTGTGTTACTCTCCTAGGTCTCCTAGACTTAGTGTGTTACTCTCCTAGGTCTCCTAGACTTAGTGTGTTACTCTCCTAGGTCTCCTAGGTCTGCTAGACTTAGTGTGTTACTCTCCTAGGTCTCCTAGACTTAGTGTGTTACTCTCCTAGGTCTCCTAGGTTTACTAGACTTAGTGTGTTACTCTCCTAGGTCTCCTAGACTTAGTGTGTTACTCTCCTAGGTCTCCTAGACTTAGTGTGTTACTCTCCTAGGTCTCCTAGACTTAGTGTGTTACTCTCCTAGGTCTCCTAGACTTAGTGTGTTACTCTCCTAGGTCTCCTAGACTTAGTGTGTTACTCCACTAGGTCTCCTAGACTTAGTGTGTTACTCTCCTAGGTCTCCTAGGTCTCCTAGACTTAGTGTGTTACTCCCCTAGGTCTCCTAGACTTAGTGTGTTACTCCCCTAGGTCTCCTAGACTTAGTGTGTTACTCTCCTAGGTCTCCTAGACTTAGTGTGTTACTCCACTAGGTCTCCTAGACTTAGTGTGTTACTCTCCTAGGTCTCCTAGACTTAGTGTGTTACTCCCCTAGGTCTCCTAGACTTAGTGTGTTACTCTCCTAGGTCTCCTAGACTTAGTGTGTTACTCCACTAGGTCTCCTAGACTTAGTTTGTGTTTCCCAAATAGCTCCCTATTTTCTATACAGTGCACTTGTTTTGACCAGCTCCTTATGGGCCTTGGTCAAACGTAGTGCACTATAAAGGGACAAAGAGCCATGTGGAACGCTGCCCTGAAGAGGCAACAATGTTTCTTTTCTGATTTTCCAGTTTCATGTTTGTAACGGATTGTGATTTCAATCTGTTGTTGCTCTCAATGCTGCTGTGATTGATCTGTTGGCCTTTTTGTCAAACCCCTTTCTTTCTCAAATAGCTGTGGCTGTCATCTGTCATTCTATTGTTGTGGTCTGTTCTCATCTCTGCTTGTGTTGTTTGGTTCTATTCTAGGAACATGGGGATAATCTGATTGAATAATTGATTGATTTATTGATCTGTTTTTCTAGGAACATGGGGATATTCTGATTGAATAATTGATTGATTTATTGATCTGTTTTTTCTAGGAACATGGGGATATTCTGATTGAATCATTGATTGATTTATTGATCTGTTTTTTCTAGGAACATTGGGATATTCTGATTGATTGAATAATTGATTGATTAATTGATTGTTCTGTTTTTCCAGGAGCATGGTGGTGTTCTGCGTATCTTCCCAGAGGGTAAAGCTCAGTTCGCCGACATCGAGCCTAAGTTTGACCGGTTGCTGTTCTTCTGGTCAGACAGACGGAACCCACACGAGGTCCAGCCGGCCCACGCTACTAGGTCAGTACCTTACAGACTTAGAACACCTGTCCAGAACACACGAGGTCCAGCCGGCCCACGCTACTAGGTTAGTACCTTACAGACTTAGAACACCTGTCCAGAACACACGAGGTCCAGCCGGCCCACGCTACTAGGTTAGTACCTTACAGACTTAGAACACCTGTCCAGAACAGAAGAGGTCCAGCCGGCCCACGCTACTAGGTCAGTACCTTACAGACTTAGAACACCTGTCCAGAACAGAAGAGGTCCAGCCGGCCCACGCTACTAGGTCAGTACCTTACAGACTTAGAAACACCTGTCCAGAACACACGAGGTCCAGCCGGCCCACGCTACTAGGTTAGTACCTTACAGACTTAGAACACCTGTCCAGAACACACGAGGTCCAGCCGGCCCACGCTACTAGGTCAGTACCTTACAGACTTAGAACACCTGTCCAGAACAGAAGCCCTCAACCCTACAGGGATGTAGCTCAGTTGGTAGAGCATGGCGTTTGCAACGCCAGGGTTGTGGGTTCGATTCCCACAGGGGGTATGAAAAATAATAATGTATGCACTAACTGTAAGTCGCTCTGGATAAGAGCATCTGCTAAATGACTAAAATGTAAAACAAATGTAAAATGTCACCCCAATTATGACACCCATATAACACCCCCAATTAACACACCTATATAACACCTTGTTGCACAGGATGAGTCATAATACCCATAAAACCTAGCAGTCAACCAGGAAAATGGTTCCAATAGTTTTTCCACCATTTATTTTTCCCACAGGGGGATTTTAGAAACAAATCAATTAAGGGCTGTGTTTCGTGTAGGCTTACCCTGGCTTGACGTTTTGATAACCATCTAAATCTCTCTAGGATAAGGTGACTTATCAATATATTTATTCCCCCAAAATTAAATGTTAATTCGCTGCTAATGTGGCTATCATAAAGAACTACAAATGCCATGATGATGTTGATGAGACTGCCGAATCAAGGCAAAGGTAAGAATCTTTTGCGAACAGTTTTGACTGCTTTGATGCTAATTAGCATTTTTGAATCTGAGAGTAAATAAAACCGAATATATTGATAAGTCACCTTGTCCGAAAGAGATTTAAATGGTTATCAAAACTTCACGCCAGTGGAAACACAGCCCTTATTTTAAGTGTTTCTAAAATCCCCTATGGGAAAAATAAATGTTGGATTTTTTTTTGAACCATTTCTCTGTTTATCCGCTAGGTTTTATGGGTATTATGACACCTCTATGACACCTCCACTGAGGGACTTTATAACACCCCCTTATAACACTTATATAACACCTTTAAAACACACCTTTATAACACATCTTATAACACACCTTATAACACATCTTATAACACACCTTAACACTTTTATAACACCTTTATGATAACACCTTTATAACACACCCTTTAAAAATGTAGCACATCTTTTTGCATTATGATAACACCTTTAACATCGTATAAGATACCTTATAACGCCTTTTAACACAACTTATAACATCTTTATAGCACCTTATAACACAACACCTTTAACGCATCTTATAACACACCTTTAACATCTAACACACCTTTATAACATCCTAACACACCTTTAACATCTAACACACCTTATAACATCTAACACACCTTTATAACACACCTTATAACACATCTAATACACCTTATAACAATTATTTATAACACACCAGTCAAACAGGAAAACATGGTTCCACATACCTTTTCCACATCTTTATAACACCCTTATAACACATATTTTAACACTTATATAACACACATTTAAAACATATTGTAACACACCTTTAACACACCTTTATAACACATCTAACACACCTTTATAACATCTAACACACCTTTAACATCTAACACACCTTTATAACATCCCAACACACCTTATAACATCCCACACACCTTTAACATCTAACACACCTTTATAACATCTAACACACCTTTATAACATCTAAACACCCTTTAAGTACATCTAACACACCTTTATAACATCCCAACACACCTATAACATCCCAACACACCTTAAACATCTAACACACCTTAACATCTAACACACCTTTATAACATCTAACACACCTTTATAACATCTACACACCTTTATAACATCTAACACACCTTTATAACATCTAAACACACCTTTAACATCTAACACACATTTAACATCTAAATGGTTCCAACTGTAGCTCAGCTGGTAGAGCACGGCGCTTGTAACGCCACAATAGTGGGTTCGATCCCCGGGACTACAAAAAAAAAAAATTTATGCACGCAGGACTGTAAGGGCTTTGGATAAAAGCGTCTTTCTAAATGGCATATTATTATTATTGGATTATTATAACACACCTTTATAACATCTAACACACCTTTATAACATCTAACACACCTTTAACATCTAACACACCTTTAACATCTAACACACCTTTAACATCTAACACACACCTTTATAACATCTAACACACCTTTATAACATCTAACACACCTTTATAACATCTAACACACCTTTAACATCTAACACACCTTTATAACATCTAACACACCTTTATAACATCTAACACACCTTTATAACATCTAACACACCTTTATAACATCTAACACACCTTTAACATCTAACACACCTTTATAACATCTAACACACCTTTATAACATCTAACACACCTTTATAACATCTAACACACCTTTAACATCTAACACACCTTTATAAACATCTAACACACCTTTAACATCTAACACACCTTTATAACATCTAACACACCTTTAACATCTAACACACCTTTATAACATCTAACACACCTTTATAACATCTAACACACCTTTATAACATCTAACACACCTTTATAACATCTAACACACCTTTAACATCTAACACACCTTTAACATCTAACACACCTTTATAACATCTAACACACCTTTATAACATCTAACACACCTATAACATCTAACACACCTTTATAACATCCCAACACACAACACATCTTTAACATCTAACACACCTTTAACATCTAACACACCTTTATAACATCTAACACACCTTTATAACATCTAACACACCTTTATAACATCTAACACACCTTTAACATCTAACACACCTTTAACATCTAACACACCTTTAACATCTAACACACCTTTTATAACATCTAACACACCTTTATAACATCTAACACACCTTTAAACATCTAACACACCTTTTATAACATCTAACACACTTAACATCTAACACACCTTTATAACATCTAACACACCTTTATAACATCATCTAACACACACCTTTAACATCTAACACACCTTTAACATCTAACACACCTTTAACATCTAACACACCTTTAAACATCTAACACACCTTTATAACATCTAACACACCTTTATAACATCTAACACACCTTTATAACATCTAACACACCTTTATAACATCTAACACACCTTATAACATCTAACACACCTTTATAACATCCTAACACACCTTTAACATCTAACACACCTTTAAACATCTAACACACCTTTATAACATCTTATTAACACACCTTTAACATCTAACACACCTTTTACATCTAACACACCTTTAACATCTAACACCCTTTATAACATCTTCTAACACACCTTTATAACATCTTCTAACACACCTTATAACACATCAACACACCTTTATAACACATCATGAAACACACCTTTATAACATCTAACACACTTTAACATCTAACACACCTTTATAACATCATGAACACACCTTTATAACATCTAACACAACCTTTAACATCTAACACACCTTTAACATCTAACACACCTTTAACATCTAACACACCTTTAACATCTTCAAACACACCTTTATAACATCTAACACACCTTTAACATCTAACACACCTTTAACATCTAACACACCTTTAACATCTAACACACCTTTAACATCTAACACACCTTTAACATCTAACACACCTTTATAACATCTAACACACCTTTATAACATCTAACACACCTTTAAACATCTAACACACCTTTATAACATCTAACACACCTTTATAACATCATGAAACACACCTTTATAACACATCTTAAAATACACACCTTTAACATCTAACACACCTTTATAACATCTAACACACCTTTATAACATCTTGTAACACACCTTTATAACACATCTAAAACACACATTTAACATCTAACACACCTTTATAACATCTAACACACCTTTATAACATCTTGTAACACACCTTTATAACACATCTAAAAATACACATTTAACATCTAACACACCTTTATAACATCTAACACACCTTTAACATCTAACACACCTTTATAACATCTAACACACCTTTATAACATCATGAAAACACACCTTTATAACACATCTTAAAATACACATTTAACATCTAACACACCTTTATAACATCTAACACACCTTTATAACATCTTGTAACACACCTTTATAACACATCTTAAAATACCATTTAACATCTAACACACCTTTATAACATCTAACACACCTTTATAACATCTAACACACCTTTATAACACATCTTAAAATACACTTTATAACATCTAACACACCTTTATAACATCTAACACACCTTTAACATCTAACACACCTTTAACATTAACACACCTTTAACATCTAACACACCTTTATAACATCTTGTAACACACCTTTAACATCATAACACACCTTTATAACACATCTTAAAATACACATTTAACACACCTTTATAACACATCCTAATAACATCTTTATAACATGCCTTTAACACCTAATAACATCTTTATAACATGCCTTTAACACCTAACATCTTTTAACACCTTTAACGCCTAATAACACCTTTATAACATGCCTTTATAACGCCTAATAACACCTTTATAACATGCCTTTAACGCCTAATAACATCTTTCTAACATGCATTTAACACCTAATAACACCTTTATAACATGCCTTTAACACCTAATAACATCTTTATAACATGCCTTTAACGCCTAATAACACCTTTATAACATGCCTTTAACGCCTAATAACACCTTTATAAAACATCTTTAACGCAATAACACCTTTATAACATGCCTTTAACACACCTAATAACACCTTTATAACATGCCTTTAACGCCTAATAACATCTTTATAACATGCCTTTAACGCCTAATAACACCTTTATAACATGCCTTTAACACCTTATAACACCTTTATAACATGCCTTTAACACCTAATACCATCTTATAACATGCCTTTAACGCCTAATAACCCTTTATAAACATGCCTTTAACGCCTAATAACCCTTTATAACATGCCTTTAACGCCTAATAACATCTTTAACATGCCTTTATAACACCTAAATAACACCTTATAACATGCCTTTAACACCTAATAACATCTTTATAACATCCTTTAACACCTAATATAACATCTTTATAACATGCCTTTAACGCCTAATAACACCTTTATAACATGCCTTTAACACCTAATAACATCTTTAACATCTTATAAGATACCTATATAACACCTGATAACACATCTTATAACATCTTTATAACATGCCTTTAACGCCTAATAACATCTTTAACATCTTATAAGATACCTATATAACACACCTTATAACACATCTTATAACATCTTTATAACATGCCTTTAACGCCTAATAACATCTTTAACATCTTATAAGAACCTATAACACCTGATAACACATCTATAACATCTTTATAACATGCATTTAACACCTAATAACACCTTTAACATCTTATAACACTCCTTTAATGCATCTTATAACATCTTTATAACATCTAACACACCTTTATAACATCTAACACACCTTTTAACATCTAACACCTTTTAATGCATCTTATAACATCTTTATAACATGCCTTTAACGCCTAATAACATCTTTAACATCTTATAAGATACCTATATAACACACCTTATAACACATCTAGTAACAGAACCCTTATAACACACGCTCACACCTAAACTACTCACCTGTAGTTTATAACACACCCTTATAACACACCCTTATAACACACGCTCAACCCTAAACTACTCACCTGTAGCTTATAACACACGCTCAACCCTCTACTACCTGTAGAACCCCCTTATAACACACCCTTATAACACACGCTCAACCCTAAACTACTCACCTGTAGCTTATAACACACACGCTCAACCCCTAAACTACTCACCTGTATCTTATAACACACCCTCCTCTGTCCCACCTGTCCCACCTGTCCAGAACTCTGTCTCTGATCTCTGGTCTCTCCCTGCCTCTCCTCTGTCCAGGTATGCCATCACAGTGTGGTATTTTGATGCTGATGAACGAGCCAGGGCTAAAGAGAAATATCTAACAGGTAAATCTCTTACTATGAGGATATCAATGTATATACCGTAAAACGTATTTGCTTTAATCACTGAACACGACCGCCGGTATTAGAGACAGGCGTCTATTTCCTTAATGCTTTTGTTCAATAAAATGATGAACACTACCACGCTATACCCAAACGAATGTAGTAGTGTTTATTAAACATCATAGTAGTAGTGTTTATTAAACATTATAGTAGTATTGTTTATTAAACATCATATAGTAGTAGTGTTTATTAAACATCATAGTAGTAGTGTTTTATTAACATCATAGTAGTAGTAGTGTTTATTAAACATCATAGTAGTAGTGTTTATTAAACATCATAGTAGTAGTGTTTATTAAACATCATAGTAGTAGTTTATTAAACATCATAGTAGTAGTTTATTAAACATCATAGTAGTAGTGTTTATTAAACATCATAGTAGTAGTGTTTATTAAACATCATAGTAGTAGTGTTTATTAAACATCATAGTAGTAGTGTTTATTAAACATCATAGTAGTAGTGTTTATTAAACATCATAGTAGTAGTGTTTATTAAACATCATAGTAGTAGTGTTTACTAAACATCATAGTAGTAGTGTTTATTAAAACATCATAGTAGTAGTGTTTATTAAACATCATAGTAGTAGTGTTTATTAAACATCATAGTAGTAGTGTTTATTAAACATCATAGTAGTAGTGTTTATTAAACATCATAGTAGTAGTGTTTATTAAACATCATAGTAGTAGTGTTATTAAACATCATAGTAGTAGTGTTTTATTACAACATCATAGTAGTAGTGTTTATTAAACATCATAGTAGTAGTGTTTATTAAACATCATAGTAGTAGTGTTTATTAAACATCATAGTAGTAGTGTTTATTACACATCATAGTAGTAGTGTTTATTAAACATCATAGTAGTATGTTTATATTAAAACATCATAGTAGTAGTGTTTATTAAACATCATAGTAGTAGTGTTTATTAAACATCATAGTAGTAGTGTTTACTAAACATCATAGTAGTAGTGTTTATTAAACATCATAGTAGTAGTGTTTATTAAACATCATAGTAGTAGTGTTTATTAAACATCATAGTAGTAGTGTTTATTAAACATCATAGTAGTAGTGTTTATTAAACATCATAGTAGTAGTGTTTATTAAACATCATAGTAATAGTCTTTACTAAACATCATAGTAGTAGTCTTTACTAAAAATCATCATAGTAGTAGTGTTTATTTAAACATCATAGTAGTAGTGTTTATTAAACATCATAGTAATAGTCTTTACTAAACATCATAGTAGTAGTGTTTATTAAACATCATAGTAGTAGTGTTTATTAAACATCATAGTAGTAGTGTTTATTAAACATCATAGTAGTAGTGTGTTTATTAAACATCATAGTAGTAGTGTTTATTAAACATCATAGTAGTAGTGTTTATTAAACATCATAGTAGTAGTGTTTATTACACATCATAGTAGTAGTGTTTATTAAACATCATAGTAGTAGTGTTTATTAAACATCATAGTAGTAGTGTTTATTAAACATCATAGTAGTAGTGTTTATTAAACATCATAGTAGTAGTGTTTATTAAACATCATAGTAGTAGTGTTTATTAAACATCATAGTAGTAGTGTTTATTAAACATCATAGTAGTAGTGTTTATTAAACATCATAGTAGCTGTGCTCCACTCAGACTGCCGATTGGTTCTTATCACTGCGGGAGGCCGGTCCTTCTCTTACTAGAACAATTGTTGTAGCTGTTGCGTGGCGACCCGATAGCGACCAACCTACCGTTTGTACTTGACTTTAAGCCAATCAGAGAGCCCGAACCCCCACGTGACGGAGCCAACAGGAGTGACAACAAAAAGGAAAAGAGGCCATTTTCTCTGATCCGCGGATGAGCCAGTCACACAACACTAACCGCCATCACATTACATCACCATGGAGTTTCCCATCTCCATACAGGCCACAGAGAAGCCAGATTAGAACATTCTCAAGACACTTTAGTCATCACCATTGATGAAAAACATCCATTGAATTATTCAAAAGTTTGTCGCTGAGGCAGATTTGTTTTAAAATTGTATCACTCACAGCTGAAGATATTAACATTTTTATATTCATCCAATGTTTTCTGATGACCTCGTCACTGATCGCGCTGCGTCCTGTGTGCACTGAGTGCTAGTGTGCATTTGATGTCCGAATAAACCGGATGCAACCCGGATATAGACGTCCGTGAATCGACGTATGCGAACGTGAGTAGATTACCTTGAAAACAACAGTCGGACATCTTGGATGCAGTCTCCAGTTCATATTACACCTCAGTGATCTAGACCATAACCAACATACACGGACATGCATGCATTGCCAAACAACGCTACTGCCACCTTCTGGTTTGGAGTATTTTATCAAGGCTGAGTAACTGATCACTTAAAGGTCTTTGCTGTGTGAACATAATAGAGATTGACTACCGACTCTGTTCAGAGGTGCCGAAGTACTGTCGTCAGGCAAACGTTTGACAATCCTACTAGCATGTCTGAGCTTTTACTCATTGCAAGCCTGTACTGGGAGTCTGGTTTGCATCATGTTAGCTCCACACTCATGTTGCATACACATTAACACACTTGAATAATGAGACACTGTAGAAATGTTTTACTAATGTTTTTAATGCACATGACCGTGGGAATATCAGAGATGTGTAAATAATGAATTTAGACCCGGTGTCTATTGGAATCAGGTGTTAATTTTCTGTATTGTGTGCTGATGTCTGGCTACTAAAACGGACATGCGGCTATTTGAGACTCTGGGTTTAATGGAAGGTTCTAGGAGAATCATCTCACTGTCAGTCCTCTACTCTAAGTCTGTGTCTCTGTTTCCAGGAGCTGGAGAGAAAGGAGTGAAGGTTGAACTGAACAAACCATCAGACCCTAGTGAGAGGGGATGGGGGGGAGGGCCCACTGCTAGCCATGATGTCCTGCCCTGAGAGAGGAGAGGAGAGGAGAGGAGAGGAGAGGAGAGGAGAGGAGAGGAGAGGAGTAGGAGAGGAGAGGAGAGGATGGGAGGGAGAGGAGAGGAGAGGGCCCACTGCTAGCCATGATGTCCTGCCCTGAGAGAGGAGAGGAGGAGAGGAGAGGAGAGGAGAGGAGAGGAGAGAGGAGAGGAGAGGAGAGGAGAGGAGAGGGCCCACTGCTAGCCATGATGTCCTGCCCTGAGAGAGGAGAGGAGAGGAGAGGAGAGGAGAGGAGAGGAGAGGAGAGGAGAGGAGAGGAGAGGAGGAGGGGAGGGGAGGAGAGGAGAGGAGAGGAGAGACCCAAGGGCTAGCCATGATGTCCTGCCCTGAGAGAGGAGAGGAGAGGAGAGGAGGAGGAGAGGAGAGGAGAGGAGAGGAGAGAGGAGAGGAGGGGAGGGGAGGGGAGAGGACTAGCTAGCCATGATGTCCTGCCCTGAGAGGAGAGGAGAGGAGAGAGAGGAGAGGAGAGGAGAGGAGAGGAGAGGAGAGGAGAGGAGAGGAGAGGAGAGGAGAGGACCCAGGGCTAGCCATGATGAGCCCTGAGGAGGAGAGGAGAGGAGAGGAGAGGAGAGGAGAGGAGAGAGAGGAGAGGAGAGGAGAGGAGGGACCCAGGGCTAGCCATGATGTCCTGCCTGAGAGAGGAGAGGAGAGGAGAGAGAGGAGAGGAGAGGAGAGGAGAGGAGAGGAGAGGAGAGGAGAGGAGAGGGCAGGAGAGGGCAGGGCCCAGGGCTAGCCATGATGTGTGTGGATGGAAGATGATGGAGAAAGGAAAGTGATTTCCTCTTCACTTCCCCTGGAGCCTCTACAGGGGACTGACTCCTCAACTGACCTTAAATGTCCTGATGATGTCACAGTACTGGAAGGAGAGATTCTCTTCCTCCTCTGGCTGTGGCCCAAATGGGATCCTATTCTCTACGTAGTGTGCCAGAGTGCTCAATGGAGAA
This sequence comes from Coregonus suidteri, assembly GCA_036851935.1. Lineage (NCBI taxonomy): Eukaryota > Metazoa > Chordata > Actinopteri > Salmoniformes > Salmonidae > Coregonus > Coregonus suidteri. The sequence continues at coordinate 352,580 of CM072243.1, forward strand.
TTAAAATAGCATTTTATTCCAGGACTAGGCTATGGGCCCTGGTCAACAGTAGTGTACCATGTGGGAAATAGAGTGACATTTGGAATGAAGACTATGGCTTTTTGGTGAAGACAGAATACTGAGACAAAAGAAGCTGACATTTAGAGAACGCTTCGAGCATCAGGAACCAACCGACCCCTGAGAGACTGTTCTTCTGTTGTCTTTTAACATGTTCTAGTTTTGCAGTTGATTCCTTAACGTTACAGGGGGACATTTCCGTAGAGCAAAGGCAGTTTGTTATGTGCAACATTTACCATAAACCTCATTTTAATCGAGCAGCATGATTTTTTTTTTTTTAAAACGGTACGAAAAAAAAAAGTATGAAAATGTATGCACTCACTACTGTAAGTCGCTCTGGATAAGAGCATCTGCTAAATGTAAAAAAAATGTTAATTTGAGACTTTTCTACAGCAATATGCATTGTAAAGCGGCAGCTATTTATTTAATGCTCAGTTTACTAAACTCTAGTTAAATAATTACTTCCTTATAGCGCACATTGTTGAAGAAAAAGTTTCAAATGAAATCACGGTTACAGATTACAGTGCCAGAGGTTTATGGTAATTGAATACATTGATAATGTCTCCCACATTGTTTTGCAGACGCTTGTTGTGTTGATGCGTTTCACATGGAATGAGCTGTTAAATGATGTTCTGGGATAACATGACGATCTGAATAAATACAACACATTGACAGTTCTCTGGTTTTATTTAGTCTTCAGTCACTGTGCTGTCTCTGTCACTCGTCTCTGTCTCTCTCTGTCTCTCTCGCAAGCTCTTCTCTCTCTCTGTCTCTCACTCTTCTCTCTCTGTCTCGCTCACTCGTCTCTCTTTCTCTGTCTCTCTCGCTCACTCTTCTCTCTCTCACTGTCTCTCTCATTCACTCTCTCTCTCTCTGACTCGCTCACTCTCTCTCTCTCTCACTCTTCTCTCTGTCTCGCTCACTCTTCTCTCTCTGTCTCTCTTGCTCACTCATCTCTCTCTCTGTCTCGCTCACTCTTCTCTTTTTCTGTCTCGCTCACTCGTCTCTCTCTCTCTGTCTGTCTCTCGCTCACTCTCTCTAACTGTCTGTATTTGGGTGGCAGGTAGCCTAGCGGTTAAGAGCGTTGGGGCCAATAACCGAACATGTTGTCTTTGTCAGTGGCGGCTCCTGAAAAAAATTCTCAGGAGGGGCAATTTTTCTGATGATTTAGGTGACCTACACACATTTTAAAAAAGATATGTCCAGCAACAACATGAAGACAGGGGCAGCATATAAGTCAATACCAGAAGCATTTATTGACTGATCTGGGGAGATGGATTCCCAGTTTCTGTGACAGATTATAAATAATCTCTGATGCCTTTGTTATATTAGCTTTTGGTTGAATGTACTGTCGTAGTAAATATATAATGTTATAGCTTGGTCTGACTAAAATCTTGTGCATGACCCATTTTGTGTTGGGCCTTTGTATTCAATACAATGAACAAGAGTCCTATCTTGTCAGCCTTGTCAGCAGGTGGCTAAGGATAACACCCACGCCATAGGTCTCTCAGTTCTCTCCAACTCACGAGTTCTTGCCCTGAGGACACACACACACACACACCCACACACACACACACACACATCATCACTGATAAACACACACACACACACACACATCATCACTGATAACAAACACACACACACACACTGATAACAAACACACACACACACACACAAATCCTCTTCTCTTAGGCTGAACATCTGAAGACAGAGAACCCGACTCAGAGCCAATGCAACAGTGACACTAGCCTGGAGGTGACATCGCCCAACTCATCAGGACCAATCAGAAGATCAGAACTACTAGATTCACCTACTTCATTTTATTGTATAAAATGTCAGCACACAATGTTTAGGGGGCCTCTTCTGATAAACTCCCTACGTTTTGACGAACGGGTCCGTGCACGCGATTGCAGATATCTTTACCTCTGAATAAACTGCCTTATATTATACAATTATCCACCTTGTCCAAAAGTCTCTACTTTTTTCTCCGTTTCTCCAGTAAACTTGTTTTATCAACAATAGTAAGGTTCAATGACACAGAAAGCAGTTCAATGTCGGGGTACAGAGTCGCTCTCTTACCAGGATCGCGGTCCGCTCTGACCAGGGTGAAGGTGGCCGGCTCCACCTCTCTGTCCGGGACTCTGTCATCCAGTCAAGTCTCCCTGCTGTATTGGGATTCCGCTGCCAGCAGCGTTTTCATTATTTAGTCCGTTCGTAGCGGGTATGTACACGATCAACAAGATCAGTCCAAAACCGAAGATCAGTCCAAAGCAGAATGTTTGCAGAATGTTTGTAAACTAAGTCTACAAATTAAAAACATAAAATAACGCCACACTGCAGGTCGCAACATAGACGCTGATAGCCGCCATTGTCTTAGTTACGTTCAACGTTACGTCACGTATGACGAAAGCGCGTAAGTGCATGCACACAGACACCCATAGAGAATGTATTGAAAGCTTTGAAATGTGAAAAAAATAGATTTTACATGACAGGCTATGAGAGACTTCTGGGCGATTTTCAACCTGACTGAAATCGCCCAAAAAACGGGCGGGGGGGCCATTTGAAGCACGACTTTAGCCTGATTTGACATTTAGTGGCTGGCAGATCAGACGTGAACACTGATAACTGCTGTTGCCGTGATATAATTGATTAGAAAAAAAATCCCTTCCTTTTCCCGTTTGGCAGTGCGTCGCCCATATCGCCCTATTGAACAAGCCGTCCATGGTCTTTGTGCTCTCGAGCAAGGCACTTAACCGTGATTGCTGTAAGTGGCTCTGGATAAGAGCATCTGCTAAATGACGCAAATGTTTAAATGTGAAATATGTAATAATAAATGATGCTTGGTTGATTCCTTGGAGTCCATATCACTAAGGACTTAACATGGTCCAAACACACACAGGGGCTCGGCATCACCTCTTCCCCCATGTATATGGGTGCCAAATAAAACCACCTGCGGGCCGAATTCGGCCCACGGGCCACCAGTTGGGGACCCCTGACATAAGAGTTCCTTTAGTTTGTTGTCCCATACTGCATCCTACTGGTAGAATCAAACTGGTAGAATAGTGTAGGAGTATCAAACTCAGTTGGTAGAGGGATTTGTCTGCTTTTTCTCCTTTCAATTCATGTCTAATGAAGACCGAGACAACTAGTTGAGGGGAGTTCCTAACTAATCAATGACCTTCAATGATCAATCAAGTGCAAAGGATGAGTGAAAACCTGCAGACACTCTGCCCTCCTGGGGTTAACCTGCAGACACTCTGCCCTCCTGTGGTTAACCTGCAGACACTCTGCCCTCCTGGGGTTAACCTGCAGACATTCTGCCCTCCTGGGGTTAACCTGCAGACACTCTGCCCTCCTGGGGTTAACCTGCAGACATTCTGCCCTCCTGGGGTTAACCTGCAGACACTCTGCCCTCCTGGGGTTAACCTGCAGACACTCTTCCCTCCTGGGGTTAACCTGCAGACACTCTGCCCTCCTGGGGTTAACCTGCAGACATTCTGCCCTCCTGGGGTTAACCTGCAGACACTCTGCCCTCCTGTGGTTAACCTGCAGACACTCTGCCCTCCTGGGGTTAACCTGCAGACACTCTGCCCTCCTGGGGTTAACCTGCAGACACTCTGCCCTCCTCTGGTTAACCTGCAGACACTCTGCCCTCCTGGGGTTAACCTGCAGACACTCTGCCCTCCTGGGGTTAACCTGCAGACACTCTGCCCTCCTGGGGGTTAACCTGCAGACACTCTGCCCTCCTGGGGTTAACCTGCAGACATTCTGCCCTCCTGGGGTTAACCTGCAGACACTCGGCCCTCCTGTGGTTAACCTGCAGACACTCTGCCCTCCTGGGGTTAACCTGCAGACACTCTGCCCTCCTGGGGTTAACCTGCAGACACTCTGCCCTCCTGTGGTTAACCTGCAGACACTCTGCCCTCCTGGGGTTAACCTGCAGACACTCTGCCCTCCTGGGGTTAACCTGCAGACACTCGGCCCTCCTGGGGTTAACCTGCAGACACTCGGCCCTCCTGGGGTTAACCTGCAGACACTCTGCCCTCCTGGGGTTAACCTGCAGACATTCTGCCCTCCTGGGGTTAACCTGCAGACACTCTGCCCTCCTGGGGTTAACCTGCAGACACTCGGCCCTCCTGTGGTTAACCTGCAGACACTCTGCCCTCCTGGGGTTAACCTGCAGACACTCTGCCCTCCTGGGTTAACCTGCAGACACTCTGCCCTCCTGGGGTTAACCTGCAGACACTCGGCCCTCCTGGGGTTAACCTGCAGACACTCAACCCTCCTGGAGTTAACCCACAGACACTCAGCCCTCCTGGAGTTAACCCACAGACACTCAGCCCTCCTGGGGTTAACCTGCAGACACTCAGCCCTCCTGGAGTTAATCCACAGACACTCAGCCCTCCACTCAGCCTTCCACTCAGCCTTCCAGGAGTTTTCCACCACTGCTGTAGTGTGTAATCTCATTAAATGAAAGATGGCATTCATTTAGAGGGATGAAAATATTTGTTTTAATGAGAACTAATCCAGTTCCCCATGACCGCCACAGCCCTGCTAATCCAGTTCCCCATGACCGCCACAGCCCTACTAATCCAGTTCCCCATGACCGCCACAGCCCTACTAATCCAGTTCCCCATGACCGCCACAGCCCTACTAATCCAGTTCCCCATGACCGCCACAGCCCTGCTAATCCAGTTCCCCATGACCGCCACAGCCCTGCTAATCCAGTTCCCCATGACCCGCCACAGCCCTACTAATCCAGTTCCCCATGACCGCCACAGCCCTACTAATCCAGTTCCCCATGACCGCCACAGCCCTACTAATCCAGTTCCCCATGACCGCCACAGCCCTACTAATCCAGTTCCCCATGACCGCCACAGCCCTACTAATCCAGTTCCCCATGACCGCCACAGCCCTACTAATCCAGTTCCCCATGACCGCCACAGCCCTACTAATCCAGTTCCCCATGACCGCCACAGCCCTACTAATCCAGTTCCCCATGACCGCCACAGCCCTACTAATCCAGTTCCCCATGACCGCCACAGCCCTACTAATCCAGTTCCCCATGACCGCCACAGCCCTGCTAATCCAGTTCCCCATGACCGCCACAGCCCTACTAATCCAGTTCCCCATGACCGCCACAGCCCTGCTAATCTAGTTCCCCATGACCGCCACAGCCCTGCTAATCTAGTTCCCCATGACCGCCACAGCCCTGCTAATCCAGTTCCCCATGACCGCCACAGCCCTGCTAATCCACTTCCCCATGACCGCCACAGCCCTGCTAATCCAGTTCCCCATGACCGCCACAGCCCTGCTAATCCAGTTCCCCATGACCGCCACAGCCCTGCTAATCCAGTTTCCCCATGACCGCCACAGCCCTGCTAATCCAGTTCCCCATGACCGCCACAGCCCTACTAATCCAGTTCCCCATGACCGCCACAGCCCTACTAATCCAGTTCCCCATGACCGCCACAGCCCTACTAATCCAGTTCCCCATGACCGCCACAGCCCTACTAATCCAGTTCCCCATGACCGCCACAGCCCTACTAATCCAGTTCCCCATGACCGCCACAGCCCTACTAATCCAGTTCCCCATGACCGCCACAGCCCTACTAATCCAGTTCCCCATGACCGCCACAGCCCTACTAATCCAGTTCCCCATGACCGCCACAGCCCTACTAATCCAGTTCCCCATGACCGCCACAGCCCTACTAATCCAGTTCCCCATGACCGCCACAGCCCTGCTAATCCAGTTCCCCATGACCGCCACAGCCCTACTAATCCAGTTCCCCATGACCGCCACAGCCCTGCTAATCTAGTTCCCCATGACCGCCACAGCCCTGCTAATCCAGTTCCCCATGACCGCCACAGCCCTGCTAATCCACTTCCCCCATGACCGCCACAGCCCTGCTAATCCACTTCCCCATGACCGCCACAGCCCTGCTAATCCAGTTCCCCATGACCGCCACAGCCCTGCTAATCCAGTTCCCCATGACCGCCACAGCCCTGCTAATCCAGTTCCCCATGACCGCCACAGCCCCTGCTAATCCAGTTCCCCATGACCGCCACAGCCCTGCTAATCCAGTTCCCCATGACCGCCACAGCCCTGCTAATCCAGTTCCCCATGACCGCCACGGCCCTGCTAATCCAGTTCCCCATGACCGCCACGGCCCTGCTAATCCAGTTCCCCATGACCGCCACAGCCCTGCTAATCCAGTTCCCCATGACCGCCACAGCCCTGCTAATCCAGTTCCCATGACCGCCACAGCCCTGCTAATCCAGTTCCCCATGACCGCCACAGCCCTGCTAATCCAGTTCCCCATGACCGCCACAGCCCTGCTAATCCAGTTCCCCATGACCGCCACAGCCCTGCTAATCCAGTTCCCCATGACCGCCACAGCCCTACTAATCCAGTTCCCCATGACCGCCACAGCCCTGCTAATCCAGTTCCCCATGACCGCCACAGCCCTGCTAATCCAGTTCCCCATGACCGCCACAGCCCTGCTAATCCAGTTCCCCATGACCGCCACAGCCCTGCTAATCCAGTTTCCCCATGACCGCCACAGCCCTGCTAATCCAGTTCCCCATGACCGCCACAGCCCTGCTAATCCAGTTCCCCATGACCGCCACGGCCCTGCTAATCCAGTTCCCCATGACCGCCACGGCCCTGCTAATCCAGTTCCCCATGACCGCCACAGCCCTGCTAATCCAGTTCCCCATGACCGCCACAGCCCTGCTAATCCAGTTCCCCATGACCGCCACAGCCCTGCTAATCCAGTTCCCCATGACCCGCACAGCCCTGCTAATCCAGTTCCCCATGACCGCCACAGCCCTGCTAATCCAGTTCCCCATGACCGCCACAGCCCTACTAATCCAGTTCCCCATGACCGCCACAGCCCTGCTAATCCAGTTCCCCATGACCGCCACATCCCTGCTAATCCAGTTCCCCATGACCGCCACAGCCCTGCTAATCCAGTTCCCCATGACCGCCACAGCCCTACTAATCCAGTTCCCCATGACCGCCACAGCCCTGCTAATCCAGTTCCCCATGACCGCCACAGCCCTACTAATCCAGTTCCCCATGACCGCCACAGCCCTACTAATCCAGTTCCCCATGACCGCCACAGCCCTGCTAATCCAGTTCCCCATGACCGCCACAGCCCTACTAATCCAGTTCCCCATGACCGCCACAGCCCTACTAATCCAGTTCCCCATGACCGCCACAGCCCTACTAATCCAGTTCCCCATGACCGCCACAGCCCTACTAATCCAGTTCCCCATGACCGCCACAGCCCTACTAATCCAGTTCCCCATGACCGCCACAGCCCTACTAATCCAGTTCCCCATGACCGCCACAGCCCTACTAATCCAGTTCCCCATGACCGCCACAGCCCTGCTAATCCAGTTCCCCATGACCGCCACAGCCCTACTAATCCAGTTCCCCATGACCGCCACAGCCCTGCTAATCCAGTTCCCCATGACCGCCACAGCCCTACTAATCCAGTTCCCCCATGACCGCCACAGCCCTGCTAATCCAGTTCCCCATGACCGCCACAGCCCTGCTAATCCAGTTCCCCATGACCGCCACAGCCCTACTAATCCAGTTCCCCATGACCGCCACAGCCCTGCTAATCCAGTTCCCCATGACCGCCACAGCCCTACTAATCCAGTTCCCCATGACCGCCACAGCCCTGCTAATCCAGTTCCCCATGACCGCCACAGCCCTGCTAATCCAGTTCCCCATGACCGCCACAGCCCTACTAATCCAGTTCCCCATGACCGCCACAGCCCTGCTAATCCAGTTCCCCATGACCGCCACAGCCCTACTAATCCAGTTCCCCATGACCGCCACAGCCCTGCTAATCCAGTTCCCCATGACCGCCACAGCCCTACTAATCCAGTTCCCCATGACCGCCACAGCCCTACTAATCCAGTTCCCCATGACCGCCACAGCCCTACTAATCCAGTTCCCCATGACCGCCACAGCCCTACTAATCCAGTTCCCCATGACCGCCACAGCCCTACTAATCCAGTTCCCCATGACCGCCACAGCCCTACTAATCCAGTTCCCCATGACCGCCACAGCCCTACTAATCCAGTTCCCCATGACCGCCACAGCCCTGCTAATCCAGTTCCCCATGACCGCCACAGCCCTGCTAATCCAGTTCCCATGACCGCCACAGCCCTACTAATCCAGTTCCCCATGACCGCCACAGCCCTGCTAATCCAGTTCCCCATGACCGCCACAGCCCTACTAATCCAGTTCCCCATGACCGCCACAGCCCTGCTAATCCAGTTCCCCATGACCGCCACAGCCCTGCTAATCCAGTTCCCCATGACCGCCACAGCCCTACTAATCCAGTTCCCCATGACCGCCACAGCCCTGCTAATCCAGTTCCCCATGACCGCCACAGCCCTACTAATCCAGTTCCCCATGACCGCCTCAGCCCTGCTAATCCAGTTCCCCATGACCGCCACAGCCCTACTAATCCAGTTCCCCATGACCGCCACAGCCCTGCTAATCCAGTTCCCCATGACCGCCACAGCCCTACTAATCCAGTTCCCCATGACCGCCACAGCCCTGCTAATCCAGTTCCCCATGACCGCCACAGCCCTACTAATCCAGTTCCCCATGACTGCCACAGCCCTGCTAATCCAGTTCCCCATGACCGCCACAGCCCTACTAATCCAGTTCCCCATGACCGCCACAGCGCTGCTAATCCAGTTCCCCATGACCGCCACAGCCCTACTAATCCAGTTCCCCATGACCGCCACAGCCCTGCTAATCCAGTTCCCCATGACCGCCACAGCCCTACTAATCCAGTTCCCCATGACCGCCACAGCCCTACTAATCCAGTTCCCCATGACCGCCACAGCCCTACTAATCCAGTTCCCCATGACCGCCACAGCCCTGCTAATCCAGTTCCCCATGACCGCCACAGCCCTACTAATCCAGTTCCCCATGACCGCCACAGCCCTACTAATCCAGTTCCCCCCATGACCGCCACAGCCCTTCTAATCCAGTTCCCCCATGACCGCCACAGCCCTACTAATCCAGTTCCCATGACCGCCACAGCCCTACTAATCCAGTTCCCCATGACCGCCACAGCCCTACTACTAATCCAGTTCCCCATGACCGCCACAGCCCTACTAATCCAGTTCCCCATGACCGCCACAGCCCTGCTAATCCAGTTCCCCATGACCGCCACAGCCCTACTAATCCAGTTCCCCATGACCGCCACAGCCCTGCTAATCCAGTTCCCCATGACCGCCACAGCCCTAGAGTGCCTATAGAGCACCTCAGTAGTAATATAATAAATCATATGAAACCATTTGTAATTAGAGAGATGTACAGTACATTCAAAATGTTAACAAATGGTGTAAATAGTTTTTTCTTCTTCTTCCTGTTTTTCCAGCAGGATATCTGGCCAAGTTGGAAACCCGACCTACTACTACTACATTTGATCTTCTTAAAATCTGATTTGAACCCTAACATTAACCACACTGCTTTCCTTATGCCTAATCATAACATTTTACATTTTAGTCATTTAGCAGACGCTCTTATCCAGAGCGACTTACAGTTTGTGAGTGCATACATTAATTTTTTTATTTTTCATACTGCCCCCCCCGTGGGAATCGAACCCACAACCCTGGCGTTGCAAACGCCATGCTCTACCAACTGAGCTACATCCCTGCCGGCCATTCCCTCCCCTACCCTGGACGACGCTGGGCCAATTGTGTGCCGCCCCATGGGTCTCCCGGTCGCGGCTGGCTACGACAGAGCCTGGATAACCTTAAATGAAGACCAAAAAGCAAATGTTTGTTTTCATACATTTTACAATATGGTACATTTTGACTGCAGCTTGGCCATCTATTGGGAACCGAGGCAGAGTTCCCTGAGATGGAGCGGCTCCCTGCTGAAGGACCTTCCTGGCGCTGGGCTGGTCGTTGACCACTAGCTGGGTCAGCCCTGTGGAGGAGACCCAGGTCCCACACATAGAGGCCCAGCAGACCAGGGGGTCAGGCATACCCCAGAAGTCAGCTCCCTGGTCCCCTGCTTGTAAGTCGCTTTTGGATAAAAGCGTGTGCTACATCAAATACAGTGGGGAAAAAAAGTATTTAGTCAGCCACCAATTGTGCAAGTTCTCGCACTTAAAAAGATGAGAGAGGCCTGTAATTTTCATCATAGGTACACGTCAACTATGACAGACAAATTGAGGAAAAAAAATCCAGAAAATCACATTGTAGGATTTTTTATGAATTTATTTGCAAATTATGGTGGAAAATAAGTATTTGGTCACCTACAAACAAGCAAGATTTCTGGCTCTCACAGACCTGTAACTTCTTCTTTAAGAGGCTCCTCTGTCCTCCACTCGTTACCTGTATTAATGGCACCTGTTTGAACTTGTTATCAGTATAAAAGACACCTGTCCACAACCTCAAACAGTCACACTCCAAACTCCACTATCGCCAAGACCAAAGAGCTGTCAAAGGACACCAGAAACAAAATTGTAGACCTGCACCAGGCTGGGAAGACTGATTCTGCAATAGGTAAGCAGCTTGGTTTGAAGAAATCAACTGTGGGAGCAATTATTAGGAAATGGAAGACATACAAGACCACTGATAATCTCCCTCGATCTGGGGCTCCACGCAAGATCTCACCCCGTGGGGTCAAAATGATCACAAGAACGGTGAGCAAAAAATCCCAGAAACCATACGGGGAGACCTAGTGAATGACCTGCAGAGAGCTGGGACCAAAGTAACAAAGCCTACCATCAGTAACACACTACGCCGCCAGGGACTCAAATCCTGCAGTGCCAGACGTGTCCCCCTGCTTAAGACAGTACATGTCCAGGCCCGTCTGAAGTTTTGCTAGAGTGCATTTGGATGATCCAGAAGAGGATTGGGAGAATGTCATATGGTCAGATGAAACCAAAATAGAAATTTTTGGTAAAAACTCAACTCGTCGTGTTTGGAGGACAAAGAATGCTGAGTTGCATCCAAAGAACACCATACCTACTGTGAAGCATGGGGGTGGAAAACATCATGCTTTGGGGCTGTTTTTCTGCAAAGGGACCAGGAAGACTGATCCGTGTAAAGGAAAGAATGAATGGGGCCATGTATCGTGAGATTTTGAGTGAAAACCTCCTTCCATCAGCAAGGGCATTGAAGATGAAACGTGGCTGGGTCTTTCAGCATGACGATGATCCCAAACACACCGCCCGGGCAACGAAGGAGTGGCTTCGTAAGAAGCATTTCAAGGTCCTCGAGTGGCCTATCCAGTCTCCAGATCTCAACCCCATAGAAAATCTTTGGAGGGAGTTGAAAGTCCGTGTTGCCCAGCGACAGCCCCAAAACATCACTGCTCTAGAGGAGATCTGCATGGAGGAATGGGCCAAAATACCAGCAACAGTGTGTGAAAACCTTGTGAAGACTTTTTCTCATTTTGTCTGTCATAGTTGACGTGTACCTATGATGAAAATTCCAGGCCTCTCTCATCTTTTTAAGTGGGAGAACTTGCACAATTGGTGGCTGACTAAATACTTTTTTCCCCCACTGTAAAAAAACATTTTATTTGTCACAACAGGTGTAGACCTTACCGTGAAATGCTTATTACAGCCCTTAACCAACAATGCAGTTCAAGAAATAGAGTTAAGAAAATATTTACTAAATAAACTAAAGTAAAAAAATTAAATAAAAAGTAACACAAAATAACAGCGAGGCTATATACAGGGGGTACCGGTACCGAGTCAATGTGCGGGGGTACAGGTTAGTCAAGGTAATTTGTACATATAGGTAGGGGTAAAGTGACTATGCATAGATAATAAACAGCGAGTAGCAGCAGTGTAAAAACAAAGGGGGGGGGGGGGTCATTTTATTAATTGTTCAGCAGTCTTATGGTTTGGGGGTAGAAGCTGTTAAGGAGCCTTTTGGACCTAGACTTGGTGCTCCGGTACCGCTTGCCGTGCGGTAGCAGAGAGAACAGTCTATGACTAGGGTGGCTGGAGTTTTGAAAAAATGTTGGGCCTTCCTCTGATACTGCCTGGTATATAGATCCTGGATGGCAGGAAGCTTGGCCCCAGCTACCCTCTGTAGCGCCTTACGGTCGGATGCCGAGCAGTTGCCATACCAGGCGGTGATGCAACCGGTCAGGATGCTCTCGATGGTGCAGCTGTAGAACTTTTTGAGGATCTGGGAATAAATTTATAACATTTATGACATGAGTTTTTCTGGATTTTTTTGTTGTTATTCTGTCTCTCACTGTTCAAATAAACATACCATTAAAATGACAGACTGATCATTTCTTTGTCAGTGGGCAAACGTACAAAATCAGCAGGGGATCAAATACTTTTTTCCCTCACTGTATTTAAATCTGGAATCGGAATCGGAATATCCTGTACCAATCTAGCTAACGATACAGATGTTTTAGAAACCGCATCAACACATTTTCATCAATTATTTTTAAACAACTGCCGTTTTGGCCACATTCCAAACAGGTTAGACAGAACGTTAAGAGGGTTAGGGTTAGGGTTAGGGTTAGGTATATGTATGACATCTTGGTCTACTTCTCTGCTATTCACATCTGGAATCGGAACAGAAATATATTTTTTGAAACAACTGCCTTTTTGACCACTTTCGAACAAGTTAGACAAAAAGTTAGAGGGGGTATGAAATCTTCCTTTCCTTCTCTGCTGGTCTGGATTGAGTTGGTTGTATACCATTTTTTGATATATTTTCTACTTTTTGTTGTCCATATTCATTCACTATCATTGGACTTTTTTCAACATTCTAAAGAGCCCAATTGTTACATCTTCACTTCCAACATTCCATTCACTGTAAACGCAACAATGCACCTTTTGACACAAATCAGCTACTTTTACAACTTTGCCAACAACTTAGACAAAAAGCTAGAGCATATGACATCTTCCTCTACTTCTCTGCTTTTCAACTCAGAACTCGGAACGAAAATATATTATTCCGATAAAAAGTGACATCTGTTTTAGTAACAGCATCAACAACATTTTCTGTAATTGTTCATAAACAACATAAATGTTTTCCACTTGTCCAACAACTTAGTGTGGGGTTCTATTTTCTCATAATTGGATCTGTATGTGATGAAATAGCTTAGAGCACAGGTTGTTATGATAAAAACTTATGCCTGGCAACAGTGTGCAACAAGGGAGCGCCAAGAGGCTGGGACCAGCCTGTGCGCCAACGGATTGGCTGAGTAAGTCTAAACCACGCTCAGTCTCTCTACTCTGATTGGCCAGCAGGGAGCGGGAAATATCTCTGTCAGAGTATTTGAAGAAGAACCTGTAACAATGGATCAGTTCTCCGAGTGCCCTGCGTGGTATTTCAGTGGACCCGTATATACGAGCATCATATTTACCATTGAAGGTTTTGCATTAATTAAAATAGTAGTATATCTTAGAAGTCGTGTTGACCTCTTTTGTTCCTAATACCAGATTTGAATTGATGCAACTTAACAATTGGTGACCACCGACTGATCTGGTAGAAGGGACTTCGCTGGGTATTGTCCGGCCCATTTGGACATCTCTGTCATTGGACGGTGTGTTTCACAAAGAGTCCGGACTACTAAAAACAGGTAAGCAGACACCTATTGTTATATAACTAAAGTTCTGCACATTGGCTTTATCCAAATTAATTTTGTGAAACACCTGTTTGATGTAAGTGAACTAAATTATGAAACTATTATGAGTAGATAAGCACCATATTGTGTGTGTAAACCTGTGGTGAATGTGATGTTAAACCTTGGTACCATAGAGTATTGTTCCACTGACACGTATTCGCTGAAATACGGCTAGGTTCAGGGAAAATACTGAAATCCCCAGGCTAGGTACCACAAGAGGTGGGAACTGGGGATACAGGGACTAATTGATAAAAATGTTGAGCGACATTTAACATTTTAGAGTTGAGTATTGTTCTACCAACACATATCCAGAGAGATATGGCTAGGTTCGGAGAAAATACTGAAGTCCCCAGGCTAGGATCACCGGGGGTGAGAACTGGGGACACAGGGAAATATTGGCCAAGGGCGTTGGCTACAGACACATATTCATCGAGATATGGCTAGGATCAGAGGAAGCGGCAACATTTTTGTGGAGTTGTTCCTTTTGACACATATTCAGAGAGATATGGCTAGGATCAAGGAGCATACTGAAGTCTCTGGAAACACCAATTGTGGAACTGAGATCATACAGGGATTAATTGATCAAAGTGTAACGTTGTGGCACATATCCACTGAGATACGGCTAGGATCATAACGGGCACTTAAATTTTAGTCGACTCCAGGCTAGGATCACAAGTGGTGAGAACTGGAGGCGTAGGGAATGATTGGTTTAATAGTGTTGCGCTATTGACACGTATCAGAAGGCTAGATACGGCTAGGATCATAACGGGCACTTAAATTTTAGTCGACTCCAGGCTAGGAATCACAAAGTGGTGAGAACTGGAGGCGTAGGGAATTATGGTCTTAAAAGTGTTGGGCTATTGACACGTATCAGAAGGCTAGATACGGCTAGGATCAGGGGGACACTGGGTGTTGTTGTATGCATGAGTGCGCGAATGATCACAGACGAAATAAAAGCGTGAATTGGGGTTATTAAAATTAATAAACCTGTATACCTTGATAGAAAACTAATTAGGAATTAAAGACGTCTGTGGCTGTCCAAACTGTATAATTTGTGAATAACTGTTGGGGTTTGTGGTTGCTTAAAACCGTATAACCCCGTTAATAACAATTGGGAACATAAAGGTAAAATAATGAATAACTAGTATGACTGAACTGAAACGTTTGAACTGATATAATTGAACTGTAACGTTTGATGTTAGACATAGCATAATACTGGTTTTAGGTGCTTGGGTTGAGGCTTTTTGGTTGATTATTTGATGTAACGTTTGATGTTTTGACCCTGCAAAAATACTGGTTAAACAATTAGACTGGAAAATAATTCGGTTTTCATATCGTTGAAATATAAACATGCACCAACTTTAACTAATTAGGTGGGAATGATTTGATTTAAATAAATAGACTAAAGTACCTTAATTACGGCAGAATATGGAAAACACTAAAACACAAAAAACAGCTCTCAAAAGAGCCTACTCCCACTGGACACGGAAAAGAGCCTACTCCCACTGGACACACGGAAAAGAGCCTACTTCCCACTGGACACGGAAAGTAGAGTTGCGAGGGGAGGGGCTGGAGACAGCGAAAGTGTGGCTTTTGGAGCCATGAGTAGACTCGGGTTGGCTGGGAACAACCACGGGGCATTGGTTTTGAGAGGTGCCTGTGGGGTTTCTGACGATATATATGTATGAACTTGCTCACCCTAACGTAGAACGTACACTCATGGGGGAGCAAGTAGAGGAATATTTACATTTGCATTTTTGGTAATTTGGCAGACGCTCTTGTCCAGAGAGAACTTATGGGAGCAATTGGGGTTGAGTGCCTTGCTCGAGGGGCACATCGGCAGATTTTTCACCTGGTCGTCTCGTGGATTGGAAACCGGGCGACCTCTCGGGTTGTTTGGTGCGGCGCTATTGGTCACTAAGCTGCCTGCCGCCCCATATGAGTTTAAGGTTGTGGCGTTGTTTGATCATGTGATAAGGTTTAATGGTAATCGGACCATAACTAATGTGGTTATGGAAGTAATGTATAGGTAGGGGAGAGCCAATAGGGGCTCCATTGAACTATTATGGTTTATTTTGGCATTTCAATGGCTAAGGTGAAATCTGTATGTGCATGAGGGGAATTCGATTATGTATTATTATAGTATTAGGGACACTCCGTAATAAATAAAACTGAACCAAACAAGACGTTACTACAGCAATAGAGGATGGTTAATGTTGTTACGTTAGTTTTTAAAACCCGATGATAGAGGTAAATGCAGAACGCTGTTAGAGAGTGTGTTTTTTTTTTGGCTACTAGGGAGTTTGAGACGGAAGGGCTGGCTAGACGGGGGAGGGATGACGTTGGCTGGATGTGCGACATGTGAAAGTATTTACTTTGAGAGAATCGGAGATGGTGTGGAGTGACTGGCGATGTATGTAGAGGGTCCCCTGGTTCGAACACAGGTAGGGACAGTGGGTAACGCTTTTCGCATTGGGGCTTAGACCTAGATTACTATGTGGATTGAGAAATGTGAAAGGTTGAATTTGATAGCTTAAGTAGAAGTATTCTAGAAAGGTCTATGAAAATATGTTATAAGGTCCCCATGCGCTTTTCCCCGAAGGAGCAAGGGGAGGGGTGAGAGATAGTTCAAATGATAGGAAACATCATTAAATGTATGCTTATCAACGATAGCAAGTATTTGTTTTATTAATTAGGGCCTAATCAGAGAGAACAGTTAAAGAAATTGAAATAGCGAATTGAAATGGGGTTAGCGGGAAAATATAAAATAGTTGGTACATTTTAGAACGATAATTATTTTTGGTTACGGGGATGCAAGTGGCATTGGCTGTTGTGCTGGGGGAATAGCGCCAGCCTGTGGTGGGTTCTGGATTTGTTACATAAAACAAACTTATATTTTAAAACTAAAGTGATGGAATAGGCTACAATTATAACATTATCAGAAAAAAGGGCACAATTTAATGTGAAATAGTTATTACAATTATTATTGATAGTTATTACAGTTATTATCATTGATCCAGTAATGATAGAAGGACAGTAGAGTAAAGGCAGGGGGATTAAATCTCATTTAGGGAAGTTATATTAGGAAGAAAATACCATTAACTGAGGGAACATTTGATGTAACCGTGATTGTATTGGCTAAAAACTGAAAATATGCACATTTACAGGGGGGACAGGAACAATAGAAGGGGAGACAGATTTTCCTAGGGGTTTGAACAAATAATTGATAATGGATCATTTGAGATGAGATCACATGTAGCAGATTTAGGGTAATCAATTAAATAATCATTGTATACTCTGGGATTTTGAGTGGTTTTATGGATTAGTTATGAGGAATTAGATGATACAAACAATTATTGATGGGTTAAGACTGGGGATATCTGTATCATGTTTTGTGTGTACTACCATCTTTAGATTATAACCAGGAGAAAGAGATTAGCTCATCTCATTGGAATGTTGCCCAGGCTAGGGGAAAGCAGTAGTGAAGTTAGGCAGTATTTAGGTCATAAAAGTGAGCTACCAAATTAAGTGAGGCCTGGCTATTTTGTGGTTGTTGTTTTTCAAATTGGGTTTTTTAAACAAAAAAACAACACACCTAGTATGGATGTTTATAAAGCCTTGTTGTTTCAATTTTGGGGGGTTTTTCAGCAGGTCAAGGGTGATAGGTCTTAGAGGGAGCACACAGTGAATTTTATGGAGTTTTTTAGGTTTTGGCTGAGTTTGGGGTATATATGATTTCTTTGAGAATGAATGTCCATGAGGACTTAATGAACACTTGGGATAACTAACATTTATGAAAAAGTGTGAAGAAGATTATAATTTGGTAATAATATATATGATTTAAACCATAAAAAATAACAGAAGAGAGAGTGGAGGGATGGCAATTGGATAATGAATTACCAATATTACCTAAGTGATTGTTTGGATAGGTGTAATATTGACACATGGGCAAATCATGTGTCAAATGGGGGATGGATGGTAGGAGATGGTAGGATTAAATAATAAATATATACGAAGGAGATGACAAAATACTTTTAAAAAACAAAAAAACAACAACAATAGAAATTGAGAGCTGAACATGTATGTGTGAAGATAGTTTATTAACCACACACCGTATGTCCGAGGTTTTGTGCTCACAGGTGAACTAAAGGAGAAGGTGACCCACTCTATCTAACCAGGAGACTGGGTGTGGATCAGTCCCTAAAAGAAGAAAAACTGGAAGCAGGCCTGTTGGGAAGGGCCCTACCAAGTCCTATTAGATCCACCTGGGTGCATGTCACACACTGCAAAAAGGTAAACCCAGTTACACCTGATGAACAAACACAGAGTTAGGAGAAAAAACCGATCACCACTAGGGCTCGGGGGTTGGCTCCTTAACGAAGATTCCCTTACCCTGTCTGATCATCCCTGTGTGAGTTCGATAGAAGGTAAAGCATGGGTTGGTCTCTGGCGTTGACATGTTTCTCAGGGCGAGGGTGGGGATTCACAGGTCTCTCCCGACGGTAGGTAGCTGTCTGATTGTGGGGGCCATATTCCTAACACACTCAAACCCTCCTGATCAGCCAGAAGTAGTAGTTAACCTAACACAAGTTGATAAATATAATACCTGGCAGCACAGTCTACGAAGGCATAGGAGACAGCTAGACGTAGGGAAAGGGGAAGTACTAGGGACTTTAGGGAAGGACATCACCATATGTATGTCACCATGTACATCCTGGGGACTATGTAGTTGCTCATTACTACAAGCGGGGGGGGGGGGGGGGGATATGTCAATCTCCATACACAGTTTAAGGACAGGTGTAGTATTGTGAAAGTAGGGAATTACCAGAAATGGCAGTGCGACCCATATAAGGGTAGGTACTGTCTGAAAGTCTGAATTACGCTAAAACAGGTTACAGACCTGAACAAGTGAGATATCCTCTTCAACTGGGGCACCCTATAGAGTAAACCTCTCTGAGGGAGGTAGTGAGACCGGGGCTGTGGTGAAGATAGTGCAAACTATAGACCTGAAGAAAGTAGGACAGGTAGGACGGGGTGTGGAAATCTTAACCTGTGGTTGGAATGGATTCAGTATACGGCAAGAACTATGTCTAAAGAGGACTGTTATGCCTGTGGGACAAGCCAAACCAAGGTTAACAACTACTCCGTTCCCCTTGACAGGCTTTAATTCTCTGTCAGGTTTATCCTCCATTATTAAATTGTTCAAGCCACCTGGGAATGTGGTGAAGGAGTCTTGTAGTTACTTGCACTATCTGTATCCCCCGATAACAAAGTCACCCCGACCTAGGTTGCCTCCGTTTGAAGTCTCAGGGGATTCTTATTATTGTTTTTTCTAGGACTAATAAGATAGGATACAGGGTAGGGCATCTTAGCTCCTGCTCCCACACAGAGAATGTCACAACTAAAGAGACCATGACTAATCTCTCCTCTTTGTTGCAGCCAGAGGATTTTAGGAACCAAAACCAGGCCCGTGCTGACATCTGATGGTTGTGTGGTGATAACAGATTGTGAACTCACCTACATACGCAAACAATCAAACGTGTCAGAGACTGGTGAGTTGTCACGTAGAAAGTAGAACCTCCTCCCGGGATCCTTTGATGAAAGGATATATATTGATGGGATAGGAGTACCTCGAGGGGTTCCAGAAGAATTCAAAACTAGGAATCAGGTCGCAGCTGGGTTTGAATCAAGTCTTTTCTGGTGGTCAACAATTAATAAAAACGTAGATTGGATAAATTATATTTACTATAACCAGCAAAGATTTATAAACCACACTTGTGATGCAATAAAGGGCTTGGCTGAGCAGACAGCGGCAACTAGCTTAATGGCATGGCAGAATAGAATAGCTTTTGGCTGAGCGGGGCGGAGTTTGTGTTCTGTTTGGATCTATGTGCTGTACTTTCATCCCCAACAATACAGCACCGGACGGGTCCGTGACCAAAGCGCTTCAGGGACTGACCACGCTGGCGAACGAACTGGCTGAGAACTCTGGTATTGATAGCTCCCTAAACGGTTGGTTTGATAACATATTTGGTAAATGGAAAAACTATTGTTGTAACTATTCTGGGTGAAGTTATAGCTTCTATGGGTATACTTGTTCTTTGTGGATGTTGTCTTATTCCCTGTGTCCGAGGAGCAAGACGATGGAGAAGGCGGTTTCCCAACAGATGGTGAGATACGGCCCAACCCCGGACTCCGACCTTGTTTTGGGTTCACACCCAGTGGGTGTGAAAAGGGGGATTGTGGGGTTCTATTTTCTTATAACTGGATGTGATGCCTAGCTTAGAAAGAATGCATTAATGATTAAACATAATAGGTTTGTACTGTACTGATATGAATTGTTTAACATAACAAGCTGTGATTCATGTGAGGAATGTTAGGGAGTAGGGTGAGACAGACTTGTATTTCTCACAGACACATACACACTGCCTCTTTGTTAAACCGCGCTCAAGGACGTGTACTGCAAAAAGGTGCTGACTCTACAAGTTGTGATGATAACAACTTATGCCTGGCAACAGTGTGCAACAGTGAAGCGCCAAGGGGCTGGGACCAGCCTGTGCGCCAACGATAGGCTGAGTAAGTCTAAACCACGCTCAGTCTCTACTCTGATTGGCCAGCAGAGAGTGGGAACTATCTCTGTCAGAGTATTTGAAGAAGAACTTAGAACAATGGATCAGTTCTCCGAGTGCCCTGCGTGGTATTTCAGTATTTACCATTGAAGTGGTTTGCATTAATTAAAATACTAGTCTATTTTAGAAGACGTGTATTGACCTCTTTTGTTCCTAATACCAGATTTGAATTGACACAACTTAACACTAGCCAGAGAAACTGGCTGAGTTTAGTTAGCTAGCTAGCCAGAGAAACTGGCTGAATTTAGTTAGCTAGCTAGCCAGAGAAACTGGCTGAGTTTAGTTAGCTAGCTAGCCAGATATACTGGCTGAGTTTAGTTAGCTAGCTAGCCAGAGATACTGGCTGAGTTTAGTTAGCTAGCTAGCCAGAGATACTGGCTGAGTTTAGTTAGCTAACTAGCCAGAGATACTGGCTGAGTTTAGTTAGCTAGCTAGCCAGAGATACTGGCTGAGTTTAGTTAGCTAGCTAGCCAGAGATACTGGCTGAGTTTAGTTAGCTAGCCACCTGATATTAGATGTGTTAAATCTGCGCTGACAGTTTGGCTCCAACCATTGTTGTGCCTGGCAGGTCACAGGTGGATAAACAAATTCACCTGTCATTCAGACTTCTTATTTAATTCACTAGCATGTGCCCGGTGCTTTTATGATCAATCAAGGTCCACCATTCCAATTCCTCACATGGATTACTCAAGGCACAAATGCCAGAATAAATTATCATAGCAACAGAGACCACAATTTCTCATAAAACAGGATAGAATGGTGTACATCATACACAATTTCCAAGGAAGGGACAATTCACCAGTAACCTTAAGTTAGGCACTAGGCAGGCACCACATTGCACACAATGCTTTTTAAGTACAGTGGATTTTCAAGAACGTTTTCTGTCTATGGAGATTCTAAATTGAGGCTCCTCCAGCTCATAGCAAAACTAGCGACTGTAATCTTCACTGGTTCTGTCAAAGCAACAACCCAAGGGGCAGACTACCAAAGTGTCACGGTTTCGGCCGAGACTGCTCCTCCTCCTGGTTCGGGCAGGCAAAGGCGTTCGCCGTCCCCGGAGTACTAGCTGCCATCGTTGGATGTTTCATGTATGATTGCTTTTGTCTGTCCTGTTCACCTGTGTCTGGTTAACGTTGATTACATGTCCTATAAGTTCCCTGTGTTTGTATGGATTAGTTGTGTGTTGTTTTTCCTGTCGTGTTGTGTTCGTTTCGTGTTTTGGTAATTTTGGTAATTACGCGTGGTTTGCGTAATTGCGCTTTGAGCCACCTTGTTTGTTTTGTGGCCGTACATCGTGTTTTGTACTTTGATTATTGTGGACTTTAGTAAACGTTTTGGACTAAGCCTCGGTGTCCTGCGCCTGACTTCACCCCCACCTACACTCACATTATGACAGAACAACACACCATTATGGAGTCAGCAGGAAGCCGGGTGTCAGGGGTTCCTCCTGCAGATCGAACTATACCTGGCTACTATACACCCAGCGCCCTCGGGATACGAGAGCGTCTCCGCCCTCATCTCCTGTCTATCCGGCAAGGCGTTGGAATGGGCCAACGCTGAATGGAGGAGAATGGGACGCAGCTACTATCACCTACGCTGAGTTCTCCCGCCGCTTCCGGGCAGTCTTCGATCACCCACCTGAGGGGAAGGCGGCGGGGGAGCGTCTCTGTTCTACCTCCGACAGGAGAAGAGGAGCGCACAGGAGTTCGCACTGGAGTTCCGGACGTTAGCTGCGGATTCGGGATGGAATGAGAGGGCCCTCATCGACCAGTACCGGTGTAGCCTGCGAGAGGACGTCCGTCGTGAGCTGGCCTGCAGGGACACCAATCTATGCTTCGACCAGCTGGTGGACATCTCCATCAGGCTTAACACCCTGCTGGCCGCCCGCGGACGTCCCGAGTGGGGGTCGTCCATTCCATCCTCCAGCACCTCTGAGCCAATTCCTATGGAGCTCGGGGGTGCTGGCGCTAGAGAGAGGAGGAGGGAGAACCCGAGGAGGGCCAACCCCTGCACCAACTGTGGCCGTGGAGGACACACCGCGGCCAGGTGCTGGGGAAGGTTTTCTGAGAGAGGGGACAACAGGTCACGCACTGGGGAGTCATTTCAGGTGAGTAGACGCCCCACTTACCCAGAGCTCTCTGTTGGTCACATGAGCATTCCTGTGCGTTTTCCACAGGTGGCACCTCATTCCCAGCATAAGGCGCTAGTAGATTCAGGCGCAGCTGGGAATTTTATTGATAGGGCATTTTGTGCTAGGTTAGGAATTCCCCTTCGGCCGGTAGAAGTTCCATTCCCTGTCCATGCTTTAGACAGCCGGCCGTTGGGGTCAGGTCTGATCAGGGATGTCACAGCGCCGCTGACGATGACTACGCAGGGGGGTCATGAGGAAATCATTCAGTTTTATCTGATTGACTCTCCTGCGTATCCAGTGGTGTTGGGGCTTCCCTGGTTAAGCACCCACGATCCTACCATAGCGTGGCAACAGAGGGCTCTTACGGAGTGGTCTGCCCAGTGTGTAGGGAGATGTCTAGGTGTTTCCATAGGGGCGACCTCGGTAGAGAGTCCGAACCAAGTGCCCGCACTGCGCATTCCCCCCGAGTATGAGGATTTAGCATTAGCGTTTAGCAAAGCTAGGGCAGCACGGCTACCGCCTCATAGACAGGGGGACTGTGCGATAAATCTCCAGACCGGAGCAGCTCTTCCCAGGAGTCATGTGTATCCTCTGTCTCAAGAGGAGACTGCGGCTATGGAGACTTACATAGCCGAGTCCTTGGCACAGGGATACATACGGCCCTCTACTTCTCCGGTCTCCTCGAGTTTCTTCTTTGTGAAGAAAAAGGACGGGGGATTGCGCCCGTGTATTGATTACCGTAGTCTCAATCAGATCACTGTAAAATACAGTTATCCACTTCCACTGATTACGACGATGACGGAGTCATTACGCGGAGCGCGTTTCTTCACAAAGTTGGATCTCAGGAGCGCGTACAATTTGGTGCGCATTAGGGAGGGGGATGAATGGAAAACAGCATTTAGCACCACCTCGGGTCATTACGAGTATCTTGTCATGCCGTATGGGTTAATGAATGCTCCTTCAGTCTTCCAATCCTTTGTTGATGAGATTTTCCGGGACATGCATGGGCAGGGTGTAGTAGTTTACATTGACGACATTCTAGTGTATTCTTCTACACGAGCCGAGCATGTAGCCCAGGTGCGCCGAGTATTGAGACGACTGTTGGAGCATGACTTATATGTCAAGGCAGAGAAATGCTTTGTTTTTCCAAGAGTCCGTCTCTTTTTTTGGGTTATCGGTTGTCCGCGTCTGGCGTGGAGATAGAGGTAGATCGGGGTATCGGCTGTGCGTAATTGGCAAACTCCAACCACCGTAAAAGAGGTGCAGCGGTTCTTGGGTTTTGCTAATTACTACCGGAGGTTTATCCGGGGCTTGGACAGGTTGCAGCTCCCATTACGTCTCTGCTAAAGGGGGGGTCCGGTGCGCTTGCAGTGGTCAGCTGAGGCGGACAGGGCATTTGTTAAGCTTAAGAACCTTTTCGCTTCGGCCCCGGTGCTGGCGCATCCGGATCCCTCTTTGCCTTTCCAAGTAGAGGTGGACGCGTCCGAGACCGGTATTGGGGCAGTCCTATCACAACGGTCCGGCACGCCACCTAAGCTCCGCCCCTGTGCGTTCTACTCTAAGAAGCTCAGCTCGGCGGAGCGCAATTATGACGTTGGGGACAGGGAGTTGTTAGCTGTAGTCCAGGCCCTAAAGGTGTGGGAGGCATTGGCTTGAGGGGGCTCAACACCCTTTTCTCATTCTGACTGATCACCGTAACCTGGAGTACATCCGGGCAGCTAGGAGATTGAACCCTCGTCAGGCTAGGTGGAACATGTTTCTGACCCGGTTGTTTTTTTAAGATCACATACATCCCTGGGTCCCAGAACGGTAAGGCGGACGCACTGTCCCGGCAGTATGACACAGAGGAGAGGTCCATTGAGCCCACCTCCATACTTCCGGAGTCTTGTCTGGTGGCCCCGGTAGTATGGGCGGAAGTCGATGCGGAAATCGAGCGGGCGCTGCGTACCGACCCTACTCCCCCCGAGTGTCCTGTGGGGCGGACGTACGTTCCGCTCGAGGTTCGTGATCGGCTTATTTCTTGGGCTCATACATCACCCTCCTCTGGACATCCTGGTATTGGTCGGACGGTGCACTGCCTTAGCGTGAAATACTGGTGGCCAACGTTAGCCAGGGATGTGAGGGTTTATGTCTCCTCCTGCTCGGTGTGTGCCCAGTGTAAGGCACCTAGACATTTGCCCAGGGGTAAGTTACATCCTCTGCCCGTTCCACAGCGACCATGGTCCCACCTCTCGGTGGATTTTGTGACCGATCTACCCCCTTCCCAGGGTAATACCACCATTTTGGTCGTTGTGGATCGGTTTTCTAAGGCCTGTCGTCTCCTCCCACTGCCGGGTCTCCCTACTGCCCTGCAGACCGCCGAGGCCCTCTTTACCCACGTGTTCCGGCACTATGGGGTCCCCGAGGATATTGTGTCCGACCGAGGTCCCCAGTTCACTTCCAGAGTCTGGAGGGCTTTTATGGAACGCCTGGGGGTCTCGGTTAGCCTTACCTCGGGGTACCACCCAGAGAGCAATGGGCAGGTTGAACGTGTGAACCAGGATGTGGGTAGGTTTTTGAGGTCCTATTGCCGGGACCGGCCGGAGGAGTGGTCGAGGTATATCCCCTGGGCAGAGATGGCTCGGAACTCTCTCCGCCACTTCTCCACCGGATTAACACCTTTCCAGTGTATTTTTAGGGTATCAGCCGGTCCTGGCACCGTGGCACGAGAGCCAGACCGAGGCCCCTGCGGTGGACGAGTGGATTCGGCGCTCGGAGGAGACGTGGGACGCTGCTCATGTCCATCTGCAGCGTGCCATCCGTCAACACAAGGCGAGCGCCGATCGCCACCGCAGTGAGGGGGGGCCGGTGTATGCACCGGGAGATCGAGTCTGGCTCTCGACTCGAAACCTGCCCCTCCGCCTGCCCTGCCGGAAGCTGGGTCGGCGGTTTGTGGGGCCCTTCAAAGTCCTGAGAAGATTGAACGAGGTGTGTTACAGATTACAACTGCCTATTGAGTATAAAAAATATTAACCCTCGTTCCATGTGTCTCTTCTCAGGCCGGTGGGTAGCTGGCCCACTCCAAGAAGAGGAGATAGGAGAGACCCCTCCGCCCCCTTTGGACATCGAGGGGGTCCCGGCGTACAGGGTCCGGACCATTTTGGACTCCAGGCGCCGGAGGAGTGGTCTCCAATATCTCGTGGAGTGGGAGGGGTACGGTCCGGAGGAACGGTGCTGGGTGCCCAGGAGGGACATCCTTGATCCATCCCTCCTGACTGAGTTCCACCATGGGCATCCCACGCGCCCTGCTCCACGTCCTCCTGGCCGTCCCCGAGGCCCGGGGTCGGCGCACGGCTAGAGCCGCGCGTCAAGGGGGGGGGTACTGTCACGGTTTCGGCCGAGACTGCTCCTCCTCCTGGTTCGGGCAGGCAAAGGCGTTCGCCGTCCCCGGAGTACTAGCTGCCATCGTTGGATGTTTCATGTATGATTGCTTTTGTCTGTCCTGTTCACCTGTGTCTGGTTAACGTTGATTACATGTCCTATAAGTTCCCTGTGTTTGTATGGATTAGTTGTGTGTTGTTTTTTCCTGTCGTGTTGTGTTCGTTTCGTGTTTTGTAATTTTTGGTAATTACACGTGGTTTGCGTAATTGCGCTTTGAGCCACCTTGTTTGTTTTGTGGCCGTAGATCGTGTTTTGTACTTGATTATTGTGGACTTTAGTAAACGTTTTGGACTAAGCCCTCGGTGTCCTGCGCCTGACTTCACCCCCACCTACACTCACATTATGACACAAAGGCTATTTATGTTATACGTTAACAATTTACCTACAGGTGGTCAATTTACACAACGAGCTCTTCTACTTTAGGGTCTGAACCTTACTGGTAGTTTCACATACTGTAAATCAAGTGTAATATGAACACAGTGTGCAGGGTTGCGGTAAAATGCACTTTTAACATTAGTCGGTTGTCAGGATCTTGTTCTCAGAGCGCCAACACTTCAAATAGAAGGCAGAGAATCACGATGCCTTCATTGCAGTAGAAATACCATGGATGGCTAGCTATAATAATAAAATACTGTTCATTCTAATTTGATGTGAAACAATGACAAACTGATTAATTATTATGGCGTCAGTTGAGAATCTAACTGTAGATGGCACAACAATCAACAATGCAACCAATATTCTTCAATGCGCATACAAATAAGAATGATTGTGCTGCTTATAACGTCAGCTCCAACTGAAATGCCAACCGCACAAGTCACTAAACATCCATGAAACTATATAAAAAAATATTAACTTATTTGCGAGTCTTTCTTTTGTTGTCTAGTCAGTCATAAGAAACAAGTGTGGTTTTGTCCAGGCAGTAAATACATCGCTCCACCCTCCTTGTCAGCCAGTATCCGTGAACTTCCCCATTTCAGCCCCTTTTCTTAGCTAGACAATTTACTAACATTAGGTCAACAAGCTTTTTCCAGATCATCCAAAAACATTCAGAAGATCATCATTGTTCAGTATGAACTTACGAATTGACGTAAAGTAAAACTGTACCATCAAATATTGTCATAGTTCTCCAAACCACACCATGATGGCAATACACTGAGCAAAGTAGGCTGTGAAGCTCAGCTGATTAGGTCGAAAAATGATCTGCTAACCCGCTACTACCGTTTGCTATAAGGTCGTCACTAGTTAGTTACCACAGCCACAAAGTAAAAAATGGCTATTAAACAATGACCTTTTTGGTCTTCATTTAAGAGAAGGTGGCTGTTGTAACAAGTGAAGCCTATAAACCCCATGGCTCCTTCACAGAGCACACACAGGAGTAGGTGGCTGTTGTAACAAGTGAAGCCTATAAACCCCACGGCTCCTTCACAGAGCACACACAGGAGTAGGTGGCTGTTGTAACCTATAAACCCCATGGCTCCTTCACAGAGCACACACAGGAGTAGGTGGCTGTTGTAACCTATAAACCCCACGGCTCCTTCACAGAGCACACACAGGAGTAGGTGGCTGTTGAAACCTATAAACCCCACGGCTCCTTCACAGAGCACACACAGGAGTAGGTGGCTGTTGTAACCTATAAACCCCCATGGCTCCTTCACAGAGCACACACAGGAGTAGGTGGCTGTTGTAACAAGTGAAGCCTATAAACCCCATGGCTCCTTCACAGAGCACACACAGGAGTAGGTGGCTGTTGTAACCTATAAACCCCATGGCTCCTTCACAGAGCACACACAGGAGTAGGTGGCTGTTGTAACCTATAAACCCCACGGCTCCTTCACAGAGCACACACAGGAGTAGGTGGCTGTTGAAACCTATAAACCCCACGGCTCCTTCACAGAGCACACACAGGAGTAGGTGGCTGTTGTAACCTATAAACCCCATGGCTCCTTCACAGAGCACACACAGGAGAAGGTGGCTGTTGTAACAAGTGAAGCCTATAAACCCCACGGCTCCTTCACAGAGCACACACAGGAGTAGGTGGCTGTTGTAACAAGGGAAGCCTATAAACCCCACGGCTCCTTCACAGAGCACACACAGGAGTAGGTGGCTGTTGTAACCTATAAACCCCATGGCTCCTTCACAGAGCACACACAGGAGTAGGTGGCTGTTGTAACCTATAAACCCCACGGCTCCTTCACAGAGCACACACAGGAGTAGGTGGCTGTTGAAACCTATAAACCCCACGGCTCCTTCACAGAGCACACACAGGAGTAGGTGGCTGTTGTAACAAGTGAAGCCTATAAACCCCACGGCTCCTTCACAGAGCACACACAGGAGTAGGTGGCTGTTGTAACCTATAAACCCCATGGCTCCTTCACAGAGCACACACAGGAGTAGGTGGCTGTTGTAACCTATAAACCCCACGGCTCCTTCACAGAGCACACACAGGAGTAGGTGGGGCACTCGACAACCTATTTTCGAGTCCGCCTCGGTGGGAATTGTGGGAGCTGTCGTTTTTTGCATCGTTCCTTTTCTTGTCACTCTCCTTGCCTATGCAGGTGTAAATAACTCCTGTATGACTACATCTCCCACCTACCCAATGCCGTCATTAAAATATATTGGAAAAATTGAATAAAAAAACCAGCCAATCATACAAGCTAAAGGGCGGCAACCTCAATGTGGTGTCCAATGAGCGAACATATTGATGGCGGTGGGTGGTTTGGTGAATCCGTCAGTCCTTTTCAGAAGGGGAGAGAACATCATAGAGAAAGCGGAATACGGTGGAAGACTTGGTCGAATTCACATCCCAACATCAAACAGAACAGGGGTCAGCGGACAAACGCAAAACCTGGACAATTGTAGGATTAAATGATTTTTATGGATCCATCTGAATATTTCCTTCGTCGAAAGAAAACATTCTCAAATTGACTTCATAGGTAAGGGATTGTGCTTTTGCATGCCTTAGGACGATGAAACGTTTAACGACTGAATACATTGAATTTCGATGCCTGAAAGAAGGAAAAACACGTATTGAACTGTGATCAAAATGAAGCTAGAGTAATTAATGAAACATCAATCATGAACATGGTATCGTAACTCTTAAATGCACACGTTAACCTAACATTTCCTCCGGTGAATCAGTTTATTTTATGAATAGTGTAACAGTTAAGGTAACCTATTTGCTCGTTTCAACATCTCTTACTTTATTTCGTGCTGAACAATGCAGCTTGCTAACGTTATTCACTGTAACCTGCCATGTAACCGGACTTGTTTCATAATCGTACTGAGAGGATCACTTTCTACCGGGCTAGAAACCGACTGTTGTGGTGGGATTTAAAACACGAACACTTTCGGGTGGTGTGGCTGCTTGGTAGGCATCAAATAGGTAACATATTGGGAGAAAATGCTGGCTTGGAGTCGGAGCTAGTCCTTACGTAAGACTACGGCTTCATGGTGATGGAAGGATTTTCGATTCATAAATTGTTCCTCGCCTTTGCGTCGACTAACCAATACGTCTCTGGAGTTTCACAACAAGTCTGTTGCCAATCTGAGCTAGGCTACATTTATTTTGTTGCTTTGATTTTTTTTGTAGCTCAGAAACAATGACTGTTGAATCCGATAAGTCGCTCGTTGTAGTGGCTGCTTGGCTTATTGTTATTGAGATGTTCCACCTCGGCGACGTGATTCCGTCGTTTTTGTTGCCTGATCATTCCGGGTAGACCCTTCCCCTGCCTGCGTTGTCAAAAATGACAAAAAGAAGTGAGCAGAACAGAAACGACAGACTAACCCATCCAAGCTGCAGTGTTCAGCAAGTTGCAGGACGAGGGAGATATTGGACATGCTATTCATTTGTGCATTGACATGTCGAGACAGCTTGCTGGTGGGGGCAATGACTGGACCAGCAGTGTTGTCTGGGGTGAATGAATCTATCCAGCCTCCTAAACAATGATTTATTCCTTAGCGAGGATTATTTGTTTACAATTCAGTGTTTGAAACTACTTTATTGGGCTTGACCTTGTTGTCAATTAGTTTCTTTGTCAGAGAGGCACAAGCGGATGTACTCGACCGTCACGACAGATCCCTGCTCGCACAGACTTGAGTGAATAAATCTGTTTTCAATCGTCCCGCAGCACTGTTACTTTCTATAACTTTACCGTGCTTTACTCTCATGGAAGTAGAATGATTCGTGTCAGTTCTTGGTCAGGGTTTGGACCTTTGTTTTATCGCACTATTTGTCTACGGAGCCTCGGTGGAGAGAGACACTTACTGGAATAATGACGTCTAGTAAGCAAGCAGTTTGTTCCCGATGTCCAAGAACAATGTCACATCGAAGAGAGATGATTCGGAGAAGCACAGGTGAATTCCGACTTTTATATATATATTTCCGAATGTGATTATTTGTGCACGTTTTGGGTCGCCTGTTGAAAGTGTTTGTGCTGTGTGGCAGACGGGGCTGGCCGCTACAGAAATGGCGTCATATCGCTGTACTTATTCCAGGATAGACAGCAGACTAGAGGAGACGTTGCTGCTGACCTGTTCTCCCAACGTTACTGTACTTATCCCTCACTGCATGATTTCCAGTTCCTTCTCCGACCGTTTGTAACTTTTCCTCAACGGTCCGGACTGTTGGGTGTTGTTGTCATCCATAAGGGGAGAGGTTAGTGTGGTGTCATGCTGTCGGCTGCCTGCCGCCATAGAAAACACGCAGACTCGACAAGGGCATTACATAAACGTCTATAACGTCTTCTAATGGGAACGACCATCTTACTACGGTTCACAACAAGACTTCAAAGTAACTGTGCCAACATTGTCCCATTGAAGACCTAAAACGCCCTATTCCCTGATATCGCGACCCTCCTGTGACTAGTCCAGAGACGCCCTATTCCCTGATATCGCGACCCTCCTGTGACTAGTCCAGAGACGCCCTATTCCCTGATATCGCGACCCTCCTGTGACTAGTCCAGAGCTCTGTATGATGACTTGATGTGGAGGTGGATTGTGTGACTGTTAGGGTTGTAATGATTATGGCATTTCGGGTAACGAATCATTGTCATGCAAATAGTCACGTTATTGTCATAATTGTCATTTTTGTTAATGTTTTGACCTTGTAGTGTATAAAACATATATTTTAAAAAATTAGCCACGACATACCTAATGAATACAACACAGCTTTGGTGACAACCCTGTCTAAAAAATGAATGGATTTGACCTCCGGGACCTTTTGGAAATGATGCTTCTCCTCCCGACCATGTCGTTCTACTGGTAAAATGATTACCAACTTGACCCACTTCAGCTGAAAATAGAAAGATAAGCTAAACTGCTATTGGGTAAACTATAGTTGAAACCCCTCTTCTCCTAAAATGAATATATTAAGACCGTTATGACGATATTTTTCAAAACTTCATAATTGTTATGTACACCCTAATGTTGATGTAAGAAGCATTTTGTATACTAGCCTGAGTGCCAGTCTGCTTGTGCCATCATGCAAACAATGTTTGGCATGACAATAAGTGAAGGACTTGGCATGATGGCACGTAGACTGGCACTCAGGCTAGGGTACACAATAGTGCCGAGCGATTAGTGCTTTTTGAGGTCGGTTCGGTTTCTGTTCGATTATTATAAAATAATAAATCACTGTTTTCGATTTTGGCTTTGATGATTGTTTTAGACATTACATGCACTATGCATTATGTGGGTTGGATGCTGTAAAAACACAGAATAAAAACCATAAGTCCCATGATGGCAGTGACTTCCCGTGACTAATGTATCACTTAACCATCAGTTATTCACTTTACTTTAATCAAATATTACAGTTGAGTATATTACATTTGTTTTATTTAATGTCTATTTTATTCCAAGTCATCATCTCATCTCTATATACAGTGGGGGGGAAAAAGTATTTTAGTCAGCCACCAATTGTGCAAGTTCTCCCACTTAAAAAGATGAGAGAGGCCTGTAATTTTCATCATAGGTACACGTCAACTATGACAGACAAAATGAGAAAAAAAAAAAAAATCCACATTGTGGTATTTCTAATGAATTTATTTGCAAATTATGGTGGAAAATAAGTATTTGGTCAATAACAAAACTTTCTCAATACTTTGTTATATACCCTTTGTTGGCAATGACACAGGTCAAACGTTTTCTGTAAGTCTTCACAAGGTTTTCACACACTGTTTGCTGGTATTTTGGCCCATTCCTCCATGCAGATCTCCTCTAGAGCAGTGATGTTTTGGGGCTGTCGTTGGGCAACACGGACTTTCAACTCCCTCCAAGATTGTCTATGGGGTTGAGATCTGGAGACTGGCTAGGCCACTCGAGGACCTTGAAATGCTTCTTACGAAGCCACTCCTTCGTTGCCCGGGTGGTGTGTTTGGATCATTGTCATGCTGAAAGACCCAGCCACGTTTCATCTTCAATGTCCTTGCTGATGGAAGGAGGTTTTTTCACTCAAAATCTCACGATACATGGCCCCATTCATTCTTTCCTTTACACGGATCAGTCGTCCTGGTCCCTTTGCAGAAAAACAGCCCCAAAGCATGATGTTTCCACCCCCATGCCTTCACAGTAGGTATGGTGTGTCTTTGGATGCAACTCAGCATTCTTTGTCCTCCAAACACGACGAGTTGAGTTTTTACCTAAAAGTTCTATTTTGGTTTCATCTGACCATATGACATTCTCCCAATCCTCTTCTGGATCATCCAAATGCACTCTAGCAAACTTCAGACGGGCCTGGACATGTACTGGCTTAAGCAGGGGGACACGTCTGGCACTGCAGGATTTGAGTCCCTGGCGGCGTAGTGTGTTACTGATGGTAGGCTTTTTACTTTGGTCCCAGCTCTCTGCAGGTCATTCACTAGGTCCCCCCCCGTGTGGTTCTTTCTGGGATTTTTGCTCACCGTTCTTGTGATCTTGTGATTTGACCCCACGGGGTGAGATCTTGCGTGGAGGCCCCAGATCGAGGGAGATTATCAGTGGTCTTGTATGTCTTCCATTTCCTAATAATTGCTCCCACAGTTGATTTCTTCAAACCAAGCTGCTTACCTATTGCAGATTCAGTCTTCCTAGCCTGGTGCAGGTCTACAATTTTTGTTTCTGGTGTCCTTTGACAGCTCTTTGGTCTTGGCCATAGTGGAGTTTGGAGTGTGACTGTTTGAGGTTGTGGACAGGTGTCTTTTATACTGATAACAAGTTCAAACAGGTGCCATTAATACAGGTAACGAGTGGAGGACAGAGGAGCCTCTTAAAGAAGAAGTTACAGGTCTGTGAGAGCCAGAAATCTTGCTTGTTTTGTAGGTGACCAAATACTTATTTTCCACCATAATTTGCAAATAAATTCATAAAAAATCCTACAATGTGATTTTCTGCATTTTTTTTCCCCTCATTTTGTCTGTCATAGTTGACGTGTACCTATGATGAAAATTACAGGCCTCTCATCTTTTTAAGTGGGAGAACTTGCACAATTGGTGGCTGACTAAATACTTTTTTCCCCCACTGTAGCTGCTGCCTATGCTGTCTGACTAAATCACTATTTTAGTAATTCAAAGTAAATAAGGCATACTTTTGACTGCTGAATGCCAACTATCAATCACTTGGATCATGTATTTTCAGGTAGCGATGCCTCGCGAAGCAACTGCTCTCTATCCCTCTCTCTGTCTGCCCCACACAGTGCTGTAGACTGGATAAGTAGGCACACAATGGATTATGGTCATTGTATCTAATTACCACGTTTTATGCGCTAAACTATGTAGAATATTGGCCTGTTGGGAACTATAACTACATCACCCAGTTCGGGCTTGAGCTGATTCATCTCTAGAGAAACTGCATTGAGCTCACAGATTTTTTAAAAATTATGTGGTCCTCTGTAGCTCAATTGGTAGAGCATGGCGCTTGTAACACCAGGGTAGTGGGTTCGATCCCCGGGACCACCCATACGTAAAAATGTATGCACACATGACTAAGTCGCTTTGGATAAAAGCGTCTGCTAAATGGCTTATTATTATTATTATTAAATAATTGAACCGACGTCGGTCAATTAGTTGTTTAAAAAAGGAAAAATAACCGACATGTCTGTTAATCGCTCAGCACTAGTACAGAGTCATGGAAGTCAGGCCAAATGGTGTCATGAACTGACCTCCGATTAGGCCTGACCTCCGATTAGGCCTGACCTCCGATTAGGCTGACCTCCGATTAGGCCTGACCTCCGATTAGGCCTGACCTCCGATTAGGCCTGACCTCCGATTAGGCCTGACCTCCGATTAGGCCTGACCTCCGATTAGGCCTGACCTCCGATTAGGCCTGACCTCCGATTAGGCCCTGACTGACATTGTTTCACAACTTCATTTCCAGCCACAGAATCGTTACGCTGGTCACTCCAGAGGAGCCTAGAGGACTGGGATCGAGATGAAGGTAATGCATTCCCGTACTTTACACATGATTTAAATGTTACTTCTACTCCTATTTACTTTTGAGATGTGCCATTTCCTCCCAGATGTTCATGTCTAAAGGGACCTTTTGTGTCTGTCTGTATTAGTCCAAGGGCCACCCATCAAACTGTATTAGTCCAAGGGCCACCCATCAAACTGTATTAGTCCAAGGGCCACCCATCAAACTGTATTAGTCCAAGGGCCACCCGTCTGTATTAGTCCAAGGGCCACCCGTCTGTATTAGTCCAAGGGCCACCCATCTGTATTAGTCCAAGGGCCATCCGTCTGTATTACTCCAAGGGCCACCCATCACACTGTATTACTCAAGGGCCACCCGTCTGTATTACTCCAAGGGCCACCCATCACACTGTATTAGTCCAAGGGCCACCCATCTGTATTAGTCCAAGGGCCACCCATCCATCACACGGAACTAAACTGCCAAATTTAACGCCATTATATAGATAATGTTATGAACATGAACACTGTCTGATTCAACTTTTTAAAAGTTGCACGTTCATTTTTAATCTTTGATCAAAGTTACGATGTTTAGCATCAATCCCCGCAAATCTTGGGTGATTTCCCCTAGCAACGTTCGGACTAGGGCAACAAGGTCTCCTTTTTATACTTTATTTTTGTGGACACTTTCTCCTCACGTCCGCTCCTGGCTGCATGTTCTGCCATAGAATTTATAATTAATAGAACGGGTGTCCCCATTCAAGTCAATTATGAAATAATTGTTGGACTGGTGGCCATTGCAAGTGTACCCATAGGAGCAAAGCAGGAAGTGTTCCATCAATATGTGCTGTGATTTGTTGATTCAACTGACATTACAAAAAAATACACTCCATTGCATGAGCCACATCAGTTAACATCATTTGAATGAACATTACCATGGAAATTGTTGCATCACAACACCAGGCAGCCGTTACCAGTGTCCCTACGAGTTCACCAGTCAAACACCAGGCAGCCGTTACCAGTGTCCCTACGAGTTCACCAGTCAAACACCAGGCAGCCGTTACCAGTGTCCCTACGAGTTCACCAGTCAAACACCAGGCAGCCGTTACCAGTGTCCCTACGAGTTCACCAGTCAAAACACCAGGCAGCCGTTACCAGTGTCCCTACGAGTTCACCAGTCAAACACCAGGCAGCCGTTACCAGTGTCCCTACGAGTTCACCAGTCAAACACCAGGCAGCCCGTTACCAGTGTCCCTACGAGTTCACCAGTCAAACACCAGGCAGCCGTTACCAGTGTCCCTACGAGTTCACCAGTCAAACACCAGGCAGCCGTTCACCAGTGTCCCTACGAGTTCACCAGTCAAACACCAGGCAGCCGTTACCAGTGTCCCTACGAGTTCACCAGTCAAACACCAGGCAGCCGTTACCAGTGTCCCTACGAGTTCACCAGTCTAATTGTCAGGGTTAGAGGTTCCGAGCCTGTTCTATTCATTCTATTTCTATGGTTTCAGCAAGACGCAGGTAGCTTAGCAACAGTTTCATCACATTAGGAGTCATGACTGTCTGACTCAACCACAAGAATGGCCGGCCGTCCCGTCTTAAGTCAGTTGTTCGTTGCATTATTACTATTATTATTATTATTATTATTATTATTATTATTATTATTTATTTTAATTTACAACCGTAATTCGGGCTTGAGCTGATTCATAACCATGACATTTTATTTTCATGATGGTCTTCATCCATAACTACAGGATTATAGGGTAATTGTGCCAGCCCTAGCTCCGCCGTTGCTGTTTCACGTTGGTTACTTTTTCGCACACAGAACTGTTTGTGCGTTTGGTGTTCACCCTTGCATAAGCTCAAGGAACACGTTACCGGTCCTTCACTGATCCAGATGAACCCCGAAACAAGGAAATATGTTTTAAACATGTGCAGTGGTTTTCTCAGTTAATAGAAGACGTTTTTGGCAGCTGTATTTAGCCTACAAGGGCCTCATTGCTTTTGCCTGCTAGCCAAACTAAAGACAGCACAATGTTTGCTAGAAAACACAGCTCTCAAAAACATTCAAGGTTCTGCAAGCTACGTAAAGCTCCGTTCTGGCATCTGAGAAACAATCCATTTAGCACCTTTTAAACAGCTTCTTGTATTATTTGGGGATTCCTCCGGTCCGATACATACGTTGCTTTCTGCATACATGGACAATGGAACGTTTGTAGCAATTGTAACCATGATTTAGGCTAACGTGGAAACCTCATAATGTTGCTAGGGGAAATTACCCAAAATGCATTGATTTTGAAATTGTACCTTTAAAAAATATATATATTTAATTAATGTGTAACTTTTACAAGTTTTGCACCACATTGTTCATATTCATAAAATGATTGGTGGGTGGCCCTTGGACTATATTTGAAGTTAGATGCAGGGATGTAAATCGCTGGATGAGTGATTTTCATGAAGTAAAAGCCTTTTTGCACTGTATGGAAATGTATGCTGTTAATATGAATAATTTGCCCTACTCCATGCTTGCTGATTTATTCTGTGCAACTACTTCAAACACTCCACACAACCAAAATGGTGCTATTTGTGGGAAGGATTTGGGGAATTGCCCTGCATTTCTCTCCACTTTGTCTCAATGGAGCAAAGCTGTGCCGCTGTTTCCCTTGACTTTTGTGTTGTGACAGCCTCTCCTCTTGTTGCTATGGTAACCATCTCTGCAGACTGTTGCCCATCTACAGGGTTTTACCCAGAGAGTTGCTTGTTCCTGGGGCCACCCATACATAAAATGTATGCACTCATGACTAAGTTGCTTTGGATAAAAGCGTCTGTTAAATGGCATATATTATTGTTGGTGTCTGATGTGAGGAGAGGAGGTTGAAGAATAGGTTTTAATAATATAATAATAATATGCCATTTAGCAGACGCTTTTATCCAAAGCGACTTACAGTCATGTGTACATACATTTTTACGTATGGGTGGTCCCGGGGATCGAACCCAATACCCTGGCGTTACAAGCGCCGTGCTCTACCAGCTGAGCTACAGAGGACCAAGTTTTATTACAAGTGTTTTGCTTATTGGCATTGAGTGATGGGTCTTACATTTGGATATGTGATTGGGGGCAGTCCAACACAGTGTGTGTCATGCATGATGAAAGCATCAGACACTGTGAGTACAACCGCTTTAGGTACTGATTTAGTGTGAAATATTGTTTGTTTTGGGAAGTATGATTGTCAGCTCTCACATTGGAGCAGAAAGCAGAGTGGTACTGGTAACCTGTTCGTTGTATCCCATTTCAAGCAACATATTAGCGTTGATGAATTAATTTCCCTCATGCCCAACTAGTGTAGGAACATAGTCATGTCATTGCCAAGGTGACCTCTGGTGGGTATGGTAGTAGTGAGTGGTATTAGGGTGACTCCTGGTGGGTATGGTAGTAGTGAGTGGTATTGAAGGTGACTCCTGGTGGGTATGTGAGTAGTAGTGGGTATGGTATTGAGGTGGCTCCTGGTGGTAGTATGGTAGTAGTGAGTGGTATTGAAGGTGACTCCTGGTGGGTATGGTAGTGAGTAGTGAGTGGGTGGTATTGAGTGGTGGCTCCTGGTGGGTATGGTAGTAGAGTGGTTATTGAAATGTGACCCCTGGTGGGGTATGGTAGTGAGTGGTATTGAAGGTGACCCCTGGTGGGTATGGTAGTAGTGAGTGGTATTGAAGGTGACTCCTGGTGGGTATGGTAGTAGTGAGTGGTATTGAAGGTGACCCCTGGTGGGTATGGTAGTAGTGAGTGGTATTGAAGGTGATCCTGGTGGTGGGTATGGTAGTAGTAGTAGTGAGTGGTATTGTAGGTGGTACTCCTGGTGGGTATGGTAGTAGTGAGTGGTGGTATTGAAGGTGAAGGTGACTCCTGGTGGGTATGGTAGTATTGAGTGGTATTGAAGGTGACTCCTGGTGGGTATGGTAGTAGTGAGTGGTATTGAAGGTGACTCCTGGTGGGTATGGTAGTAGTGAGTGTTATTGAGGTGACTCCTGGTGGGTATGGTAGTAGTGAGTGGTATTGAAGGTGACTCCTGGTGGGGATGGTAGTAGTGAGTGGTATTGAGGTGACTCCTGGTGGGTATGGTAGTAGTGAGTGGTATTGAAGGTGACTCCTGGTGGGTATGGTAGTAGTGAGTGGTATTGAAGGTGACTCCTGGTGGGTATGGTAGTAGTGAGTGGTATTGAAGGTGACTCCTGGTGGGTATGGTAGTAGTGAGTGGTATTGAAGGTGACTCCTGGTGGGTATGGTAGTAGTGAGTGTTATTGAAGGGTGGCTCCTGGTGGGTATGGTAGTAGTGAGTGGTACTTGGTGTAGGGTGAGTGAGTCCTGGTGGGTATGGTAGTAGTGAGTGGTATTGAAGGTGACCCCTGGTGGGTATAGTGAGTGGTAGTAAGTGAGTGGTATTGAAGGTGGTATTGAAGGTCCCTGGTGGGTATGGTAGTAGTGAGTGGTATTGAGGTGACCCCTGGTGGGTATGGTAGTAGTGAGTGGTATTGAAGGTGACTCCTGGTGGGTATGGTAGTAGTGAGTGGTATTGAAGGTGACTCCTGGTGGGTATATTGTATTAGTAGTGAGTGGTATTGGTGGGTAAGGTGGTATTGAAGGTGACTCCTGGTGGGTATGGTAGTAGTGAGTGGTATTGAGGTGACTCCTGGTGGGTATGGTAGTAGTGAGTGGTATTGAAGGTGACTCCTGGTGGGTATGGTAGTAGTAGTAGTGAGTGGTATTGAAGGTGACTCCTGGTTGAAAGGTATGGTATGGGTAGTAGTGAGTGGTATTGAAGGTGACCCCCTGGTGGGTATGGTAGTAGTGAGTGGTATTGAAGGTGACTCCTGGTGGGGTATGGTAGTAGTGAGTGGTATTGAAGGTGATCCCTGGTGGGTATGGTAGTAGTGAGTGGTATTGAAGGTGACTCCTGGTGGGTATGGTAGTAGTGAGTGTTATTGAAGGTGACTCCTGGTGGGTGATGGTAGTAGGTGAGTGGTATTTGTAGGTGACTCCTGGTGGGTATGGTAGTAGTGAGTGGTATTGAGGTGACCCCTGGTGGGTATGGTAGTAGTGAGTGGTATTGAAGGTGACTCCTGGTGGGTATGGTAGTAGTGAGTGGTATTGAAGGTGATCCCTGGTGGGTATGGTAGTAGTGAGTGGTATTGAAGGTGACTCCTGGTGGGTATGGTAGTAGTGAGTGGTATTGAAGGTGACTCCTGGTGGTATGGTAGTAGTGAGTGGTATTGAAGGTGACTCCTGGGTGGGTAGTGATGGTAGTAGTGAGTGGTATTGAAGGTGACTCCTGGTGGGTATGGTAGTAGTGAGGTGACTCCTGTATGGTGTAGAGTATTGACTCCTGGTGGGGGTATGGTAGTAGTGAGTGGTATTGAAGGTGACTCCTGGTGGGTATGGTAGTAGTGAGTGGGGGTATGAGTGAATTGAGGTGACTCCTGGTGGGTATGGTAGTAGTGAGTGGTATTGAAGGTGACTCCTGGTGGGTATGGTAGTAGTGAGTGGTATTGAAGGTGATCCCTGGTGGGTATGGTAGTAGTGAGTGGTATTGAGGTGACTCCTGGTGGGTATGGTAGTAGTGAGTGGTATTGAGGTGACTCCTGGTGGGTATGGTAGTAGTGAGTGGTATTGAAGTGACTCCAGCCTGACATAGTGGACAAGGTGCTGATTCAGTGCAGGATTATTCTACAACGGGGGGAGCTTTATTCTACACGTCCCAAATGGCACCCTATCCCCTACATAGTGCACTACTTTTGACCAGAGCCCTGTGGGTTTCATCTCTCCACCGTAGCCACCAGGCCCCACTATGGGCTCTGGTCAAAGTCCACTATGGGAAAAGGGTGCCATTTGGGAGGCAAGTTAATTCTTTCCAGCATGTTCCGTTGTTGGCCGTACAAGCTGTTCATTGTTGCACAACATGGTGGCCCTGCAGCTCTCCTCTCCTCTCCTCCAGGATCCAAGTATTTTTCAGCTTGTTGACAGCTTCTGGGAAGTGTTTTTGGATGGACTAGTTGAATGAATATGCCATACATGCGTTTGTCTGTCGGACCTTCCAAGAAATGCCCCGTAACTCACAGCACCCCTTTTTTTGGAGCGCACTGACAAAGAAATGATCAGTCTATAATTTTAATGGTAGGTTTGTTTGAACAGAGTCAATCTCCCTCGGCCTGGGGCTCCATGCAAGATCTCACCTCGTGGAGTTGCAATGATCATGAGAACGGTGAGGAATCAGCCCAGAACTACACGGGAGGATCTTGTCAATGATCTCAAGGCAGCTGGGACCATAGTCACCAAGAAAACAATTGGTAACACACTACGCCGTGAAGGACTGAAATCCTGCAGCGCCCGCAAGGTCCCCCTGCTCTAGAAAGTACATATACAGGCCCGTCTGAAGTTTGCCAATGAACATCTGAATGATTCAGAGGAGAACTGGGTAAAAGTGTTGTGGTCAGATGAGACCAAAATCGAGCTCTTTGGCATCAACTCAACTCGCCGTGTTTGGAGGAGGAGGAATGCTGCCTATGACCCCAAGAACACATCCCCCCACCGTCAAACATGGAGGTGGAAACATTACGCTTTGGGGGTGTTTTTCTGCTAAGGGGACAGGACAACTTCACCGCATCAAAGGGACGATGGACGGGGCCATGTACCGTCAAATCTTGGGTGAGAACCTCCTTCCCTCAGCCAGGGCATTGAAAATGGGTCGTGGATGGGTATTCCAGCATGACAATGACCCAAAACACACGGCCAAGGCAACAAAGGAGTGGCTCAAGAAGAAGCACATTAAGGTCCTGGAGTGGCCTAGCCAGTCTCCAGACCTTAATCCCATAGAAAATCTGTGGAGGGAGCTGAAGGTTTGAGTTGCCAAACGTCAGCCTTGGAGAAGATATGCAAAGAGGAGTGGGACAAAATCCCACCTGAGATGTGTGCAAACCTGGTGGCCAACTACAAGAAACGTCTGACCTCTGTGATTGCCAACAAGTGTTTTGCCACCAAGTACTAAGTCATGTTTTGCAGAGGGGTCAAATACTTATTTCCCTCATTAAAATGCAAATCAATTCATAACATTTTTGACATGCGTCTTTCTGGATTTTGTTGTTGTTATTCTGTCTCTCACTGTTCAAATAAACCTACCATTAAAATTATAGACTGATCATTTCTTTGTCAGTGGGCAAACGTACAAAATCAGCAGGGGATCAAATACTTTTTTCCCTCACTGTACATGTATAGACAGACCACCTCTACCTACATGTATTCCCTCACTGTATATACTAGACAGCTATATAATTAGACAGATATAACTGTATCTGCATAAGTACTGAAAAGCTTCTGGTGACTTTTTAAAAGGAAAAAAACTCAAATAAAATATCTAAAATATAATTTCCACCCCCAGAAATTAGCTCAATAACGTAAAAATGATTATACTATACAGGATGCAATTTAAGGTTGAGTGCTGCAGCTATCTAAAGAAACACAACAGAGACCTTTCTGAAAAAGTTCATCTTGACAAAATTAACAGCGGAACATTTTACTGAACATGTATTAGAGCTAATTCTAATGTTCATCACAAAAGGAGGGCGTTGGAAATCTCTTTCCAGGTTCTGATAACCTAGTTCTGACATACGCTGTAAACTTTCAGAGCATTTTATTATTCTGGGCTTTTGGAAAAAGATTTCCAAAGCCCATCTAACCACCGCATGCAGGTGGTTAGATGCTTTCCCTGCAGTCTGTTCCTGAAGTCTGTTCTGACCTGCAGTAACAGAGATAATAATAAAAGAAGGGAGAGGGACAAAGAGGATCTACTTTCACATTTAAATGTTCTTACTCGTTTCATTGCAGAGAAGTCCCTCTCACAATTAACGGAAGACACTGGGATAGTCAGTGCGATTGCTGCCAGCTGGCTAAGGCAGGGATAGAGCTGCCCCAACTCATCAAACTGAGAGGCCAGCTTTGTCATTGCCGTCAGCTGGTCCAACCCCTGAGAGGCCAGCTTTGTCATTGTTATATTGCCGTCAGCTGGTCCAATCCCTGAAATACATGATTA
Source organism: Coregonus suidteri (assembly GCA_036851935.1). Classification (NCBI taxonomy): domain Eukaryota; kingdom Metazoa; phylum Chordata; class Actinopteri; order Salmoniformes; family Salmonidae; genus Coregonus; species Coregonus suidteri. The sequence goes on from CM072243.1 coordinate 394,924, forward strand.
AACAAAAAGATGTACAACATTAAAGAAGAGCCAACAGAGTGGTAGTTCAACAGGAAAAAGGGTTGGGCAACACTGGCCTAAAATGTTCTCTTCAAAAGATTGTCACACTCATGCCATACCTTGAATGCTCCAACTAGCATGTTGCTTGTAAGAGGTACAGCAGCCTCTGGCGCCTGGAGAGGAGGGTCAGGTTAAAGGTTAAAGGTTAAAGGTGTTCATCCTCTCACTAGAGAACGCAGCCTGAGGTCCCAACACACTGAAGGCCCCCAGAATCTCCAGGTGTTGAAACCTCCAGTCTAGGCTGTCCTGGAGGTCAACAAGATATGGATCCATAACCTAATTACAGCATATAACAGAAAATAAGTCATTAATAGCTGTTTGTTTTAGTTAATCCAACCCACATAATGTAACATTGGTTTCATTACAGCATTTGAAAACAAATGTTTTGACTTCCTCTCTGAACCGAGCCCAGAACTGCTCCCTGGTCTTGGTCTTCTTCAGCTGGCCTCTCCCTCTCCTCCTCCTCCTCCTCCTCCTCCTCCTCCTCCTCCTTGATGTTGAATGCGCCCAGACCCATTGGGTCATCGAGGTCCTGGTGGAGTTGGCTCAGAAATAAACACATAATTCTGTAGACTAGTACAGACTAAATATGCACAAACATTTGTAGCCCTTAACCTAATTAAAGGAAATTTGACTAACCATGTGGTGTATTATATAGCCACGGCTTCAGTCTGTCCATTTTAAGCCACTTTGGGTCCCATCTGGATTGGTGGCCTTACTCCTCTCCTCCTCTCTCCTCCCCTCCTCTCTCCTCCTCCTCCTTTCTCCTCCTCCTTTCTCTCCTCCACTCTCTCCTCCTCCTCTCTTCTCCTCCTCTCTCCTCCTCCTCTCTTCTCCTCCTCTCCTCTCTCTCCGCCTCTCATCTTCATCTCTCTTCCTCTCTCCTTCTCTCTATTCCTCCCTCCTCCTCTCTTCTCCTCCTCCCTCCTCCTCTTTTCCTCTCTCCTCCTCCTGTCTCCTCCTCTCCTCTCCTTTTGTCTACTCCTCTTTCTTCTCTCTCCTCTCCTCTCCTTTGTTCCACTCTCCTCTCCTCTCCTCTCCTCTGTTCCACTCTCCTCTCCTCTGTTCCTCCCTCCTTCTCTCCCATCTCCTCCTCTCTCCTCCTCCTGTCTCCTTCTCCTCTCCTCTCCTTTTGTCTACTCCTCTTTCTTCTCTCTCCTCTCCTCTCTCCTTTCCTCTGTTCCACTCTCCTCTCCTCTCCTCTCCTCTCCTCTGTTCCACTCTCCTCTCCTCTGTTCCTCCCTCCTTCTCTCCCATCTCCTCTCCTCTCCTCTCCTCTCCTCTCCTCTCCTCTCCTCTCCCTCTCCTCTCCTCTCCTCTCCTCTCCTCTCCTCTGTTCCACTCCCTCTCCTCTCTCTCCTCTCCTCTCCTCTCCTCTCCTCTCCTCTCCTCTCCTCTCCTCTGTTCCTCTCTCCTTCTCTCCCATCTCCTCTCCTCTCCCCTCCTGGCTCTCTCCTCTCCTCCATTCTGTCTCTCTGTCCCGAGATTCTGCCTCTTCTCTGTCTAGTAAAGTAAGCCATACACTTGTTATATAAAAAAGAGTTAGCTAACTAAAGAAAGTTTCATTTAATTCAGTCTGATTTGACATTAGCTAGCTAAGTTAACGTCACCGGACTCTTGTCCCTGCTCCCCCTTTCTCTTCTGTGGCTGGAAATATTTCAATAAACTCATCAGAGAAAAAATAAATAAAATCGAAGACAGATAAATGTAGCTGTATAATAATGATCTTAATACAGCTCCAAACAATCTAACTAGCTAACTTGCTAGACTAGTAACGTTAGTTACATGTTACTATCATCAACATACTTGTGGATATTGGATAGATAATTGCCTTTACAATTGTGGCAGCAATATTATAGATCTAAATGATGTTAGGAGAGTTTTTAGGTTATAGCTAGCTTATGTAGTTAACTAGCTGGCTAGCGAACGTTAGTCAAACAAACAAGCTTAACGTACCCTTTCTTGCTGTTTCTCGCGCAGGTGCATTGTGAAGTGATTCAAGTGAATTGTGTTTCGCTCCGCAGAGCGTCTGTATGGAGCGATGGTCACTGGCGCGCTGTGTTTGTTGAGTTGCAGGCTGCCTGCCACAGCTCCGCAGAGCGTCTGTATGGAGCGATGGTCACTGGCGCGCTGTGTTTGTTGAGTTGCAGGCTGCCTGCCATAGCTCGCAGAGCGTCTGTATGGAGCGATGGTCACTGGCGCGCTGTGTTTGAGTTGCAGGCTGCCTGCCATAGCTCGCAGAGCGTCTGTATGGAGCGATGGTCACTGGCGCGCTGTGTTTGAGTTGCAGGCTGCCTGCCACAGCTCACAGAGCTACATAACCTTCAGAACCGTGTTGAACCCAGACAGGTTATCTATATTCCAAGAAAAGCGAATGTGCTTTACAGAACTTTATTGAAACTATGTTTGGTAGAAATAGGATGTTTATTTTGGTGTGGCGGCAAAGATTCTGCCGTGGCGCAGCGCAACACTTAAATGAACACAGAGGAAACCCTGGTCAGGCCACCATCTCTGCTGACCAATGAACACAGAGGAAACCCTGGTCAGGTTAGGGTTAGGGTTAGGGTCAGGCCACCATCTCTGCTGACCAGGGTTTCCTCTCACTGTGACACGTGTCTTGTATTTGTGTCGTTGGCTTGTAGTCAGTCCCTTACTACCATTACTGGCTGTGTTCCAAATGGCCCTATACCCTATGGGCCCTGCTCAATGGGCCCTGGCCAATGGGCCCTGGTCAATGGGCCCTGGCCAATGGGCCCTGGCCAATGGGCCCTGGTCAATGGGCCCTGGTCAATGGGCCCTGGTCAATGGGCCCTGGCCAATGGGCCCTGGCACCCTATACCCTATGGGCCCTGGCCAATGGGCCCTGGTCAATGGGCCCTGGCACCCTATACCCTATGGGCCCTGGCCAATGGGCCCTGGCACCCTATACCCTATGGGCCCTGGCCAATGGGCCCTGGTCAATGGGCCCTGGTCAATGGGCCCTGGCACCCTATACCCTATGGGCCCTGGCCAATGGGCCCTGGTCAATGGGCCCTGGCACCCTATACCCTATGGGCCCTGGTGAATGGGCCCTGGCCAATGGGTCCTGGTCAATGGGCCCTGGTCAATGGGCCCTGGCACCCTATACCCTATGGGCCCTGGCCAATGGGCCCTGGTCAATGGGCCCTGGTCAATGGGTTCTGGTCAATGGGCCCTGGCCAATGGGCCCTGGTCAATGGGCTCTGGCCAATTGGCCCTGGTCAATGGGTCCTGGTCTAAAGTAGTGCACTACATAGGGAACAGCTGTACTGTTTTCAGCAGCGGTGGCAAAGTTGGCGTGGGGGGCGGGGTTAGTGGGTGTGGCGCCGGCCTACAAGGTAAATTATTAGAAGCCGCCCTCTTGGCTGCAGTGATATTTTTTTTTATCTGTTAAAGCTAATTTCCTGCAATTCTACACATTTTGCCACGTGGCTGAGAGAAGTGCAGTTTTAAAGCTAATTTCCTGCAATTCTGCAAATTTTTCCATTGCTAATGCTGTGTTCTTATGCTATTGGAGTACTCAAAGATTGTAACATGCCATGACAATTTTTGAATTTTAGATTCTCTATTTTAGATTCTCTAGATCTTATTTTAAAAGATATAGCTCAGGGATTTTCAAGTCGAGACAATCCTCGTCCGGCAGGGGAACTTGAATTTTATACCTAGTATTTTTTTATTCTTTATTTAAGATTACAATTTTCATTTAGGGGACTTTTTTAAGGGATTTTGTACATTTAAATTTTCTAGATATTTTCGACATATTATTAATTTCTATGTCGGCTCTGTGCCTGGAAATGCCCTTGTCTAGAGCAAAGGATCACAATTTAAAACTCCCCCAAAAGTGTTTACAAAGAAATTAATGTCAATAATAACTAACTGATAAAGGATCTAATGTGGTTTCTTGCAACAGTCCTCTGACATTAAATAAAATGTATAAAGACATGAACAGGGTCAGCTATACCATGACAACCCCTTCTTCATTTCCTGATTACACGCAACAAGACAACACATGGTCCTGATTACACGCAACAAGACAACACATGGTCCTGATTACACGCAACAAGACAACACATGGTCCTGATTACACGCAACAAGACAACACATGGTCCTGATTACACGCAACAAGACAACACATGGTCCTGATTACACGCAACAAGACAACACATGGTCCTGATTACACGCAACAAGACAACACATGGTCCTGATTACACGCAACAAGACAACACATGGTCCTGATTACACGCAACAAGACAACACATGGTCCTGATTACACACGCAACAAGACAACACATGGTCCTGATTACACGCAACAAGACAACACATGGTCCTGATTACACGCAACAAGACAACACATGGTCCTGATTACACGCAACAAGACAACACATGGTCCTGATTACACGCAACAAGACAACACATGGTCCTGATTACACGCAACAAAGACAACACATGGTCCTGACACGCAACAAGACACACATGGTCCTGATTACACGCAACAAGACAACACATGGTCCTGATTACACGCAACAAGACAACACATGGTCCTGATTACACGCAACAAGACAACACATGGTCCTGATTACACGCAACAAGACAACACATGGTCCTGATTACACGCAACAAGACAACACATGGTCCTGATTACACGCAACAAGACAACACATGGTCCTGATTACACGCAACAAGACAACACATGGTCCTGATTACACGCAACAAGACAACACATGGTCCTGATTACACGCAACAAGACAACACATGGTCCTGATTACACGCAACTGAGACAACACATGGTCCAACAAGACAAACACATGGTCCTGATTACACGCAACAAGACAACACATGGTCCTGATTACACGCAACAAGACAAACACATGGTCCTGATTACACGCAACAAGACAACACATGGTCCTGATTACACGCAACAAGACAACACATGGTCCTGATTACACGCAACAAGACAACACATGGTCCTGATTACACGCAACAAGACAACACATGGTCCTGATTACACGCAACAAGACAACACATGGTCCTGATTACACGCAACAAGACAACACATGGTCCTGATTACACGCAACAAGACAACACATGGTCCTGATTACACGCAACAAGACAACACATGGTCCTGATTACACGCAACAAGACAACACATGGTCCTGATTACACGCAACAAGACAACACATGGTCCGGATTACACGCAACAAGACAACACATGGTCCGGATTACACGCAACAAGACAACACATGGTCCTGATTACACGCAACAAGACAACACATGGTCCTGATTACACGCAACAAGACAACACATGGTCCGGATTACACGCAACAAACACAACAAGACACATGGTCCGGATTACACGCAACAAGACAACACATGGTCCGGATTACACGCAACAAGACAACACATGGTCCGGATTACACGCAACAAGACAACACATGGTCCTGATTACACGCAACAAGACAACACATGGTCCTGATTACACGCAACAAGACAACACATGGTCCTGATTACACGCAACAAGACAACACATGGTCCTGATTACACGCAACAAGACAACACATGGTCCTGATTACACGCAACAAGACAACACATGGTCCTGATTACACGCAACAAGACAACACATGGTCCTGAAAGTCCTCAACCTTTTGATAGATTTAAACAAACAATATTGAAATCACCATGGTCACAACCGTAACCTGTCAACTCCATCTACCTTGTAGGTAAAGAGAATGAGTTATGGTTTAGATATATTTATTTTAACAATGTTTTAGTCATAAAGAAACTGAGGAAACTAAATTGCTACTAATTATACCACTTGAATAATTAAGAAAAATATATTGGTCAACTCAGTAAAACATCAACTCCATCAGATTTTTGTCTAACGTCAACTCCATCAGTGATGAAAGATCTGATGGAGTAGTTGTTTTTATTGGGGATTTTCAAATGACTAATTTTCCATATACAGTGGATATAAAAAGTATCCCCTGTTAAAATGCCAGGTTTATGTGATGTAAAAGAATGAGACAAAGATAAATCATGTCAGAACTTTTTCCTCTGTTAATGTGACCTATAATGGGAACAATTCAATTGAAAAACAAACTGGGGGGGATGACAACATTAAAGGAGCTGGTCGGGGAGGCTTCCAAGAGGCCTACAGCAACATTAAAGGAGCTGGCCAGGGAGGCTTCCAAGAGGCCTACAGCAACATTAAAGGAACTGGTCAGGGAGGCTTCCAAGAGGCCTACAGCAACATTAAAGGAGCTGGCCAGGGAGGCTTCCAAGAGGCCTACAGCAACATTAAAGGAACTGGCCAGGTAGGCTTCCAAGAGGCCTACAGCAACATTAAAGGAGCTGGTCAGGGAAGCTTCCAAGAGGCCTACAGCAACATTAAAGGAACTGGTCAGGGGGGCTTCCAAGAGGCCTACAGCAACATTAAAGGAGCTGGCCAGGGAGGCTTCCAAGAGGCCTACAGCAACATTAAAGGAGCTGGTCAGGGAGGCTTCCAAGAGGCCTACAGCAACATTAAAGGAACTGGTCAGGGAGGCTTCCAAGAGGCCTACAGCAACATTAAAGGAGCTGGCCAGGGAGGCTTCCAAGAGGCCTACAGCAACATTAAAGGAACTGCAGGAATTTCTGGCAAGTACTGGCTGTGTGCTACATGTGACAACAATCTCCCGTATTCTTCATATGAATTGGCTATGGGGTAGGGTGGCAAGACGGAAGCCTTTTCTTACAAAGAAAAACATCCAAGCCCGGCAGAAGTTTGCAAAAACAAACATCAAGTCCCCCAAAAGCACGTGGGAAAATGTGTTATGGTCTGATGAAACCAAGGTTGAACTTTTTGGCCATAATTCCAAAAGGTATGTTTGGCGCAAAAACAACACTGCACATCACCCAAAGAACACCATACCCACAGTGAAGCATGGTGGTGGCAGCATCATGCTTTGGGGCTGTTTTTCTTCAGCTGGAACCGGGGCCTTAGTCAGGGTGGAGGGAATAATGAACAGTTCCAAATACCAGGCAATTTTGGCACAAAACCTTCAGGCGTCCGTTAGAAAGCTGAAGAAAGGTCAATATTCTGAATAAATAATTGAATCACTCTTCTGCAACATGCTTAAAGCAGGGGTTCTAACTCAGGCCCCCTTCCAGCGTTGGGAACCATCCCACCTCCCATCCCACGCCAACGTCTTCCAGCGTTGGGAACCATCCCACCTCCCATCCCACGCCAACGTCTTCCAGCGTTGGGAACCATCCCACCTCCCATCCCACGCCAACGTCTTCCAGCGTTGGGAACCATCCCACCTCCCATCCCACGCCAAACGTCTTCCAGCGTTGGGAACCATCCCACCTCCCATCCCACGCCAACGTCTTCCAGCGTTGGGAACCATCCCACCTCCCATCCCACGCCAACGTCTATCTCTACGGGCCCAAGCACTGTTCATGACACACACTGTTCACACCCCTCCTGTTGGTGGAGATAATCTAGCAGGTTTAAAGCTTATTTCCTGCAATTCTACACATTTTGTCATGAGGTGCAGATTAAAATAAAATGTAAAGCTGCTTTTCTTGCTATTCTATGCATTTCACCATGTCTGATTTGTTTTCATGTGATATTTAAGTGACTCAAACATTACAACAGTTTATGGGTTAAAAAACCTAGCTAAAAAACGCTAGCTGACATGGGCTAGTTGATCTGGACATTTCTGACCAGTTTTACACTAGTATTAGTAGCATTAGAAGCTCTCTAAGGTCTGCAATGACTGACAAGACAAGAGAAACTGATGATGCACTACACAATTTCTAAATTGCACCTTGTGCGTTCTACTATTACAACTTTCAGGAGTAAGTTGAAAGCTGGACTGTGTTCCTTAAACTTTTTTAAACCACCCCTCGCCCAACAGTTTGGGAACCAGTGGCCTTAAACTATTGAAGTATTTGCTGCGCTAGACCTGAGGGATAATGTTTACATTATTAATATTTTATGGTTTTAAATTAGCCCTGAAGCAAAATAAGTGCTATAAAACAAATAGAAGGTTGCAGATGGTGGTGTTACATATTTGAATAATCTGATGTTAGAATGAAACAATCAAGGTCTTTAAACCACTTTGTTGGACAATAATTGTCAATCTAATTTATTTTATCTGACAGAGTTAACAAATCCAGTTTATTGCATTTAATAAATATACAAATTGTTGCTTTACATGGGGTGATAGCTGATACTTTGGTCTATCAAAATATAGATTAAAAATTTTGTTAATATTAAAGATATTTGTGGGGGGAAAGAAGTGGTCCCTTTCAAGAATCCCTGCGCTCCATTATATTTTCATTATCTGGTTTTAGTCAAGTTTACCATCCCCAAAATGATGGGGTCACTTAGAAATGTCCTTGTTTTCAATTACAATTGGCTCAGAACAGGGCAGCATGACTGGCCCTTAAATGTACACATAGAGCTAACAATAATATGCATGTAAATCTAACCTGGCTCAAAGTGGAGGAGAGATGGACTTCATCACTACTTGTATTTGTGAGAGGTATTGACATGTTGAATGCACCGATCTGTCTGTTTGAACTACTGGCGCACAGCTCAGACACCCAAGCCTCCCGAGTGGCGCAGTGGTCCAAGGCACTGCATCGCAGTGCTAGCTGTGTCACTAGAGATCCTGGTTCGAATCCAGGCTCTGCTGTAGCCGGCCGCAACCGGGAGACCAATGGGGCGGCACACAATTGGTCCAGGGTAGGGGAGGGAACTCAGTTGGTAGAGCATGGCGTTTGCAACGCCAGGGTTGTGGGTTCAAACCCTGGTTCAACCCCAGGCCAGTATGAAAAAAATGAAAAAAGAATAATTTATGCACTAACTGTAAGTCGCTCTGGATAAGAGCGTCTGCTAAATGACGTAAAATGTAAAATACCCCACAAGAGTCCCCAAGTCCAGAACAGACTATGGGAGGTGCACAGTACTACATAGAGCCATGACTACATGGAACTCTATTCCACATCAAGTAACTGATGCAAGCAGTAGAATCAGATTTAAAAAACAGATAAAAATACACCTTATGGAACAGCGGGGACTGTGAAGCAACACAAACATAGACACATGCATACAAACACACGATAACATACGCACTATACACCCACGTACACATGGATTTAGTGTTATAGATATGTGGTAGTAGAGTAGAGGCCTGAGGCAAATCAATTTTTAACATTTTTGACATGTGTTTTTCTGGATTTATTTGTTGTTATTCTGTCTCTCACTGTTCAATTAAACCTACCATTACAATTATAGACTGATCATGTCTTTGTCAGTGGGCAAATGTACAAAATCAGCAGGGGATCAAATACTTTTTTCCCTCACTGTATGATTAGATTCTTAACTATGCTAGATAACTGACCCATCATCTTAGACATGCTACCAAGAAAAACATCCATAGAAATAAATTGTGACCATCATGACATCATCCCCACAAATACAAAGATACATGACACTTTGTAAGTTACATGGATATTACAATATATTCAAATGAATATATTAAAATAAAACAACTTCAATCTTCTTCATTCAGATGAACCCTAAGCTTGTCACTGGTCACTTGGGGCGCTATCTGATCTACCGAGACAGTCTTCTTTCCACATCTTCATTCCTGTAAACCTCATTCCACTTTATACATTTCCAACTTAACATTCCTCATTCCTCAATCAACATTATTAATGGACTCTAAACTGGAATAACATATAGATGAATAATTTATCCTTTCTCTCCTTGCATTTATATTGACTGACGCATCTCTATTCATACTCCTAATACTTCCTGTATGTCTCTAATATTTCCCATAGCTTTATTTAAATTCCCAATACCTTCCTAATCTTAATGGCCAACATGTATCCCCCATATAATCACATACATTCCCTCTTTATCTACTATAACAGCATGCAATGCTATGTGATTATCACTTATATGATCTAATGAGTAACATCTCAGACCCAAATGCTTAAAAACCTTATGATTGTTAAAAGATACAATGTTCAACTCTGACTTTGTTCTCCTATTATTCCTGAGATAGATACACATTATAACACTATTATCACTCCCTGTTAAATCATTACATCCCTAAATTAGATTGTTTGTTGTAGGCCAGTTGCATGTAGAAGTGATATTGTACAAAAATATCTTCAACGCCTCTGATATTAATCTTCAGCCGGTTCATAGTTTGTTACTTGTATTTATTTAGGTTCACACCATGCTAGTCCAAATTATCCCTGCCATGCATCAAGACAGCATCTGTATTTATCTCACTAGAAGACAAACATAACGGTTTAATTGATTACATTTCTAATCCAATAAATCCATACAAACATTGACCATATGACAAATCATTATGTTTTAACAATTATTCTTAATACCAATTTCTAATATACTTCCCAATTTCTGTTCACATCGCTCTGTGTAGCGTCCTTCTTGCATCGCACCAATACGGATTCAAGATTCCTTCTGTAGTCCTCTACTGCCACGTAGTACCAATACGGATTCAAGATTCCCTCTGTAGTCCTCTACTGCCACGTAGTACCAATACGGATTCAAGATTCCCTCTGTAGTCCTCTACTGCCACGTAGTACCAATACGGATTCAAGATTCCTTCTGTAGTCCTCTACTGCCACGTAGTACCAATACGGATTCAATTCCCTTCCCTCTGTAGTCCTCTACTGCCACGTAGTACCCAATACGGATTCAAGATTCCCTCTGTAGTCCTCTACTGCCACGTAGTACCAATACCAATACGGATTCAAGATTCCTGTAGTCCTCTACTGTAGTACCAATACGGATTCAAGTTCCTCTGTAGTCCTCTACTGCCACGTAGTACCAATACGGATTCAAGATTCCCTTCTGTAGTCCTCTACTGCCACGTAGTACCAATACGGATTCAAGATTCCCTCTGTAGTCCTCTACTGCCACGTAGTACCAATACGGATTCAAGATTCCCTCTGTAGTCCTCTACTGCCACGTAGTACCAATACGGATTCAAGATTCCCTCTGTAGTCCTCTACTGCCACGTAGTACCAATACGGATTCAAGATTCCCTCTGTAGTCCTCTACTGCCACGTAGTACCAATACGGATTCAAGATTCCCTCTGTAGTCCTCTACTGCCACAGTCTCCCATGTTATGCCCAGATTCTCCTTTCATGTTGGCAGAGTTGCCTTCACCTTTTTGAAAGAAAGTCTGCATAACATTGTTAGTTGAGACACAGTATGCTGCTTTACACAGTCTACTTATCAATCAGTCATTAAAAGCCTCGATTATGAAGTGCACATTCTTGCATCTTGTTATAGTCACTAGTTTCCATAGACTCCACTACATTCTACCTTATACCACAAATACATTTTCACCTAAAACATTGAATCTAACCCATAACACATTGATTACTACTGCTCATATTCTTACTACAATATGCAAATGTACCAATAAATCCTCTTACCATCATTACTACTCCCTTTTCTGAACACGAGTCACAACGTGATTAATGCTTTCAAAAACAAAACACCACCATTGCCTAAATTTAAAATGACATAATTTGATAATACCTCAACTTACTTCTATCCCGTAAAGTAATCCAAGATTAGTACAATTGACTAGGGACAGGTATCCCTCATTCAGGGAAAGCTCTCTCTATCTTTTGATATTTTATGGTTCGAATCACATATATTATTACCAAATTATAAACTTCTTCACAATTTTCAGTATTATAAATTACCCTCAACTCGGTAAAATAAACTATCTTAAAGTACTCATCTCATGCCTTTAGAATTAGCAGTGTGGATGATCAAGCCACACTAGAAAGTCAAAACAGAGTTCAGAGGTCATTGAAACAATCTTGAAGCATGGATTCTGATTGGTCAGACCAGCGTTGAATAGACCTTAGCACGAATACTTCCTGTTTGAGTTCCTGACTATAGGAAGCAGAATGGAGCCGTGATCTGATTTGCCGAAGGGAGGGCAGGGGAGGGCCTTGTAGCCATCCTGGAAGGGAGAGTAACAGTGGTGAAGAGTGTTTGAAGCATGATTACTACAGGCAATGTGTTGATAGAACTTCGGTAGCATTTTCCTCAAATTTGCTTTGTTAAAATCCCCAGCTACAATAAATGCGCCCTCAGGATATGTTGCTTCCAGTTTGCACAAAATCCATTGTAGTTCCTTGAGTGGGAATATACACGGCTGTGACTATAACTGAAGATAATTCTCTTGTGAGGTAATGTGGTTGACATTTGATTGAGGTATTCTAGGTCGGGAGAACAAAAGGACTTGAGTTCCTGCACGTTATGACAATCACACCATGATTAGGTAATCATAAAACATACACCTCCGCCTTTCGTCTTCCTGGAGAGTTCTTTATTCCTGTCTGCGCGATGTACTGAGAACCCAGCTGGCTGTATGGACGGGGACAGTATATCTGGAGAGAGCCATGATTCTGTGAAACAGAGTATGTTACAGTCCCTGATGTCTCTCTGGAAGGAGATCCTCGCCCTGAGCTCGTCTACTTTATTGTCCAGGGACTGAACATTTGTGAGTAATATACTCGGAAGCAGTGGATGTTGTGCACGCCTCCTGAGTCGGACTATAAGTCCACTCCGAATACCTCTTCTCCGCCGACGGCGTCTTGAAGCAGCCTCTGGGATAAGTTAAATTGCTTTGCGGCGTACGAACAAAAGATCAAATTCAGGAATGTGGTATTTCTGGTAGGCATGCTGGTGAGTTGTCACCGCTCTGATATCCAAAAGTTATTTCCGGCTGTATGTAATAACACAAAAAACATTCTGGGCTAATAATGGAAGAAATAACACAAATAACAGAATACTGCAAAGTTGCTTAGGAGCTAGAAGCAGAGCTGCCATGTCTGTAGGCATGTTTCCATCACACTGACAATTAGCTTATCTACCGCGTGACGCAGCAAGACAACGTGATTGGTCAACAGTCTGCTGGGTGGGGCGTTTATACGTTCCTTCATTTATTGGCTTCCTTTCTATAATATCTCTGTCAACGGCACCGTGCAATGCACCCTGGACTAAAGAGGCAGACCAATAGGAAAAATGTGCTAGACCCTCGGTTAAATTACACATTTCTCGAGGTAGGAATATCGCAAAGAATATGATAAATTGCAAATTCGAGAGAAGACATCCTCCCGAGTTATGACATCGGCCAGTATTGAAATCTAAAAGTCGTATTCCTATTAACTTCCAGTGTAGGGAGAGCGACTTTATCACGGTGCTGCATCATACCAGCCGGATTTCTGCCTGCTTGAATGCCAATCATTTACAGTGCCTTCGGAGAGCATTCAGACCCCTTGACTCTTTCCACATTTCGTTACGTTACAGCCTTATTCTAAAATGGATTAAATTGTTTTCCTTCCCTCATCAAACAACACACAATACCCCATAATGACAAAGCAAAAACAGGTTAAAAACATTTGTGTACATTTATAAAAAATTAAGAACTGTAATAACACATTTAGATAAGTATTCAGACCCTTTAACCAGTACTTTGTTGAAGCACCTTTAGCAGCGATTTACAGCCTTGAGTCTTCTTGGGTATGACGCTACAAGCTTGGCACACCTGTATTTGGGAAGTGTCTCCCATTCTTCTCTGCAGATCCTCTCAAGTTATGGCAGGTTGGATGGGGAGCGTCACTGCACAGCTATTTTCAGGTCTCTCCAGAGATGTTCGATCAGATTCAAGTCCGGGCTCTGGCTGGGCCACAAGGACATTCAGACATCCGAAGCCACTCCTGCATTGTCTTGGCTGTGCGCTTAGGGTCATTGTCCTGTTGGAAGGTGAACCTTTGCCCAGTCTGAGGTTCTGAGCGCTCTGGAGCAGGTTTTCATCAAGAATCTCTCTGTACTTTGCTCCGTTCATCTTTGCCTCAATCCTGACTAGTGTCCCAGTCCCTGCTGCTGAAAAACATCCCCACAGCATGATGCTGCCACCACCATGCTTCACCTTAGGGATGTTGCCAGGTTTCCTCCAGACGTGACGCTTGGCATTCAGGGAAAAGAGTTCAATCTTGGTTTCATCAGACCAGAGAATCTTGTTTCTCAGTCAGAGTCCTTTAGGTGCCTTTTGAATTGTGTTTCTCATGGTCTGAGAATCTTTTAGGTGTCACTTTCACACTTTCACGCCTGGGGATTCCTATAATACTGGCTGGATTCACTTTCACACCTGGGGATATACCTGGGGATTCCTATAGTACTGGCTGGATTCACTTTCACACCTGGGGATATACCTGGGGATTCCTATAATACTGGCTGGATTCACTTTCACGCCTGGGGATATACCTGGGGATTCCTATAATACTGGCTGGATTCACTTTCACACCTGGGGATATACCTGGGGATTCCTATAGTACTGGCTGGATTCACTTTCACACCTGGGGATATACCTGGGGATTCCTATAGTACTGGCTGGATTCACTTTCACACCTGGGGATATACCTGGGGATTCCTATAGTACTGGCTGGGTTCACTTTCCCACCTGGGGATATACCTGGGGATCCTATAGCCCTGTAGTCTGGCCCTGTAGTTCACTTTCCCTGTAGTCCTGGGCCCTGTAGTCCTGGGGTATTCCTATGGCCTGGCTGGTCCTTCACTGTACACCTGGGGATATAGTCCTGGGGATTCCGTGTAGTCCTTGGATTCACCGTGTAGGGGATATACCTGGGGATTCCTGTAGTACTTGGCCCCCTGTACAGTCTTGGCCTTGTAGTCCTTGGCCCTGTAGTCCTTGGCGGTGTACACTAGTAGGAACCAAACAGAAGCAAACGGGCTGAAACAGGGAGGGGCCTACATGACTTTATCCAATATCAAATGCTTGTTTATGTTTTCCATTGCGAAACGTTTTGTTCCATTGTGAATACGACCCTAAGTTTAGTTCATCTCTTGCTCATGACAGATGGTATTATTCCCTCTCTGCCTCTTCTCTCACTGCCCTGTACTCATCTCTTGTTCATCTCCACTAATCTGAATGCCATCGTTGACTCCCTTCCACTCATACTCTCCCCTCCCTCTCTCTCTCTTCAGACCCCGGAGGAGCCGCCCTACCTGGCAGTGGGCACTGATGTCAGCGCCAAGTACAGAGGGGCTTTCTGTGAGGCCAAGATTAAGACTGCCAGGAGACTGGTCAAGGCCAAGGTAACTGTTAATGATAAGGAGCTGTAGTTGGTCCTGTCTTAAGTTTGGTAGTTGGACAATGTCTGATAAGGATTGGCAGTGGAGCACCTGTCTGATAGGACCTGTAGGCTAGTTGTAGGACCAGGCTAGTTTGTGGGTTCAGGCTAGTTGTAAGACCAGGCTAGTTTAGTGGGACCAGGCTAGTTGTGGGACCAGGGCTAGTTGTGGGACCAGGCTAGTTGTGGGTTCAGGCTAGTTGTGGGACCAGGCTAGTTGTATGACCAGGCTGGTTGTGGGACCAGGCTAGTTGTATGACCAGGCTAGTTGTGGGACCAGGCTAGTTGTATGACCAGGCTAGTTGTGGGACCAGGATAGTGTGTATTCAGGCTAGTTGTGGGACCAGGCTAGTTGTATGACCAGGCTAGTTGTATGGGTTCAGGCTAGTTGTATGACCAGGCTAGTTGTATGACCAGGCTAGTTGTATGGACCAGGCTAGTTGTGGTGGGACCAGGCTAGTTGTGGGACCAGGCTAGTTGTATGGACCAGGCTAGTTGTATGGACCAGGCTAGTTGTATGACCAGGCTAGTTGTGGACCAGGCTAGTTGTATGACCAGGCTAGTTGTGGGTTCAGGCTAGTTGTATGACCAGGCTAGTTGTGGACCAGGCTGGTTGTGGGACCAGGCTAGTTGTATGACCAGGCTAGTTGTATGACCAGGATAGTTGTATGACCAGGCTAGTTGTATGACCAGGCTAGTTGTATGACCAGGCTAGTTTGTATGACCAGGCTAGGTGTATGACCAGGCTAGTTGTATGACCAGGCTAGGTGTATGACCAGGCTAGTTGTATGACCAGGATAGTTGTATGACCAGGCTAGTTGTATGACCAGGCTAGGTGTATGACCAGGCTAGTTGTATGACCAGGCTAGTGTGGGACCAGGCTAGTTGTGGGTTCAGGCTAGTTGTGGGACCAGGCTAGTTGTATGACCAGGCTAGTTGTATGACCAGGCTAGTTGTATGACCAGGCTAGTTGTATGACCAGGCTAGTTGTATGACCAGGCTAGTTGTATGACCAGGCTAGTTGTATGACCAGGCTAGGTGTATGACCAGGCTAGTTGTGGGGACCAGGCTAGTGTGGGTTCAGGCTAGTTGTAAGACCAGGCTAGTTGTGGGACCAGGCTAGTTGTGGACCAGGCTAGTTGTATGACCAGGCTAGTTGTATGGTTCAGGCTAGTTGTATGGACCAGGCTAGTTGTGGGACCAGGCTAGTTGTATGGGACCAGGCTAGTTGTGGGTGACCAGGCTAGTTGTATGACCAGGCTAGTTGTATGACCAGGCTAGTTGTGGGACCAGGCTAGTTGTAAGACCAGGCTAGTTGTGGTTGTATGACAGGCTAGTTGTATGACCAGGCTAGTTGTATGGACCAGGCTAGTTGTATGACCAGGCTAGTTGTATGACAGGCTAGTTGTATGGGACCAGGCTAGTTGTATGACCAGGCTAGTTGTCCAGACCAGGCTAGTTGTGGGACCAGGCTAGTTGTGGGACCAGGCTAGTTGTATGGACCAGGCTAGTTGTGGGACCAGGCTAGTTGTATGGGACCAGGCTAGTTGTATGACCAGGCTAGTTGTATGACCAGGCTAGTTGTATGACCAGGCTAGTTGTATGACCAGGCTAGTTGTGGGACCAGGCTAGTTATGGGACAGGCTAGTGTTGTGGGACCAGGCTAGTTGTATGACCAGGCTAGTTGTGGGTTCAGGCTAGTTGTGGGTTCAGGCTAGTTGTATGACCAGGCTAGTTGTGGGTTCCAGGCTAGTTGTATGACCAGGCTAGTGTGTATGACCAGGCTAGTTGTAAGACCAGGCTAGTTGTATGTTCAGGCTAGTTGTATGACCAGGCTAGTTGTGTGGACCAGGCTAGTTGTATGACCAGGCTAGTTGTGGACCAGGCTAGTTGTATGGACCAGGCTAGTTGTGGGACCAGGCTAGTTGTGGGACCAGGCTAGTTGTATGACCAGGCTAGTTGTATGAACCAGGCTAGTTGTATGACCAGGCTAGTTGTATGACCAGGCTAGTTGTATGACCAGGCTAGTTGTATGACCAGGCTAGTGTATGACCAGGCTAGTGTGTGGACCAGGCTAGTTGTATGACCAGGCTAGTTGTGGGTTCACCAGGCTAGGTGTATGACAGGCTAGTTGTGGGACCAGGCTAGTTGTATGACCAGGCTAGTTGTATGACCAGGCTAGTTGTGGGACCAGGCTAGTTGTGGGACCAGGCTAGTTGTATGACCAGGCTAGTTGTATGACCAGGCTAGTTGTATGGACCAGGATAGTTGTATGGACCAGGCTAGTTGTATGACCAGGATAGTTGTGTATGACCAGGCTAGTTGTATGACCAGGCTAGTTGTATGACCAGGCTAGTTGTATGACCAGGCTAGTTGTATGACCAGGCTAGGTGTATGACCAGGCTAGTTGTATGACCAGGCTAGGTGTATGACCAGGCTAGTTGTGTGACCAGGCTAGTTGTATGACCAGGCTAGTTGTATGACCAGGCTAGTTGTATGACCAGGCTAGGTGTATGACCAGGCTAGTTGTATGACCAGGCTAGTTGTATGACCAGGCTAGTTGTATGACCAGGCTAGTTGTATGACCAGGCTAGTTGTATGACCAGGCTAGTTGTATGACCAGGCTAGTTGTATGACCAGGCTAGTTGTATGACCAGGCTAGGTGTATGACCAGGCTAGTTGTATGACCAGGCTAGTTGTATGACCAGGCTAGTTGTATGACCAGGCTAGGTGTATGACCAGGCTAGTTGTATGACCAGGCTAGTTGTATGACCAGGCTAGTTGTATGACCAGGCTAGTTGTATGACCAGGCTAGTTGTATGACCAGGCTAGTTGTATGACCAGTTGTATGACCAGGCTAGTTGTATGACCAGGCTAGTTGTGTGACCAGGCTAGTTGTATGACCAGGCTAGGTGTATGACCAGGCTAGTTGTATGACCAGGCTAGTTGTATGACCAGGCTAGTTGTATGACCAGGCTAGTTGTGGGACCAGGCTAGTTGTATGGACCAGGCTAGTGTGTGGGACCAGGCTAGTTGTGTATGACCAGGCTAGTTGTATGACAGGCTAGTTGTATGACCAGGCTAGTTGTATGACCAGGCTAGTTGTGGGACCAGGCTAGTTGTTGTGGACCAGGCTAGGTGTATGACCAGGCTAGTTGTATGACCAGGCTAGTTGTATGACCAGGCTAGGTGTATGACCAGGTGGGTTGACAGGCTAGTTGTATGACCAGGCTAGTTGTATGACCAGGCTAGTTGTATGACCAGGCTAGGTGTATGACCAGGCTAGTTGTATGACCAGGCTAGTTGTATGACCAGGCTAGTTGTATGACCAGGCTAGTTGTATGACCAGGCTAGTTGTATGACCAGGCTAGGTGTATGACCAGGATTCCAGGCTAGTTGTATGACCAGGCTAGTTGTATGACCAGGCTAGTTGTATGACCAGGCTAGGTGTATGACCAGGCTAGTTGTATGACCAGGCTAGTTGTATGACCAGGCTAGTTGTATGACCAGGCTAGTTGTGGGTTCAGGCTAGTTGTATGACCAGGCTAGTTGTGGGACCAGGCTAGTTGTGTGGACCAGGCTAGTTGTATGACCAGGCTAGTTGTATGACCAGGCTAGTTGTATGACCAGGCTAGTTGTATGACCAGGCTAGGTGTATGACCAGGCTAGTTGTATGACCAGGCTAGTTGTATGACCAGGCTAGTTGTATGACCAGGCTAGTTGTATGACCAGGCTAGTTGTATGACCAGGCTAGTTGTATGACCAGGCTAGGTGTATGACCAGGCTAGGTGTATGACCAGGCTAGTTGTATGACCAGGCTAGTTGTGGGACCAGGCTAGTTGTATGGACCAGGCTAGTTGTGGGACCAGGCTAGTTGTATGACCAGGCTAGTTGTATGACCAGGCTAGTTGTGGGACCAGGCTAGTTGTATGTTCAGGCTAGTTGTGGGACCAGGCTAGTTGTATGGACCAGGCTAGTTGTGTGGGACCAGGCTAGTTGTATGACCAGGCTAGTTGTGGGGTACCAGGCTAGTTGTGGGACCAGGCTAGTTGTGGGACCAGGCTAGTTGTATGACCAGGCTAGTTGTATGACCAGGCTAGTTGTATGACCAGGCTAGTTGTGGGTGACCAGGCTAGTTGTATGGACCAGGCTAGTTGTGGACCAGGCTAGTTGTATGACCAGGCTAGTTGTGGGTTCAGGCTAGTTGTATGACCAGGCTAGTTGTGGGACCAGGCTAGTTGTATGACCAGGCTAGTTGTGGGTTTCAGGGCTAGTTGTGGACCATGACCAGGCTAGTTGTGGGTTCAGGCTAGTTGTATGACCAGGCTAGTTGTGGGACCAGGCTAGTTGTATGACCAGGCTAGTTGTAATGACCAGGCTAGGTTGTATGACCAGGCTAGTTGTATGACCAGGCTAGTTGTATGGTTCAGGCTAGTTGTATGACCAGGCTAGTTGTATGACCAGGCTAGTGTGGACCAGGCTAGTTGTGGGACCAGGCTAGTTGTATGACCAGGCTAGTGTATGACCAGGGGGAACCAGGCTAGTTGTATGACCAGGCTAGTTGTATGACCAGGCTAGTTGTATGACCAGGCTAGTTGTATGACCAGGCTAGGTGTATGACCAGGCTAGGTGTATGACCAGGCTAGGTGTATGACCAGGCTAGTTGTGGGTTCAGGCTAGTTGTATGACCAGGCTAGTTGTATGACCAGGCTAGTTGTATGACCAGGCTAGTTGTATGACCAGGCTAGTTGTATGACCAGGCTAGTTGTATGACCAGGCTAGTTGTATGACCAGGCTAGTTGTATGACCAGTTGTATGACCAGGCTAGTTGTGGGTTCATGGCTAGTTGTGGGACCAGGCTAGTGTATGGGACCAGGCTAGTTGTATGGGACCAGGCTAGTTGTGGGACCAGGCTAGTTGTGTATGACCAGGATAGTTGTAAGACCAGGCTAGTTGTATGACCAGGCTAGTTGTATGACCAGGCTAGTTGTGGGTTCAGGATAGTTGTATGACCAGGCTAGTTGTGGACCAGGCTAGTTGTATGACCAGGCTAGTTGTGGGACCAGGCTAGTTGTATGACCAGGCTAGTTGTAGGGACCAGGCTAGTTGTGGGACCAGGCTAGTTGTATGACCAGGCTAGTTGTATGACCAGGCTAGTTGTGGTATGACCAGGCTAGTTGTATGTTCAGGCTAGTTGTGGGACCAGGCTAGTTGTATGACCAGGCTAGTTGTATGACCAGGCTAGGTGTATGACCAGGCTAGTTGTATGACCAGGCTAGTTGTATGACCAGGCTAGTTGTGGGACCAGGCTAGTTGTGGACCAGGCTAGTTGTGGACCAGGCTAGTTGTGGGTTCAGGCTAGTTGTATGTGTGCCATATTGAAGTGCCTTTGAACGGGGTATGGTAGTAGGTGCCAGGAGCACCGGTTTGTGTGAAGAACTGCAACGCTGCTGGGTTTTTCACACTCAACAGTTTCCCGTGTGTATCAAGAATGGTCCACCACCCAAACGACATCCAGACAACTTGACATAACTGTAGGAAGCATTGGAGTCAACATGGGCCAGCGTCCCTGTCGAACACTTTCAACACCTTGTAGAGTCCACGCCCCGACAAATTGAGGCTGTTCTGAGGGCAAAAGGGGGTGTAACTCAATATTAGGAAGATGTTCATAATGTTTTGTATACTCTGTGTATGAATCAGCTGTTTCCAGCTACAATAGCCATTTACAACATTAACAAAGTCTACACTGTATTTCTGATCAATTTGATGTTCTTTTAATGGACAAAAAAAATTGCTTTTCTTTCGAAAACAAGGACATTTCTAAGTGAGGCCAAATTTTTGAACGGTTGTGTGTGTGTGTGTGTGTGTGTGTGTCTTTCTTTTTATACAGGTAACACGCTGAGATTAGGAGCACTCCCTTTAAGAGTGTGCTCCTAATCTCAGCTCTTTACCTGTATAAAAGACACCTGGGAGCCAGAAATCTTTCTGATTGAGAGGGGGTCAAATACTTATTTCCCTCATTAAAATGCAAATCCATTTATAACATTTTTGACATGCGTTTTTCTGGATTATGTTGTTGTTATTCTGTCTCTCACTGTTCAAATAAACCTACCATTAAAATTATAGACTGATCATTTCTTTGTCAGTGGGTGAACGTACAAAATCAGCAGGGGATCAAATACTTTTTTAGAGAGGATAGGAGGAGGAGAGGAGAGAGATATAGGGAGGGGGAGAGGAGAGAGGGAGAGAGGGAGGGAGAGAGGGAGGGAGATACATGGAGGGAGAGAGGGAGGGAGAGATACATGGATAGAGAGGGAGGGAGGAGATACATGGATAGAGAGGGAGGGAGATACATGGATAGAGAGAGGGAGGGAGATACATGGATAGAGAGGGAGGGAGATACATGGATAGAGAGGGAGGGAGGGAGATACATGGATAGAGAGGAGAGGAGAGGGAGGGAGATACATGGATAGAGAGGGAGGGAGATACATGGATAGAGATAGAGAGGAGGGAGATACATGGATAGAGAGGGAGGGAGAGACATGGATAGAGAGAGGGAGGGAGATACATGGATAGAGAGGGAGGGAGATACATGGATAGAGAGGGAGGGAGGGAGATACATGGATAGAGAGGGAGGGAGATACATGGATATGAGAGGGAGGGAGATACATGGATAGAGAGGGAGGGAGGGAGATACATGGATAGAGAGGGAGGGAGATACATGGATAGAGAGGGAGGGAGATACATGGATAGAGAGGGAGGGAGGGAGATACATGGATAGAGAGGGAGGGAGGGAGATACATGGATAGAGAGGGAGGGAGATACATGGATAGAGAGGGAGGGAGATACATGGATAGAGAGGGAGGGAGAGGGAGATACATGGATAGAGAGGGAGGGAGGGAGATACATGGATAGAGAGGGAGGGAGGGAGATACATGGATAGAGAGGGAGGGAGATACATGGATAGAGAGGGAGGGAGGGAGATACATGGATAGAGAGGGAGGGAGATACATGGATAGAGAGGGAGGGAGATACATAGATGGAGAGAGAGGGAGGGAGATACATGGATAGAGAGGGAGGGAGGGAGAACATGGATAGAGAGGGAGGGAGATACATGGATAGAGGGAGAGGGAGGGAGATACATGGATAGAGAGGGAGGGAGGGAGATACATGGATAGAGAGGGAGGGAGATACATGGATAGAGAGGGAGGGAAGAATACATGGATAGAGAGGGAGGGAGATACATGGATAGAGAGGGAGGGAGGGAGATACATGGATAGAGAGGGAGAGGGAGATACATGGATAGAGAGGGAGGGAGGGAGATACATGGATAGAGAGGGAGGGAGATACATGGATAGAGAGGGAGGGAGGGAGATACATGGATAGAGAGGGAGGGAGATACATGGATAGAGAGGGAGGGAGATACATGGATAGAGAGGGAGGGAGATACATGGATAGAGAGGGAGGGAGGAGAGATACATGGAGAGAGAGGGAGGGGGAGACATGGATAGAGAGAGGGAGGGAGATACATGGATAGAGAGGGAGGGAGGGAGATACATGGATAGAGAGGGAGGGAGATACATGGATAGAGAGGGAGGAGGGGAGGGAGATACATGGATAGAGAGGGAGGGAGATACATGGATAGAGGAGGGAGGGAGATACATGGATAGAGAGGGAGGGAGATGCATGGATAGAGAGAGGGAGGGAGATACATGGATAGAGAGGGAGGGAGAGATACATGGATAGAGAGGGAGGGAGGGAGATACATGGATAGAGAGGGAGGGAGGGAGATACATGGATAGAGAGGGAGGGAGGGAGATACATGGATAGAGAGAGGGAGGGAGATACATGGATAGAGAGGGAGGGAGATGCATGTGGATAGAGAGGGAGGGAGGGAGATACATGGATAGAGAGGGAGGGAGAGGAGATACATGGATAGAGAGGGAGGGAGATACATGGGATAGGAGAGGGAGGGAGATACATGGATAGAGAGAGAGGGAGGGAGATACATGGATAGGGAGGGAGGGAGATACATGGATAGAGAGGGAGGAGAGGGAGATACATGGATAGAGAGGGAGGGAGATACATGGAGAGAGAGGGAGGGAGGGAGATACATGGATAGAGAGGGAGGGAGATACATGGATAGAGAGGGAGGGAGGGAGATACATGGATAGAGAGGGAGGGAGGGAGATACATGGATAGAGAGAGGAGGGAGATACATGGATAGAGAGGGAGGGAGGGAGATACATGGATAGAGAGGGAGGGAGGGAGATACATGGATAGAGAGGGAGGGAGGAGATACATGGATAGAGAGGGAGGGAGGGAGATACATGGATAGAGAGGGAGGGAGGAAGATACATGGATAGAGAGGGAGGGAGATACATGGATAGAGAGGGAGGGAGATACATGGATAGGGAGGGAGGGAGATACATGGAGAAGAGAGGGAGGGAGGGAGATACATGGATAGAGAGGGAGGGAGATACATGGAGAGAGAGGAGAGGGAGGGAGATACATGGATAGAGAGGGAGGGAGATACATGGATAGAGAGGGAGGGAGGGAGATACATGGATAGAGAGGGAGGGAGATACATGGATAGAGAGGGAGGGAGGGAGATACATGGATAGAGAGGGAGGGAGATACATGGATAGAGAGGGAGGGAGATACATGGATAGAGAGGGAGGGAGATACATGGATAGAGAGGGAGGGAGAGATACATGGATAGAGGAGGGAGGGAGATACATGGATAGAGAGGGAGGGAGGGAGATACATGGATAGAGAGGGAGGGAGATACATGGATAGAGAGAGGGAGGGAGATACATGGATAGAGAGGGAGGGAGATACATGGATAGAGAGGGAGGGAGATACATGGATAGAGAGGGAGGGAGGGAGATACATGGATAGAGAGGGGAGGGGGAGATACATGGATAGAGAGGGAGGGAGGGAGATACATGGATAGAGAGGGAGGGAGATACATGGATAGAGAGGGAGGGAGATACATGGATAGAGAGGGAGGGAGATACATGGATAGAGAGGGAGGGAGGGATACATGGATAGAGAGGGAGGGAGGGAGATACATGGATAGAGAGGGAGGGAGATACATGGATAGAGAGGGAGGGAGATACATGGATAGAGAGGGAGGGGGGAGATACATGGATAGAGAGGGAGGAGATACATGGATAGAGAGGGAGGGAGATACATGGATAGAGAGAGGGAGGGAGGGAGATACATGGATAGAGAGGGAGGGAGGGAGATACATGGATAGAGAGAGGGAGGGAGATACATGGATAGAGAGGGAGGGAGGGAGATACATGGATAGAGAGGGAGGGAGGGAGATACATGGATAGAGAGGGAGGGAGATACATGGATAGAGAGGGGGAGGGAGGGAGATACATGGATAGAGAGGGAGGGAGGGAGATACATGGATAGAGAGGGAGGGAGGGAGATACATGGATAGAGAGGGAGGGAGATACATGAGATAGAGAGGGAGGGAGGGAGATACATGGATAGAGAGGGGAGGGAGGGAGATACATGGATAGAGAGGGAGGGAGATACATGGATAGAGAGGGAGGGAGATACATGGATAGAGAGGGAGGGAGATACATGGATAGAGAGGGAGGGAGGGAGATACATGGATAGAGAGGGAGGGAGATACATGGATAGAGAGGGAGATACATGGATAGAGAGGGAGGGAGATACATGGATAGAGAGGGAGGAGGGAGATACATGGATAGAGAGGGAGGGAGATACATGGATAGAGAGGGAGGGGAGATACATGGATAGAGAGGGAGGGAGATACATGGATAGAGAGGGAGGGAGATACATGGATAGAGAGGGAGGGAGGGACATGGATAGAGAGGGAGGGAGAGAGATACATGGATAGAGAGGGAGGGAGATACATGGATAGAGAGGGAGGGAGATACATGGATAGAGAGGGAGGGAGATACATGGATAGAGAGGGAGGGAGATACATGGATAGAGAGGGAGGGAGGGAGATACATGGATAGAGAGGGAGGGAGATACATGGATAGAGAGGGAGGGAGATACATGGATAGAGAGGGAGGGAGGGAGATACATGTATAGAGAGGGAGGGGGAGATACATGGATAGAGAGGGAGGGAGATACATGGATAGAGAGGGAGGGAGATACATGGATAGAGAGGGAGGAGGGAGATACATGGATAGAGAGGGAGGGAGATACATGGATAGAGAGGGAGGGAGGGAGATACATGGATAGAGAGGGAGGGAGATACATGGATAGAGAGGGAGGGAGGGAGATACATGGATAGAGAGGGAGGGAGAGATACATGGATAGAGAGGGAGGGAGGGAGAGATACATGGATAGAGAGGGAGGGAGATACATGGATAGAGAGGGAGGGAGATACATGGATAGAGAGGGAGGGAGATACATGGATAGAGAGGGAGGGAGGGAGATACATGGATAGAGAGGGAGGGAGATACATGGATAGAGAGGGAGGGAGGGAGATACATGGATAGAGAGGGAGGGAGGGAGATACATGGATAGAGAGGGAGGGAGATACATGGATAGAGAGGGAGGGAGGGAGATACATGGATAGAGAGGGAGGGAGGGAGATACATGGATAGAGAGGGAGGGAGATACATGGATAGAGAGGGAGGGAGATACATGGATAGAGAGGGGGAGGAGGGAGATACATGGATAGAGAGAGGGAGGGAGATACATGGATAGAGAGGGAGGGAGATACATGGATAGAGAGGGAGGGAGGGAGATACATGGAGAGAGAGGGAGGGAGATACATGGATAGAGAGGGGGAGGGAGATACATGGATAGAGAGGAGGGAGGGAGATACATGGATAGAGAGGGAGGGAGGGAGATACATGGATAGAGAGGGAGGGAGATACATGGATAGAGAGGGAGGGAGATACATGGATAGAGAGGGAGGGAGATACATGGATAGAGAGGGAGGGAGGGAGATACATGGATAGAGAGGGAGGGAGGGAGATACATGGATAGAGAGGGAGGGAGATACATGGATAGAGAGGGAGGGAGATACATGGATAGAGAGGGAGGGAGATACATGGATAGAGAGGGAGGGAGGGAGATACATGGATAGAGAGGGAGGGGGAGATACATGGATAGAGAGGGAGGGAGATATACATGGATAGAGAGGGAGGGAGATACATGGATAGAGAGGGAGGGAGGGAGATACATGGATAGAGAGGGAGGGAGGGAGATACATGGATAGAGAGGGAGGGAGATACATGGATAGAGAGGGAGGGAGGGAGATACATGGATAGAGAGGGGGAGGGAGATACATGGATAGAGAGGGAGGGAGATACATGGATAGAGAGGGAGGGAGATACATGGATAGAGAGGGGAGGGAGATACATGGATAGAGAGGGAGGAGGGAGGGAGATACATGGATAGAGAGGGAGGGAGGGATACATGGATAGAGAGGGAGGGAGATACATGGATAGAGAGAGGGAGGGAGATACATGGATAGAGAGGGAGGGAGGGAGATACATGGATAGAGAGGGAGGGAGAGACATGGATAGAGAGGGAGGGAGGGAGATACATGGATAGAGAGGGAGGGGGAGATACATGGATAGAGAGAGGGGAGGAGGGAGATACATGGATAGAGAGGGAGGGAGATACATGGATAGAGAGGGAGGGAGGGAGATACATGGATAGAGAGGGGAGGGGGAGATACATGGATAGAGAGGGAGGGAGATACATGGATAGAGAGGGAGGGAGGGAGAGAGATACATGGATAGAGAGGGAGGGAGATACATGGATAGAGAGGGAGGGAGGGGATACATGGATAGAGAGGGAGGGAGATACATGGATAGAGAGGGAGGGAGATACATGGATAGAGAGGGAGGGAGATACATGGATAGAGAGGGAGGGAGGGAGATACATGGATAGAGAGGGAGGGAGATACATGGATAGAGAGAGGGAGGGAGATACATGGATAGAGAGGGAGGGAGATACATGGATAGAGAGGGAGGGAGATACATGGATAGAGAGGGAGGGAGGGAGATACATGGATAGAGAGGGAGGGAGATACATGGATAGAGAGGGAGGGAGGGAGATACATGGATAGAGAGGGAGGGAGGGAGGGAGATACATGGATAGAGAGGGAGGGAGATACATGGATAGAGAGGGAGGGAGATACATGGATAGAGAGGGAGGGGAGATACATGGATAGAGAGGGAGGGAGATACATGGATAGAGAGGGAGGGAGATACATGGATAGAGAGGGAGGGAGGGAGATACATGGATAGAGAGGGGAGGGAGATACATGGATAGAGAGGGAGGGAGATACATGGATAGAGAGGGAGGGAGATACATGGATAGAGAGGGAGGGAGGGAGATACATGGATAGAGAGGGAGGGAGGGAGATACATGGATAGAGAGGGAGGGAGATACATGGATAGAGAGGGAGGGAGATACATGGATAGAGAGGGAGGGAGATACATGGATAGAGAGGGAGGGAGATACATGGATAGAGAGAGGGAGGGAGGGAGATACATGGATAGAGAGGGAGGGAGATACATGGATAGAGAGGGAGGGAGGGAGATACATGGATAGAGGGGGAGGGAGATACATGGATAGAGAGGGAGGGAGGGAGATACATGGATAGAGAGGGAGGGAGGGAGATACATGGATAGAGAGGGAGGGAGATACATGGATAGAGAGGAGGAGGGAGATACATGGATAGAGAGGGAGGGGGGAGATACATGGATAGAGAGGGAGGGAGATACATGGATAGAGAGGGAGGGAGGGAGGGAGGAGATACATGGATAGAGAGGGAGGGAGATACATGGATAGAGAGAGGGAGGAGGGAGATACATGGATAGAGAGGGAGGGAGATACATGGATAGAGAGGGAGGGAGATACATGGATAGAGAGGGAGGGAGGGAGATACATGGATAGAGAGGGAGGGAGATACATGGATAGAGAGGGAGGGAGGGAGATACATGGATAGAGAGGGAGGGAGATACATGGATAGAGAGGGAGGGAGATACATGGATAGAGAGGGAGGGAGATACATGGATAGAGAGGGAGGGAGATACATGGATAGAGAGAGAGGGAGGGAGATACATGGATAGAGAGGGAGGGAGATACATGGATAGAGAGGGAGGGAGGGAGATACATGGATAGAGAGGGGAGGGAGATACATGGATAGAGAGGGGAGGGAGATACATGGATAGAGAGGGAGGGAGATACATGGATAGAGAGGGAGGGAGGGAGATACATGGATAGAGAGGGAGGGAGGGAGATACATGGATAGAGAGGGAGGGAGATACATGGATAGAGAGGGAGGGAGGGAGATACATGGATAGAGAGGGAGGAGGGAGATACATGGATAGAGAGGGAGGGAGGGAGATACATGGATAGAGAGGGAGGGAGATACATGGATAGGGAGGGAGGGAGATACATGGATAGAGAGGGAGGGAGATACATGGATAGAGAGGGAGGGAGATACATGGATAGAGAGGGAGGGAGATACATGGATAGAGAGGAGGGAGGGAGATACATGGATAGAGAGGGAGGGAGATACATGGATAGAGAGGGAGGGAGATACATGGATAGAGAGGAGGGAGGGAGATACATGGATAGAGAGGGAGGGAGGGAGATACATGGATAGAGAGGGAGGGAGATACATGGATAGAGAGGGAGGGAGGGAGATACATGGATAGAGAGGGAGGGAGATACATGGATAGAGAGGGAGGGAGGGAGATACATGGATAGAGAGGGAGGGAGGGAGATACATGGATAGAGAGGGAGGGAGATACATGGATAGAGAGGGAGGGAGGGAGATACATGGATAGAGAGGGAGGGAGGGAGATACATGGATAGAGAGGGAGGGAGGGAGATACATGGATAGAGAGGGAGGGAGGGAGATACATGGATAGAGAGGGAGGGAGATACATGGATAGAGAGGGAGGGAGATACATGGATAGAGAGGGAGGGAGATACATGGATAGAGAGGGAGGGAGGGAGATACATGGATAGAGAGGGAGGGAGGGAGATACATGGATAGAGAGGGAGGGAGGGAGATACATGGATAGAGAGGGAGGGAGATACATGGATAGAGAGGGAGGGAGGATACATGGATAGAGAGGGAGGGAGATACATGGATAGAGAGGGAGGGAGATACATGGATAGAGAGGGAGGGAGGGAGATACATGGATAGAGAGGGAGGGAGATACATGGATAGAGAGGGAGGGAGATACATGGATAGAGAGGGAGGGAGATACATGGATAGAGAGGGAGGGAGATACATGGATAGAGAGGGAGGGAGATACATGGATAGAGAGGGAGGGAGATACATGGATAGAGAGGGAGGGAGGGAGATACATGGATAGAGAGGGAGGGAGATACATGGATAGAGAGGGAGGGAGATACATGGATTAGAGAGAGGATAGGGAGGGAGAGGGACATGGATACATAGAGGAGGGAGGGAGATACATGGATAGAGAGGGAGGGAGGGAGATACATGGATAGAGAGGGAGGGAGATACATGGATAGAGAGGGAGGGAGATACATGGATAGAGAGGGAGGGAGATACATGGATAGAGAGGGAGGGAGATACATGGATAGAGAGGGAGGGAGGGAGATACATGGATAGAGAGGGAGGGAGATACATGGATAGAGAGGGAGGGAGATACATGGATAGAGAGGGAGGGAGGGAGATACATGGATAGAGAGGGAGGGAGGGAGATACATGGATAGAGAGGGAGGGAGGGAGATACATGGATAGAGAGGGAGGGAGAGATACATGGATAGAGAGGGAGGGAGATACATGGATAGAGAGGGAGGGGGAGATACATGGATAGAGAGGGAGGGAGATACATGGATAGAGAGGGAGGGAGATACATGGATAGAGAGGGAGGGAGGGAGATACATGGATAGAGAGGGAGGGAGATACATGGATAGAGAGGGAGGGAGATACATGGATAGAGAGGGGGGGAGGGAGATACATGGATAGAGAGGGAGGGGGAGATACATGGATAGAGAGGGAGGGAGATACATGGATAGAGAGGGAGGGAGATACATGGATAGAGAGGGAGGGAGGGAGATACATGGATAGAGAGGGAGGGAGATACATGGATAGAGAGGGAGGGAGATACATGGATAGAGAGGGAGGGAGGGAGATACATGGATAGAGAGGGAGGGAGATACATGGATAGAGAGGGAGGGAGAGATACATGGATAGAGAGGGAGGGAGGGAGATACATGGATAGAGAGGGAGGGAGGGAGATACATGGATAGAGAGGGAGGGAGATACATGGAGAGAGAGGGAGGGAGGGAGATACATGGATAGAGAGGGAGGGAGGGAGATACATGGATAGAGAGGGAGGGAGGGAGATACATGGATAGAGAGGGAGGGAGATGCATGGATAGAGAGGGAGGGAGATACATGGATAGAGAGGGGAGGGAGATACATGGATAGAGGGAGGGAGGGAGATACATGGATAGAGAGGGAGGGAGATACATGGATAGAGAGGGAGGGAGATACATGGATAGAGAGGGAGGGAGATACATGGATAGAGAGGGAGGGAGATACATGGATAGAGAGAGAGGGAGATACATGGATAGAGAGGGAGGGAGAGATACATGGATAGAGAGGGAGAGAGATACATGGATAGAGAGGGAGGGAGATACATGGAGAGAGAGGGAGAGAGATACATGGATAGAGAGGGAGGGAGATACATGGATAGAGAGGGAGGGAGGAGATACATGGATAGAGAGGGAGGGAGGGAGATACATGGATAGAGAGGGAGGGAGGGAGATACATGGATAGAGAGGGAGGGAGATACATGGATAGAGAGGGAGGGAGAGATACATGGATAGAGAGGGAGGGAGGGAGATACATGGATAGAGAGGGAGGGAGATACATGGATAGAGAGGGAGGGAGGGAGATACATGGATAGAGAGGGAGGGAGATACATGGATAGAGAGGGAGGGAGATACATGGATAGAGAGGGAGGGAGGGAGATACATGGATAGAGAGGGAGGGAGATACATGGATAGAGAGGGAGGGAGATACATGGATAGAGAGGGAGGGAGATACATGGATAGAGAGGGAGAGAGATACATGGATAGAGAGGGAGGGAGATACATGGAGAGAGAGGGGAGGGAGGGAGATACATGGATAGAGAGGGAGGGAGGGAGATACATGGATAGAGAGGGAGGGAGATACATGGATAGAGAGGAGGGAGAGATACATGGATAGAGAGGGAGGGAGGGAGATACATGGATAGAGAGGGGAGGGAGGGAGATACATGGATAGAGAGGGAGGGAGATACATGGATAGAGAGGGAGGGGGAGATACATGGATAGAGAGGGGGGGAGAGATACATGGATAGAGAGGGAGGGAGGGAGATACATGGATAGAGAGGGAGGGAGATACATGGATAGAGAGGGAGGGAGATACATGGATAGAGAGGGAGGGAGATACATGGATAGAGAGGGAGGGAGGGAGATACATGGATAGAGAGGGAGGGAGATACATGGATAGAGAGGGAGGGAGATACATGGATGGAGAGAGGAGGGGAGGGAGATACATGGATAGAGAGGGAGGGAGGGAGATACATGGATAGAGAGGGAGGGAGGGAGATACATGGATAGAGAGGGAGGGAGGGAGATACATGGATAGAGAGGGAGGGAGATACATGGATAGAGAGAGGGAGGGAGGGAGATACATGGAGAGAGAGGGAGGGAGGGAGATACATGGATAGAGAGGGAGGGGGAGATACATGGAGAGAGAGGGAGGGAGGGAGATACATGGATAGAGAGGGAGGGAGATACATGGATAGGGAGGGAGGGAGATACATGGATAGAGGGGGAGGGAGATACATGGATAGAGAGGGAGGGAGAGACATGGATAGAGAGGGAGGGAGATACATGGATAGAGAGGGAGGGAGATACATGGATAGAGAGGGAGGGAGATACATGGATAGAGAGGGAGGGAGATACATGGATAGAGAGGGAGGGAGATACAATACAGAGGGAGAGGAGGGGATAGGAGAGGGAGGGAGATACATGGATAGAGAGGGAGGGAGATACATGGATGGATAGAGAGGGAGGGAGGGAGATACATGGATAGAGAGGGAGGGAGATACATGGATAGAGAGGGAGGGAGATACATGGATAGAGAGAGGGAGGGAGGGAGATACATGGAGAGAGAGGGAGGGAGGGAGATACATGGATAGAGAGGGAGATAGATACATGGATAGAGAGGGAGAGAGATACATGGATAGAGAGGGAGGGAGGGAGATACATGGATAGAGAGGGAGGGAGATACATGGATAGAGAGGGAGGGAGATACATGGATAGAGAGGGAGGTCATCAGCCCTTTATCTAGTTAGGAGATCTCAAACAACCTCACTCACCACCTCACCAGCCACGCATGGCAGCATCCGTGTGTGTGAGAGAATCAGACCAGACCCTCAGCCTTGTCGCCTCTGTCTGCTTCAAAGCACACGCCTTCCTACTGTAGGAAATGAGATTTAAAAGCAATCCACAACAAGGTTAGGGGAATCTAATTAGGCTATATCATTTTGGCAATTTCATTAAAATGTACTTTAGGGAAAAGCTTCCTCTGGCCTTGTGGACGCGTCTACGTCAATCTACTATCCCCCGTAGTAGGATCCTATTGGTCAGCTTGTGGAGAAAGAAACAGACTGTGGGACGATAGATTCAGTAGGCTACATAAAACAAACATTAAAAAGCAACCGATCAGAACGTTTAGACAGTAGACTACGATCAGAACGTTTAGACAGTAGACTACGATCAGAACGTTTAGACAGTAGACTACGATCAGAACGTTTAGACAGTAGACTACGATCAGAACGTTTAGACAGTAGACTACGCATCAGAACGTTTAGACAGTAGACTACGATCAGAACGTTTAGACAGTAGACTACGATCAGAACGTTTAGACAGTAGACTACGATCAGAACGTTTAGACAGTAGACTACGATCAGAACGTTTAGACAGTAGACTACGATCAGAACGTTTAGACAGTAGACTACGATCAGAACGTTTAGACAGTAGACTACGATCAGAACGTTTAGACAGTAGACTACGATCAGAACGTTTAGACAGTAGACTACGATCAGAACGTTTAGACAGTAGACTACGATCAGAACGTTTAGACAGTAGACTAGATCAGAACGTTTAGACAGTAGACTACGATCAGAACGTTTAGACAGTAGACTACGATCAGAACGTTTAGACAGTAGACTACGATCAGAACGTTTAGACAGTAGACTACGATCAGAACGTTTAGACAGTAGACTACGATCAGAACGTTTAGACAGTAGACTACGATCAGAACGTTTAGACAGTAGACTACGATCAGAACGTTTAGACAGTAGACTACGATCAGAACGTTTAGACAGTAGACTAGATCAGAACGTTTAGACAGTAGACTCGATCAGAACGTTTAGACAGTAGACTACGATCAGAACGTTTAGACAGTAGACTACGATCAGAACGTTTAGACAGTAGACTACGATCAGAACGTTTAGACAGTAGACTACGATCAGAACGTTTAGACAGTAGACTACGATCAGACAGTAGACTACGAGAACGTTTAGACAGTAGACTACGATCAGAACGTTTAGACAGTAGACTACGATCAGAACGTTTAGACAGTAGACTACGATCAGAACGTTTAGACAGTAGACACGATCAGAACGTTTAGACAGTAGACTACGATCAGAACGTTAGACAGTAGACTACGATCAGAACGTTTTAGACAGTAGACTACGATCAGAACGTTTAGACAGTAGACTACGATCAGAACGTTTAGACAGTAGACTACGATCAGAACGTTTAGACAGTAGACTACGATCAGAACGTTTAGACAGTAGACTACGATCAGAACGTTTAGACAGTAGACTACGATCAGTAGACTACGATCAGAACGTTTAGACAGTAGACTACGATCAGAACGTTTAGACAGTAGACTACGATCAGAACGTTTAGACAGTAGACTACGAATTCAGAACGTTTAGACAGTAGACTACGCGCCAATGTGCATTTGAGACAGTAAGTTGAAACCCAGAAGATGAGAGAAATGGGCTGCTGGTTTCAACGGCTTATGGAAGTCAGTATAAAATAATTGCCTCCAAGGATATGGTGGGATTTTGCCTAGGCTACTCTGAAGCAAGGTAAAACATGCCTCATATGGAGTAAAACGTTCAGGTTTCAAACAATTTAAGTAGCTGTTTCAAAATGCGTACTGCCTCCAGCTCATTGCAAAGTGGTGTGTGACGCACTGATGAAGCCTGCCTTCCGTTGCCAACGCGAATGAAATCGCGCTTCAATTACCAGATGAGAAAAAATATATACTAGGTCTTTTTAATCGTGGCAAAAAAACTTTTTTTTTATCACAAGATTACGTTTAGATTTGTTGCGCACTGATGGGCTTATGTCAGTCAGATGTTCCTCTCAAAGGCTCTGTCTGTATGATATATATATATATATATATATATATATATATTAGCTCTTTCTATTTCATGTGATGAATAACATACATAACGATTATACACTTTAATTTAATGCCACTACATTATGCAAATATCCCCACAGACGATACGCATGTCAAATGTATGTACATCAACTGGTATTTCCATCATTTTAATAGGCTATAAAGCATTATTTAGCAATGGGATTTTTTTCTTCTCCTGACAATTTTATTTATCGGCTTTTCAATTATTTTTACGGCAAAAAGCAGTATTACCGGCTAACGGAAACATTGGTGTGTGTGGGCTGTTGGAGCAGTGGATCCCCATTAGCCGACGCCAGTGGAGACAGCTTGTCTTACTGGGGTCCGACACATAATGAAAAAACATTACATGTCAGTACATACCAGAGCATATGAGCGGAGTGGAGTGGTGAGAATCTCAGCTCCTCGCTCACGGAGCTGTTCACCCCTCTGCTCCCCCCGCTCAAAGCCACATCAGGCCAGTCTGCTCATTATCGCTCAGCGCTCACGGAGCTGTTCACCCCTCCGCTCCCCCCGCTCAAAGCCACATCAGGCATCGCATCAGTTTGCATCGCGCTCCACTCAAATCGCCCCCCCCCCTGCAGACTCATCTCGGATTATCCATTCTGTCTTGAAACGGGGATCTAACACTGATGCTAAAATGAGATGTTAATCAGTATAGTATATTCCATAGCGAATTGACACGTTGTTTGCCAATGTTTCTGCAAAAGCAGCGATGCCCATTGGAAGTGCAGCGTGAGTGTAATCGGTGAGCAGGGATTTGATTTCTGTGACAGCAGGGCGGATCATCCCCAGGTTCCCCAGCTCCTTCTGCATTTTGTCTGTGAGGTCTGCTAGTGGTGTCAGCACACTGACAAGGTGCGTCAGCTGCCGTACTTGATTCAGGGTGATGTTAGCAACATTAGACTTGAGTTTGTTTTGCCATAACGGGTCTTTTTGGAACAACCGGATGAACGACTGAATCATCCGCAGCTGGCTGCTCCATCGAGTGGCGCAGGCATTTGTGGTGCGGACACCTAATTGGTCGGTTTCCTCTGTGCTCTTGCGTACACTTTTCACCAGGTGCCCGACTTTCACTAACAGCCTATTAATGTTGTCGTGCTCGTTAACGGCGTTTTTGATCGCCAGCTGAAGCATGTGAATGGGGCATCTCAGATGTAAATTTGACAAAGTAAAGTACTGATTTATCATAGTTTCTTGGGGGGGTGTAGCCCGGTTGAGCTGCGCTGGCGAAGTGTTGCTATGGTGACCAGTGAGCTAAGATAAGACGGGGATTTGTCTAGCAGTGATTTATAGATGGCCTGGAGCCAGTGGGTTTGGCGACGAATATGTAGTGAGGGCCAGCCAACAAGAGCGTACAGGTCACAGTGGTGGGTATTATATGGGGCTTTGGAGACAAAACAGATGGCACTGTGATAGACTACATCCAATTTGCTGAGTAGAGTGTTGGAGGCTATTTTGTAAATGACATCGCCGAAGTCAAGGATCGGTAGGATAGTCAGTTTTACGAGGGCATGTTTGGCAGCATGAGTGAAGGAGGCTTTGTTGCGAAATAGGAAGCCGATTCTAGATCTAACTTTTCATTGGAGATGCTTAATGTGAGTCTGGAAGGAGAGTTTACAGTCTAACCAGACACCTAGGTATTTGTAGTTGTCCACATACTCTAGGTCAGACCCGTCGAGAGTAGTGATTCTAGTCGGGTGGGCGGGTGCAAGCAGCGTACGGTTGAAGAGCATGCATTTAGTTTTACTAGTGTTTAAGAGCAGTTGGAGGCTACGGAAGGAGTGTTGTATGGCGTTGAAGCTCGTTTGGAGGTTTGTTAACACAGTGTCCAATGAAGGGCCAGATGAATACAAAATGGTGTTGTCCGCATAGAGGTGGATCCGAGCATCACCAGCAGCAAGAGCGACATCATTGATATACACAGATAATAGAGTCGGCCCGAGAATTGAACCCTGTGGCACCCCCACAGAGACTGCCATAGGTCCAGACAACAGGCCCTCTGATTTGACACATTGAACTCTATCTGAGAAGGAGTTGGTGAACCAGGTGAGGCAGTCATTTGAGAAACCAAGGCAATTTAGTCTGCCAATAAGAATGCGGTGGTTGACAGAGTCGAAAGCCTTGGCCAGGTCGATGAAGACGGCTGCACAGTACTGTCTATTATCGATCACGGTTATAATATCGTTTAGGACCTTGAGCGTGGCTGAAGTGCACCCATGACCAGCTCGGAAACCGGATTGCATAGCGGAGAAGGTACGGTGGGATTCGAAATGGTCGATGATCTGTTTGTTAACTTGGCTTTCAAATACTTTCGAAAGGCAGGGCAGGATGGATATAGGTCTGTAACAGTTTGGATCTAGAGAGTCACCCCCCTTTGAAGAGGGGGATGACCGCGGCAGCTTTCCAATCTCTGGGGATCTCAGACGTTACGAAAGAGAGGTTGAACAGGCTAGTAATAGGTGTTGAGACAATTTCGGCAGCTAATTTTAGAAAGAAAGGGTCCAGATTGTCTAGCCCAGCTGATTTGTAGGGGTCCAGATTTTGCAGCTCTTTCAAAACGTCAGCTGTCTGAATTTGTGTGAAGGAGAAGCGGGGGGGGCATGGGCAAGTTGCAGTGGAGGGTGCAGAGCTGGTGGCCGGGGTAGTGGTAGCCAGGTGGAAAGCATGGCCAGCCGTAGCAAAACGCTTGTTGAAATTCTCGATTATTGTAGATTTATCGATGGTGACAGTGATTCCTAGCCTCAGTGCAGTGGGCAGCTGGGAGGAGGTGCTCTTATTCTCCATGGACTTTACAGTGTCCCAAAACCTTTTGGAGTTAGTGCTACAGGATGCAAATTTCTGTTTGAAAAAGCTAGCCTTTGCTTTCCTGACTGATTGTGTATATTGATTCCTGACATCCCTGAAAAGTTGCATATCACGGGGGCTGTTCGATGCTAATGCAGTATGCCACAGGATGTTTTTGTGCTGGTCAAGGGCAGTCAAGTCTGAGGAGAACCAGGGGCTATATCTGTTCTTCAGCCAAGAGAGACTGGCATGCATAGTATTAAATATTGGCCCTCTGATTACATTGAAGAGCAAGAGGTACCGCTCTGTT
Organism: Coregonus suidteri; assembly: GCA_036851935.1. Lineage (NCBI taxonomy): Eukaryota > Metazoa > Chordata > Actinopteri > Salmoniformes > Salmonidae > Coregonus > Coregonus suidteri. The sequence goes on from CM072243.1 coordinate 432,808, forward strand.
CTGGGCCAGCTGCAGCTTAACTAGGTCTTTCTTTGCAGCACTGGACCACACGACTGGACCATAATCAAGATAAGACAAAACTAGGGCCTGCAGGACTTGCTTTGTGGCGTGTGGTGTCAAAAAAGCAGAGCATCTCTTTATTACGGACAGACCTCTCCCCATCTTTACAACCATTGAATCTATATGTTTTGACCATGATAGTTTACAATCTAAGGTAACACCAAGTAATTTAGTCTCCTCAACTTGTTCAACAGCCACACCATTCATTACCAGATTCAGCTGAGGTCTAGAACTTAGGGAATGATTTGTACCAAATACAATGCTCTTAGTTTAGAGATGTTCAGGACCAGTTTATTACTGGCCACCCATTCCAAAACAGACTTTAATACAACCACTGTACATTTAAAAAAAATAACAGTTTAAAAGCAGTGAGAGTGATGCAACAGATCAGAACGTTTCGCTTAAATCAAATCTTGCTTAGAGGTGCTACTGGACAATAAAATACAGTTAATTTAAAACCCAACAGAACATGAGAGAAATGCTTTTTTCAATGGCATTAGGAAGTGTTTGTTAAATGTTGACTGCCTCTGCTCAGAGATAAAGGTGGGTGATGTTGTGGTGTGCAACAGGCACTGGCCTTTCTCTCCTAACGAACAGCGCCTCCAGTATGTCGACAGAATCAAGCTTTTAGTCGTTAATATTAATTATCCTACATTATATTTGTCAAACATGACTGGCGATTGGCATATATATATTATTATTATTATTATTATTATTATTATTTTTTTTTTTTTTTTAGTCATTTAGCAGACGCTCTTATCCAGAGCGACTTACAGTTAGTGAATACATATTTTATATATATATTTTTATACTGGCCCCCCGTGGGAATCGAAACCACAACCCTGGCGTTGCAAACGCCATGCTCTATCAACTGAGCTACATCCCTGCCGGCCATTCCCTCCCCTACCCTGGACGACGCTGGGCCAATTGTGCGCCGCCCATGAGTCTCCCGGTCGCGGCCGGCTGCGACATAGCTCGGATCCATTATATATATATATATATATATATAATATATATATATGTGTGTGTGTATATATATATATATATATATATATATATACACAGTGAGGGAAAAAAGTATTTGATCCCCTGCTGATTTTGTACATTTGCCCACTGACAAAGAAATGATCAGTCTATAATTTTAATGGTAGGTTTATTTGAACAGTGAGAGACAGAATAACAACAAAAGAATCCAGAAAAACGCATGTCAAAAATGTTATAAATTGATTTGCATTTTAATGAGGGAAATAAGTATTTGACCCACTCTCAATCAGAAAGATTTCTGGCTCCCAGGTGTCTTTTATACAGGTAACAAGCTGAGATTAGGAGCACACTTTTAAAGGGAGTGCTCCTAATCTCAGTTTGTTACCTGTATAAAAGACACCTGTCCACAGAAGCAATCAATCAATCAGATTCCAAACTCTCCACCATGGCCAAGACCAAAGAGCTCTCCAAGGATGTCAGGGACAAGATTATAGACCTACACAAGGCTGGAATGGGCTACAAGACCATCACCAAGCAACTTGGTGAGAAGGTGACAACAGTTGGTGCGATTATTCGCAAATGGAAGAAACACAAAAGAACTGTCAATCTCCCTCGGCCTGGGGCTTCATGCAAGATCTCACCTCGTGGAGTTGCAATGATCATGAGAACGGTGAGGAATCAGCCTAGAACTACACGGGAGGATCTTGTCAATGATCTCAAGGCAGCTGGGACCATAGACACCAAGAAAACTATTGGTAACACACTACGCCGTGAAGGACTGAAATCCTGCAGCGCCCGCAAGGTCCCCCTGCTCAAGAAAGCACATATACAGGCCCGTCTGAAGTTTGCCAATGAACATCTGAATGATTCAGAGGAGAACTGGGTGAAAGTGTTGTGGTCAGATGAGACCAAAATCGAGCTCTTTGGCATCAACTCAACTCGCCGTGTTTGGAGGAGGAGGAATGCTGCCTATGACCCCAAGAACACCCTCCCCACCATCAAACATGGAGGTGGAAACATTATGCTTTTGGGGTGTTTTTCTGCTAAGGGGACAGGACAACTTCACCGCATCAAAGGGACGATGGACGGGGCCATGTACCGTCAAATCTTGGGTGAGAACCTCCTTCCCTCAGCCAGGGCATTGAAAATGGGTCGTGGATGGATATTCCAGCATGACAATGACCCAAAACACACGGTCAAGGCAACAAAGGAGTGGCTCAAGAAGAAGCACATTAAGGTCCTGGAGTGGCCTAGCCAGTCTCCAGACCTTAATCCCATAGAAAATCTGTGGAGGGAGCTGAAGGTTCGAGTTGCCAAACGTCAGCCTCGAAACCTTAATGACTTGGAGAAGATCTGCAAAGAGGAGTGGGACAAAATCCCACCTGAGATGTGTGCAAACCTGGTGGCCAACTACACGAAACGTCTGACCTCTGTGATTGCCAACAAGGGTTTTGCCACCAAGTCCTAAATCATGTTTTGCAGAGGGGTCAAATACTTATTTCCCTCATTATAATGCAAATCAATTCATAACATTTTTGATATGCGTTTTTCTGGATTTTGTTGTTGTTATTCTGTCTCTCACTGTTCAAATAAACCTACCATTAAAATTATAGACTGCTAATTTCTTTGTCAGTGGGCAAATGTACAAAATCAGCAGGGGATCAAATACTTTTTTCCCTCAATGTGTATATATATATATATATGTATATGTGTATATACAGTGGGGAGAACAAGTATTTGATACACTGCCGATTTTGCAGGTTTTCCTACTTACAAAGCATGTAGAGGTCTGTAATTTTTATCATAGGTACACTTCAACTGTGAGAGACGGAATCTAAAACAAAAATCCAGAAAATCACATTGTATGATTTTTAAGTTATTAATTTGCATTTTATTGCATGACATAAGTATTTGATCACCTACCAACCAGTAAGAATTCCGGCTCTCACAGACCTGTTAGTTTTTCTTTAAGAAGCCCTCCTGTTCTCCACTCATTACCTGTATTAACTGCACCTGTTTGAACTTGTTACCTGTATAAAAGACACCTGTCCACACACTCAATCAAACAGACTCCAACCTCTCCACAATGGCCAAGACCAGAGAGCTGTGTAAGGACATCAGGGTTAAAATTGTAGACCTGCACAAGGCTGGGATGGGCTACAGGACAATAGGCAAGCAGCTTGGTGAGAAGGCAACAACTGTTGGCGCAATTATTTGAAAATGGAAGAAGTTCAAGATGACGGTCAATCACCCTCGGTCTGGGGCTCCATGCAAGATCTCACCTCGTGGGGCATCAATGATCATGAGGAAGGTGAGGGATCAGCCCAGAACTACACGGCAGGACCTGGTCAATGACCTGAAGAGAGCTGGGACCACAGTCTCAAAGAAAACCATTAGTAACACACTACGCCGTCATGGGTTAAAATCCTGCAGCGCACGCAAGGTCCCCCTGCTCAAGCCAGCGCATGTCCAGGCCCGTCTGAAGTTTGCCAATGACCATCTGGATGATCCAGAGGAGGAATGGGAGAAGGTCATGTGGTCTGATGAGACAAAAATAGAGCTTTTTGGTCTAAACTCCACTCGCCGTGTTTGGAGGAAGAAGAAGGATGATTACAACCCCATGAACACCATCCCAACCGTGAAGCATGGAGGTGGAAACATCATTCTTTGGGGATGCTTTTCTGCAAAGGGGACAGGACGACTGCACCGTATTGAGGGGAGGATGGAAGGGGCCACGTATCGCGAGATCTTGGCCAACACCCTCTCTCCCTCAGTAAGAGCATTGAAGATAGGTCGTGGCTGGGTCTTCCAGCATGACAACGACCCGAAACACACAGCCAGGGCAACTAAGGAGTGGCTTCGTAAGAAGCATCTCAAGGTCCTGGAGTGGCCTAGCCAGTCTCCAGACCTGAACCCAATAGAACATCTTTGGAGGGAGCTGAAAGTCCGTATTGCCCAGCGACAGCCCCGAAACCTGAAGGATCTGGAGAAGGTCTGTATGGAGGAGTGGGCCAAAATCCCTGCTGCAGTGTGTGCAAACCTGGTCAAGACGAACTTGAAACGTATGATCTCTGTAATTGTAAACAAAGGTTTCTGTACCAAATATTAAGTTCTGCTTTTCTGATGTATCAAATACTTATGTCATGCAATAAAATGCAAATTAATTACTTAAAAATCATACAATGTGATTTTCTGGATTCTTGTTTTAGATTCCGTCTCTCACAGTTGAAGTGTACCTATGATAAAAAATTACAGACCTCTACATGCTTTGTAAGTAGGAAAACCTGCAACATCGGCAGTGTATCAAATACTTGTTCTCTCCACTGTGTATATATATATGTATATGTGTATGTGTATATATATATATGTATATGTGTATGTGTATATATATATATATATATGTTTATATGTGTGTGTAATTAAAAGGCTCATTAAAGTTTGGCTACATTTCTGGCTCCTCCCCCATGTCAGCGTCCGTGTGGCCATGAGGCTGTAGCCAATACATATAGTCGGTCACCTGTAGGCAAATTATTTACATATGTTTTTCACAGAATACATAGTGTATTTCTGTTTATTAATCAATTGTATTGGCTATTTGGTTAATTGCCTTGGTGCCCTGGCAGATTGGACACCTCTTGAAGTCCAAATGGCTTTGCTCTTAAAAGCACGACAGTCTAAGCTTTGCAGGAGCTTTTTTCTTTGTTTACCAGGAAGTGTTTATACCTTTCTAGTATAACTTGTCTTGGAGCAGTGTTAGCCTTTTTAAAGTGATTTTCGATTGCGTATTTAGAAGATTGCTACTTGCGATAGAACTACGTTTGTGTGGGGTGTTATTTCAACACAGTAACAGATTAAACCAATTAGTTAAGGCTGCATGTGATCGTCCTGAATATTCAGCTTCTAATGAATTCCACTTCACTGCTTTAGTACATTAATGTTTCTGTCAGACCTTGAATCAAAGCAGAGATCAGGCATGAGGTTGTCAGTTGTGTCAAGAATCTTTACGCTTACAAAAGTTTCTCTGTTGGTGGTCTGGGAAGAGAGAGGCTGTGGACTGCTCTACCTCTTTCTCTTTCCCTCTCTCTCTCTCTCTCTCTCTCTCTCTCTCTCTCTCTCTCTCTCTCTCTCTCTCTCTCTCTCTCTCTCTCTCTCCCCCCCTCCTCCTCACCTCTCTTCCTCTCTCTCTCCTTCCTCACCTCTCTTTCTCTCTCTCTCTCCCTCCTTTTCACTCTCTTTCTCTCTCTCTCTCTCCCTCCTTCTCACCTCTCTTCCTCTCTCTCTCCCTCCTTCTCACCTCTCTTCCTCTCTCTCTCCCTCCTCCTCACCTCTCTTCCTCTCTCTCTCCCTCCTCCTCACCTCTCTTCCTCTCTCTCTCCCTCCCTCCTCACCTCTCTTCCTCTCTCTCTCCCTCCCTCCTCACCTCTCTTCCTCTCTCTCTCCCTCCCCTCCTCACCTCTCTTCCTCTCTCTCTCCCTCCCTCCTCACCTCTCTTCCTCTCTCTCTCCCTCCCTCCTCACCTCTCTTCCTCTCTCTCTCCCTCCTTCTCACCTCTCTCTCTTCCTCTCTCTCAATTCAATTTCAATTCAATTTATGAGCTTTATTGGCATGGGAAACGTGTGTTAACATTGCCAAAGCAAGTGAAACAGATAATAAACAAAAGTGAAATAAACAATAAATATTAACAGTAAACATTACACTCAGAAGTTCCAAAAGAATAAAGACATTTCAAATGTCATATTATGTATATATACAGTGTTGCAACAATGTGCAAATAGTTAAAGTACAAATGGGAAAATAAATAAACATAAATATGGGTTGTATTAAATTCTTTCCAATGTGTCAAGTAATTCTCTTTTTGTTTCTCATGATTTGGTTGGGTCTAGTTGTGTTGTTGTTGTTGTTGTTGTCCTGGGGCTGTGTGGGGTCTGTTTGTGTTTGTGAACAGAGCCCCAGGACCAGCTTACTTAGGGGACTCCTCTCCAAGTTCATCTCTCTGTAGATGATGGCTTTGTTATGGAAGGTTTGGGAATCGCTTCCTTTTAAGTGGTTATAGAATTTAACGGCTCTTTTCTGGATTTTGACAATTAGCGGGTATTGGCCTAATTCTGCTCTGCATGCATTATTTGGTGTTTTACGTTGTACACAGAGGATTTCTGCATGCAGAGTCTCAATTTGGTGTTTGTCCCATTTTGTGAATTCTTGGTTGGTGAGCGGACCCCAGACCTCACAACCATAAAGGGCAATGGGTTCTATAACTTATTCAAGTATTTTTAGTATGTCAAATTTAATGTTCCTTTTGATGGCATAGAAGGCCCTTCTTGCCTTGTCTCTCAGATCGTTCACAGCTTTGTGGAAGTTACCTGTGGCGCTGATGTTTAGGCCGAGGTATGTATAGTTTTTTGTGTGCTCTAGGGCAACGGTGTCTAGATGGAATTTGTATTTGTGGTCCTGGCAACTGGACCTTTTTTGGAACACCATTATTTTTGTCTCTCTGCCTCCTTCTCACCTCTCTTTCTCTTCCTCTCTCTCTGTTTATCTCTCCCCCAAAGTGTCATCACTGCACTTTCTCCCGGCACAACAAATTTTAAATAGGAAAATGTCCGATTTTATTTATACATGAGAAAGTGTGCTTGAATGAAGCAGTAAGGCCTGAGGGGGTGTGGTATATGGCCAATATACCACGGCTAAGGGCTGTTCATAAGCACGACGCAACGCGGAGTCCCTGGATACAGCCCTTAGCCGTGGTATATTGGCCATATACCACAAACCCCCAAGGTGCCTTATTGCTATTATAAACTGGTTACCAACGTCATTAGAGCAGTAAAAACTAATGTTTTGTCATACCCATGGTATACGGTCTGATATACCACAGCTGTCAGCCAATCAGCATTCAGGGCTCGAACCACCCAGTTTATAATAAATAATTGTATAAGGTTCGGGCGGCAGGTAGCTTAGTGAGTAAGAGCGTTGTGCCAATAACCGAAAGGTCGCTGGTTCTAATCCCCGAGCCGACTAGGTGAAAAATCTGTCTGTGCCCTTAAGCAAGGCACTTAACCCTAATTGCTCATGTAAGTCGCTCTGGATAAGAGTGTCTGCTAAATGACTAAAATGTAAAATGTACATTAGTTTGTTTGCATATTAGTTTTTTTCTGGATATACATTTTCAAAGGCACAATTTTACACATTTTAGACAACGTTTGTCTGTATTGAAAATTGGTTACCATTGACATAATTCTACAGTTGAAATGTCACCCTCAAAACAACAGCTAACAGCAATGACTTGTGCCAGGTCTATGCAGGTAAATTATAACTTACTCCAAGCCTTGCTATTCAAGGAGACATGGGACGTCCAGTGAAATAAGACATAAACAGGTCAACATTCGCAGGGCCAGGCGGATTACCAGGACGTGTACTCAGAGCATGCGCTGACCAACTGGCAAGTGTCTTCACTGACATTTTCAACCTGTCCCTTAGCTACCAAGACAAATGGTCAACTGATAAATGGCTAGAACAGAAACTCAGAATAGAACCAGATCAAAAACACAAGATCCAGAACCTTGTCACCTTGTGTCAGCCCAGACATAATATACCCCCTAGAGGCAGGTAGAGCCCCAGAAACACAGAGTTGGGGATTAGAGGAGGGGAAAGAGGCCAACCATATATTTGTAATAGAGCTCTGGCTGACAGGTGGTCCGGGTAAGACGTAGCAGCATAGGTGGATCAATGCATCTAGCTGTTTAAAGACCTCTATAGTTTTTAATCTGAACTAACTGTGTAAAGACCTCTATAGATTTAGTCTGAACTAACTGTTTAAAGGCCCATTGTCATCACAAACAGTTGGGCTCCCGAGTGGCACAGTGGTCTAAGGCACTGCATCTCAGTGCTTGAGGCGTCACTACAGACCCCCTGGTTCGATTCCAGGCTGTATCACAACTGGCCGTGATTGGGAGTCCCATAGGGCGGCGCACAATTGGCCCAGCGTCGTCCGGGTTTGGCCGGTGTAGGCCGTCATTGTAAATAAGAATTTGTTCTTAACTGACTTGCCTAGTTAAATAAAGGTTAAATAAAAAAAATTATCACCCCATTCAAATGACCTCACATGTACACAACCAACCACAATCTAAATCAAAATAAGGTTCAGGTGTGCAGCAAGGGGTTTGGGGAGGGGATGGTCTGTGTTGTTTCAATAGGCTAGAATCACCTTGTCACTCTTGTCTTCTAAACCAATGATTCGTTGGCAAGTTGGGATGTGTGATGTCACGTTTTGTGAAGAGTCTTTCAGGAGGAGCTGCCCTGCAAATTGAAGGTGATCATGTGATGCCGGCGGGCCTTTAATGAAGTAACGTACTCTCAAAAGGAAGGCCATGTTTACAGAGCAAAGTAAACCTCTGGTCTGGCACTGTAGGCTGTCAGCACAGCATCAGATCAACGCTCATTTCATCCCATTCCTTCACTATGCCGGCCAGCAGTAGAGCTGAAGCTGTCCATGTCTATGATCCCAGCCAGCCGTAGAGCTGAAGCTGTCCATGTCTATGATCCCAGCCAGCCGTAGAGCTGAAGCTGTCCATGTCTATGATCCCAGCCAGCCGTAGAGCTGAAGCTGTCCATGTCTATGATCCCAGCCAGCCGTAGAGCTGAAGCTGTCCATGTCTATGATCCCGGCCAGCCATAGAGCTGAAGCTGTCCATGTCTATGATCCCGGCCAGCCGTAGAGCTGAAGCTGTCCATGTCTATGATCCCGGCCAGCCGTAGAGCTGAAGCTGTCCATGTCTGTGATCCCAGCCAGCCGTAGAGCTGAAGCTGTCCATGTCTATGATCCCAGCCAGCCATAGAGCTGAAGCTGTCCATGTCTATGATCCTGTCATCAGTCTCTGTGTGTGGCCTGGTACATGGAGAAAGTGCTGCATCAGTTTTGGGTTTGGGACTGGGAGGCAGGCAGGGAGGTCTCCTCTGTAGTTGTTTGATAGTGGAGGATTCACAGGGGTCTTTAGAGGTGTCCAGCATCAGGGGTCTTTAGAGGTGTCCAGCATCAGGGGTCTTTAGAGGTGTCCAGCATCAGGGGTCTTTAGAGGTGTCCAGCATCAGGGGTCTTTAGAGGTGTCCAGCATCAGGGGTCTTTAGAGGTGTCCAGCATCAGGGGTCTTTAGAGAGCATCAGGGGTCTTTAGAGATGTCCAGCATCAGGGGTCTTTAGAGATGTCCAGCATCAGGGGTCTTTAGAGGTGTCCAGCATCAGGGGTCTTTAGAGGTGTCCAGCATCAGGGGTCTTTAGAGAGCATCAGGGGTCTTTAGAGGTGTCCAGCATCAGGGGTCTTTAGAGGTGTCCAGCATCAGGGGTCTTTAGAGGTGTCCAGCATCAGGGGTCTTTAGAGGTGTCCAGCATCAGGGGTCTTTAGAGGTGTCCAGCATCAGGGGTCTTTAGAGGTGTCCAGCATCAGGGGTCTTTAGAGAGCATCAGGGGTCTTTAGAGATGTCCAGCATCAGGGGTCTTTAGAGATGTCCAGCATCAGGGGTCTTTAGAGGTGTCCAGCATCAGGGGTCTTTAGAGGTGTCCAGCATCAGGGGTCTTTAGAGAGCATCAGGGGTCTTTAGAGGTGTCCAGCATCAGGGGTCTTTAGAGGTGTCCAGCATCAGGGGTCTTTAGAGGTGTCCAGCATCAGGGTCTTTAGAGAGCATCAGGGGTCTTTAGAGATGTCCAGCATCAGGGGTCTTTAGAGATGTCCAGCATCAGGGGTCTTTAGAGGTGTCCAGCATCAGGGGTCTTTAGAGGTGTCCAGCATCAGGGGTCTTTAGAGAGCATCAGGGGTCTTTAGAGGCGTGTCCAGCATCAGGGGTCTTTAGAGGTGTCCAGCATCAGGGGTCTTTAGAGATGTCCAGCATCAGGGGTCTTTAGAGGTGTCCAGCATCAGGGGTCTTTAGAGATGTCCAGCATCAGGGGTCTTTAGAGGTGTCCAGCATCAGGGGTCTTTAGAGATGTTCAGCATCAGGGGTCTTTAGAGGTGTCCAGCATCAGGGGTCTTTAGAGGTGTCCAGCATCAGGGGTCTTTAGAGGTGTCCAGCATCAGGGGTCTTTATAGAGCATCAGGGGTCTTTAGAGGTGTCCAGCATCAGGGGTCTTTAGAGAGCATCAGGGGTCTTTAGAGATGTCCAGCATCAGGGGTCTTTAGAGATGTCCAGCATCAGGGGTCTTTAGAGGTGTCCAGCATCAGGGGTCTTTAGAGGTGTCCAGCATCAGGGGTCTTTAGAGAGCATCAGGGGTCTTTAGAGGTGTCCAGCATCAGGGGTCTTTAGAGGTGTCCAGCATCAGGGGTCTTTAGAGGTGTCCAGCATCAGGGGTCTTTAGAGAGCATCAGGGGTCTTTAGAGATGTCCAGCATCAGGGGTCTTTAGAGATGTCCAGCATCAGGGGTCTTTAGAGGTGTCCAGCATCAGGGGTCTTTAGAGGTGTCCAGCATCAGGGGTCTTTAGAGAGCATCAGGGGTCTTTAGAGGTGTCCAGCATCAGTGGTCTTTAGAGGTGTCCAGCATCAGGGGTCTTTAGAGATGTCCAGCATCAGGGGTCTTTAGAGGTGTCCAGCATCAGGGGTCTTTAGAGGTGTCCAGCATCAGGGGTCTTTAGAGGTGTCCAGCATCAGGGGTCTTTAGTGGTGTCCAGCATCAGGGGTCTTTAGAGGTGTCCAGCATCAGGGGTCTTTAGAGAGCATCAGGGGTCTTTAGAGATGTCCAGCATCAGGGGTCTTTAGAGATGTCCAGCATCAGGGGTCTTTAGAGGTGTCCAGCATCAGGGGTCTTTAGAGGTGTCCAGCATCAGGGGTCTTTAGAGAGCATCAGGGGTCTTTAGAGGTGTCCAGCATCAGGGGTCTTTAGAGGTGTCCAGCATCAGGGGTCTTTAGAGGTGTCCAGCATCAGGGGTCTTTAGAGGTGTCCAGCATCAGGGGTCTTTAGAGATGTTCAGCATCAGGGGTCTTTAGAGGTGTCCAGCATCAGGGGTCTTTAGAGGTGTCCAGCATCAGGGGTCTTTAGAGGTGTCCAGCATCAGGGGTCTTTATAGAGCATCAGGGGTCTTTAGAGGTGTCCAGCATCAGGGGTCTTTTAGAGAGCATCAGGGGTCTTTAGAGATGTCCAGCATCAGGGGTCTTTAGAGATGTCCAGCATCAGGGGTCTTTAGAGGTGTCCAGCATCAGGGGTCTTTAGAGGTGTCCAGCATCAGGGGTCTTTAGAGATGTTCAGCATCAGGGGTCTTTAGAGGTGTCCAGCATCAGGGGTCTTTAGAGGTGTCCAGCATCAGGGGTCTTTAGAGGTGTCCAGCATCAGGGGTCTTTATAGAGCATCAGGGGTCTTTAGAGGTGTCCAGCATCAGGGGTCTTTAGAGAGCATCAGGGGTCTTTAGAGATGTCCAGCATCAGGGGTCTTTAGAGATGTCCAGCATCAGGGGTCTTTAGAGGTGTCCAGCATCAGGGGTCTTTAGAGAGCATCAGGGGTCTTTAGAGGTGTCCAGCATCAGGGGTCTTTAGAGGTGTCCAGCATCAGGGGTCTTTAGAGATGTCCAGCATCAGGGGTCTTTAGAGGTGTCCAGCATCTGGGGTCTTTAGAGGTGTCCAGCATCAGGGGTCTTTAGAGGTGTCCAGCATCAGGGGTCTTTAGAGATGTCCAGCATCAGGGATCTTTAGAGGTGTCCAGCATCAGGGGTCTTTAGAGGTGTCCAGCATCAGGGGTCTTTAGAGAGCATCAGGGGTCTTTAGAGAGCATCAGGGGTCTTTAGAGATGTCCAGCATCAGGGGTCTTTAGAGGTGTCCAGCATCAGGGGTCTTTAGAGATGTCCAGCATCAGGGTCTTTAGAGGTGTCCAGCATCAGGGGTCTTTAGAGATGTCCAGCATCAGGGGTCTTTAGAGAGCATCAGGGGTCTTTAGAGGTGTCCAGCATCAGGGGTCTTTAGAGAGCATCAGGGGTCTTTAGAGATGTCCAGCATCAGGGGTCTTTAGAGATGTCCAGCATCAGGGGTCTTTAGAGAGCATCAGGGGTCTTTAGAGATGTCCAGCATCAGGGGTCTTTAGAGGTGTCCAGCATCAGGGGTCTTTAGAGGTGTCCAGCATCGGTTGTCTTTAGAGGTGTCCAGCATCGGTTGTCTTTAGAGGTGTCCAGCATCAGGGGTCTTTAGAGGTGTCCAGCATCAGGGGTCTTTAGAGAGCATCAGGGGTCTTTAGAGGTGTCCAGCATCAGGGGTCTTTAGAGGTGTCCAGCATCAGGGGTCTTTAGAGGTGTCCAGCATCGGTTGTCTTTAGAGGTGTCCAGCATCGGTTGTCTTTAGAGGTGTCCAGCATCAGGGGTCTTTAGAGGTGTCCAGCATCAGGGGTCTTTAGAGGTGTCCAGCATCAGGGGTCTTGGTCCATCAGGGCCTTTACTGTTCATCTGCAGACGTATTCCAACAGATAAATCAGGAAAAAATATATCATTGTTACTATGAGGGGCAATTAATTCTGTAGTGCAAAAACAAAATGAAACCGCTTCTTTCAAATTCTGGCATTGTAATGTACTTGGTGTAAAACGGTTTGCATGTACACTACCGTTCAAAAGTTTGGATTCACTTAGAAATGTCCTTGTTTTCGAAAGAAAAGCAATTTTTTGGTCCATTAAAATAACATCAAATTGATCAGAAATACAGTGTAGACGTCGTTAATGTTGTAAATGGCTATTGTAGCTGGAAACGGCAGATTTTTATTGGAATATCTACATAGGCGTATAGAGGCCCATGTCCTGTGGTCCAATGGCACGTTGTGTTTGCTAATCCAAGTTTATTATTTTAAAAGGCTAGTTGATCATTAGAAAACCCTTTTGCAATTATGTTAGCACAGCTGAAAACTGTTGTGCTGATAAAAGAAGCAATAAAACTGGCCTTCTTGAGACTAGTTGAGTATCTGGAGCATCAGCAATTGTGGGTTCGATTACAGGCTCAAAATGGCCAGAAACAAATAACTTTGTTCCGAAACTCGTCAGTCTATTCTTGTTCTGAGAAATGAAGGCTATTCCATGCGAGAAATTACCAAGAAACTGAAGATCTCGTACAACGCTGTGTACTACTCCCTTCACAGAACAGCACAAACTGACTCTAACCAGAATAGAAAGAGGAGTGGGAGGCCCCGGTGCACAACTGAGCAAGAGGACAAATAAATAAGCGTATCTAGTTTGAGAAACAGACGCCTCACAGGTCCTCAACTGGCAGCTTCATTAAATAGTACCCGGAAAACACCAGTCCCAACGTCAACAGTAAAGAGGCGACTCCGGGATGCTGACCTTCTAGGCAGAGTTGCAAAGAAAAAGCCATATTTCAGACTGGCCAATAAAAATAAAAGATTAAGATGGGCGAAAGAACACTGCACTTTTTCTTTTCAAAATTGTGAATCGTCCATTTTTATCACCAGTTAGAAATTTCTAGCCATTGGCTGCTAACAGCTGAATACTGATATCTAACTGACAAACACAAAAACAGTCAACAACTTCGGGACTACAGACCCAAAGAAATCGTCTGTTAACCCTCTAGTGGAAAGAATTCCCAGTCAGAGGAGAATAATAATAATAATTATTATATATTTTTTAGGGCTGTCAAAAATAGCGCGTTAACGACGTTAATTAGTTGTTTGCTGTTAATTACGTCAATTTTTTTAACGCATTTCACGCATGCGCAGTGTGACAAATTATTCAGGTCAGGAAAGTGGTTGGGAGCTAGAGGCGAGATGGAGCAAGGTGAGCAGAGTGGGCCTATTGACGGATTCAAATATAAAAAGAATGATGATGGTACAGTTAACAAGTACAAGGTTATTTGCAAGATTTGTAAGAAGGAGTTTCAATTTCACCGGAGCTGTTCAAGCTTGAAGTACCATGTCAACGCCAAACATGCGTTTGCTGGGCCGTCAGATTCAGCAAGTGGTTTGCGCCAGACCACGCTGAATGTTTGCAGGCAATTAACAAAATCAACCTCAGATAATTTGACCAACACAATAGCAAAATGGATTGCAAAGGATTGTAGACCCATTAGCATTGTAGAAGACTCAGGTTTCCTTGATGTTTTGCAAGTGGCGTCTCAAGACTCATTCTATAAGCCACCGTCAAGAGCCACAGTTATGAAGAAAATCCACGAGCTCTATGAAAACGAAAAAGAAAAAAGGAAAGAGGTCTTGGCTCAAGTAAATCATATCGCCCTGACAGGAGACCATTGGACATCAGTGAGTAACAACAATTACCTCGGAGTAACTGCACATTTAATCAGTGACACGTGGGAACTGAAGTCTTTTGCGCTGACTATATTAAAAACTGAGGAGCGTCATTTTGCGGAGGCTTGTAAAGAACAGTTCCTGTCTGTTGCACGTGAGTGGGACATCGTATGCATTTCAGAAAAAAAATGGTTAGGATTCAGGTGTAATTGCAAATAGTGATTAAATCATGATTAATCCACTGAAAATTCTGATTAATTTGATTAAAAATTTTAATCATTTGACAGCCCTAATATTTTTTCTTTCTGGAGGCATACTAAGACAAAAGAAACATGACCGTGTGTAAAAGATAACGCATTAGTGCAGGAAATGAAGAAATGTATTAAAATGCCGGAAGTTAATGCTGTATTTAAACAATTAACTATGCAAATTAGCAAAAGCTGTGTGCATTAACAAAATAGACGCCTGGCTCAAATAGAAGCCTGTCTCTAATAGAAGCCTGTCTCTAATAAGCTCCTGTTGTGTTCAGTGATTTAAGCAAATAAAGGCCCAGGCTATTAATTGAGGTTTTACGGTAGTTGCTTAACCAGTCAATGTTCACGTCACCCAGAAAATAGACCTCTGTTAGCATCACACAATATCATTTACATAATTTAACAGATGCTCTTATCCAAAACAACTTACAGGAGCAATTAGGGTTAAGTGCCTTGCTCAAGAACACATCGACAGATTTTTTTCACCTAGTCGGCTTGGGGATTTCGAACCAGCGAACTTTTGGTTACTGGCTCAATACCCTTAACCACCTGCTGCCTATCAAGCAGCTAATACCCTTAACAACCTGCTGCCTATCAAGCAGCTAATACCCTTAACAACCTGCTGCCTATCAAGCAGCTAATACCCTTAACCACCTGCTGCCTATCAAGCAGCTAATACCCTTAACCACCTGCTGCCTATCAAGCAGCTTAAATGTATAGGGATTTATGTCCCCTATGCAAAACATCGTTGAGACAAGTCCAATGGATCTATTGAATAAGGCCAAACAGATCTATTGAACAAGGCCAAACAGATCTACTCGTTGCTAGTGGGATCGTGCAATCGGTGAAACACAAAGGCCACTAATTGCTCCAAGACATGACTTAGATCAGACTGCAGGCTCAATCAACCGACGATGCCATTGGTTGAAATAAAATAAAAATACCGCTATGGTGCATAATTATGTCTAAAACGCCTCTCCTCACTCATCATTATGTAGGGAAAAAACACCCCAAATACTGTCTAGCGGTGTGGACAGAATGTTGGGTCAAAGTTATCAAGACACCATCCATCCTGTTTTCCTCTGTGGACGAGCGAAGGAAAGAGTTTGTGTCTGCTTGATGCTATGTGGCATCTAGGCTGTCACACAAATGCAAGATTACAACCACTTGATATGATGATCTGACTGTACTGCTGAGGGGGAAGGCTGTACACGACAGTGTGAAGCTAATATTTTGACGGAGAAACCTCTCTCTGACTGTAGTGTTGTGATCTCTTGTCTGACTGTTTCACGTTAAAGCCTGTTGATTTAAAGTGATAAAGTAGCTGGAGGCAGCTCAAGACCTCTGTCACCTCTCCTAGTCATGGAGAGGTGGACAGCGGCTCCTCTGTCAGTCAGGGGTGAGTCTACAGCAGCACGTTGGTCGTTCTGTCCACCAGCGGATGAGTAGAGGGCATGAGGAGGTAGGATGAGTTCAGATCAGGGCATTACATGGGATGAGTTGAGGTGGGCCCTTCTATCAGCCAGGGATGAGGTAAGGGCAGAGGTTGTCGCTCCCAGGCCTTGTGATGTGGAGGAATCAACCCTCTAACCTCCTCCCCCTCTTCCCCCACTCTCCTCCTCTTCCTCTTCAGGTGACCTTTAAACCAGACCTGACCACAGTGGAGGTCCATGATGACAGCATCCAAGGCCCTCTGAAGGTAAGACGGCTCTTCAGTCAGCCATCCCATGCAGTCAGTCAGCCATCCCAGGCAGTCATTCAGCCATCCCAGGCAGTCATTCAGCCATCCCAGGCAGTCAGTCAGCCATCCCAGGCAGTCAGTCAGCCATCCCAGGCAGTCAGTCAGCCAGTATTGAATGTTAACAGCCGTATGTCTGGTCTGCCAGGTTGGTGCTGTAGTGGAGGTGAAGAACCCCGATGGAGTGTACCAGGAAGCCTCCATCAACAAGCTGACAGACTGCAGTATATACACCGTTGGTGAGTAACGTTACAGTTGTCTTTCTCCTGAACAAAGTACTCTGGTGATATCTGCTCCACATCAATATTATCTGTCCTATTTTCTAAACTGTCAGTGAGTTTAGAGATCCTTGAAGTTGTAATGAAGCTGTGAGGTGTGAGATCATTGGGTGGTGCAGAGACCACAAACACACACACACACACACACACACACACACACACACACACACACACACACACACACACACACACACACACACACACACACACACACACACACACACACACACACACACACACACACACTGAAGAGTAGGGATGGGGTTTGGAATGATTTCACTATACGCATAGTAGCATGAATTTATCAGATATTTGAAATGCATGTGTTTTTAAAAAACGTTTAAGTTTTTAATCTGAGCATTGCTGAGGGAGGGAGAGACTGGTGGCGGTGAGATGGGAGCAGCCACAAGTAGCTAATTTGTAACAGCCACAATGTTCTTTATCACCCCACAAACCAGTGCCTGTATTGACTGGAGTAGCCTAGTGAAGCTAACCAGTGCCTGTATTGACTGGAGTAGCCTAGTGAAGCTAACCAGTGCCTGTATTGATTGGAGTAGCCTAGTGAAGCTAACCAGTGCCTGTATTGACTGGAGTAGCCTAGTGACGCTAACCAGTGCCTGTATTGACTGGAGTAGCCTAGTGAAGCTAACCAGTGCCTGTATTGACTGGAGTAGCCTAGTGAAGCTAACCAGTGCCTGTATTGACTGGAGTAGCCTAGTGAAGCTAACCAGTGCCTGTATTGACTGGAGTAGCCTAGTGAAGCTAACCAGTGCCTGTATTGACTGGAGTAGCCTAGTGAAGCTAACCAGTGCCTGTATTGACTGGAGTAGCCTAGTGACGCTAACCAGTGCCTGTATTGACTGGAGTAGCCTAGTGAAGCTAACCAGTGCCTGTATTGACTGGAGTAGCCTAGTGAAGCTAACCAGTGCCTGTATTGACTGGAGTAGCCTAGTGAAGCTAACCAGTGCCTGTATTGACTGGAGTAGCCTAGTGAAGCTAACCAGTGCCTGTATTGACTGGAGTAGCCTAGTGAAGCTAACCAGTGTCTGTATTGACTGGAGTAGCCTAGTGAAGCTAACCAGTGCCTGTATTGACTGGAGTAGCCTAGTGAAGCTAACCAGTGCCTGTATTGACTGGAGTAGCCTAGTGAAGCTAACCAGTGCCTGTATTGACTGGAGTAGCCTAGTGAAGCTAACCCAGTGCCTGTATTGACTGGAGTAGCCTAGTGAAGCTAAACCAGTGCCTGTATTGACTGGAGTAGCCTAGTGAAGCTAACCAGTGCCTGTATTGACTGGAGTAGCCTAGTGAAGCTAACCAGTGCCTGTATTGACTGGAGTAAGCCTAGTGAAGCTAACCAGTGCCTGTATTGACTGGAGTAGCCTAGTGAAGCTAACCAGTGCCTGTATTGACTGGAGTAGCCTAGTGAAGCTAACCAGTGCCTGTATTGACTGGAGTAGCCTAGTGAAGCTAACCAGTGCCTGTATTGACTGGAGTAGCCTAGTGAAGCTAACCAGTGCCTGTATTGACTGGAGTAGCCTAGTGAAGCTAACCAGTGCCTGTATTGACTGGAGTAGCCTAGTGAAGCTAACCAGTGCCTGTATTGACTGGAGTAGCCTAGTGAAGCTAACCAGTGCCTGTATTGACTGGAGTAGCCTAGTGAAGCTAACCAGTGCCTGTATTGACTGGAGTAGCCTAGTGACGCTAACCAGTGCCTGTATTGACTGGAGTAGCCTAGTGAAGCTAACCAGTGCCTGTATTGACTGGAGTAGCCTAGTGAAGCTAACCAGTGCCTGTATTGACTGGAGTAGCCTAGTGAAGCTAACCAGTGCCTGTATTGACTGGAGTAGCCTAGTGACGCTAACCAGTGCCTGTATTGACTGGAGTAGCCTAGTGAAGCTAACCAGTGCCTGTATTGACTGAGTAGCCTAGTGAAGCTAACCAGTGCCTGTATTGATTGGAGTAGCCTAGTGAAGCTAACCAGTGCCTGTATTGACTGGAGTAGCCTAGTGACGCTAACCAGTGCCTGTATTGACTGGAGTAGCCTAGTGAAGCTAACCAGTGCCTGTATTGACTGGAGTAGCCTAGTGAAGCTAACCAGTGCCTGTATTGACTGGAGTAGCCTAGTGAAGCTAACCAGTGCCTGTATTGACTGGAGTAGCCTAGTGAAGCTAACCAGTGCCTGTATTGACTGGAGTAGCCTAGTGAAGCTAACCAGTGCCTGTATTGACTGGAGTAGCCTAGTGAAGCTAACCAGTGCCTGTATTGACTGGAGTAGCCTAGTGACGCTAACCAGTGCCTGTATTGACTGGAGTAGCCTAGTGAAGCTAACCAGTGCCTGTATTGACTGGAGTAGCCTAGTGAAGCTAACCAGTGCCTGTATTGACTGGAGTAGCCTAGTGAAGCTAACCAGTGCCTGTATTGACTGGAGTAGCCTAGTGAAGCTAACCAGTGCCTGTATTGACTGGAGTAGCCTAGTGAAGCTAACCAGTGCCTGTATTGACTGGAGTAGCCTAGTGAAGCTAACCAGTGCCTGTATTGACTGGAGTAGCCTAGTGAAGCTAACCAGTGCCTGTATTGACTGGAGTAGCCTAGTGAAGCTAACCAGTGCCTGTATTGACTGGAGTAGCCTAGTGAAGCTAACCAGTGCCTGTATTGACTGGAGTAGCCTAGTGAAGCTAACCAGTGCCTGTATTGACTGGAGTAGCCTAGTGAAGCTAACCAGTGCCTGTATTGACTGGAGTAGCCTAGTGAAGCTAACCAGTGCCTGTATTGACTGGAGTAGCCTAGTGAAGCTAACCAGTGCCTGTATTGACTGGAGTAGCCTAGTGAAGCTAACCATTGCCTGTATTGACTGGAGTAGCCTAGTGAAGCTAACCAGTGCCTGTATTGACTGGAGTAGCCTAGTGAAGCTAACCAGTGCCTGTATTGACTGGAGTAGCCTAGTGAAGCTAACCAGTGCCTGTATTGACTGGAGTAGCCTAGTGAAGCTAACCAGTGCCTGTATTGACTGGAGTAGCCTAGTGAAGCTAACCAGTGCCTGTATTGACTGGAGTAGCCTAGTGAAGCTAACCAGTGCCTGTATTGACTGGAGTAGCCTAGTGAAGCTAACCAGTGCCTGTATTGACTGGAGTAGCCTAGTGAAGCTAACCAGTGCCTGTATTGACTGGAGTAGCCTAGTGAAGCTAACCAGTGCCTGTATTGACTGGAGTAGCCTAGTGAAGCTAACCAGTGCCTGTATTGACTGGAGTAGCCTAGTGAAGCTAACCAGTGCCTGTATTGACTGGAGTAGCCTAGTGAAGCTAACCAGTGCCTGTATTGACTGGAGTAGCCTAGTGAAGCTAACCAGTGCCTGTATTGACTGGAGTAGCCTAGTGAAGCTAACCAGTGCCTGTATTGACTGGAGTAGCCTAGTGAAGCTAACCAGTGCCTGTATTGACTGGAGTAGCCTAGTGAAGCTAACCAGTGCCTGTATTGACTGGAGTAGCCTAGTGAAGCTAACCAGTGCCTGTATTGACTGGAGTAGCCTAGTGAAGCTAACCAGTGCCTGTATTGACTGGAGTAGCCTAGTGAAGCTAACCAGTGCCTGTATTGACTGGAGTAGCCTAGTGAAGCTAACCAGTGCCTGTATTGACTGGAGTAGCCTAGTGAAGCTAACCAGTGCCTGTATTGACTGGAGTAGCCTAGTGAAGCTAACCAGTGCCTGTATTGACTGGAGTAGCCTAGTGAAGCTAACCAGTGCCTGTATTGACTGGAGTAGCCTAGTGAAGCTAACCAGTGCCTGTATTGACTGGAGTAGCCTAGTGAAGTTAACCAGTGCCTGTATTGACTGGAGTAGCCTAGTGAAGCTAACCAGTGCCTGTATTGACTGGAGTAGCCTAGTGAAGCTAACCAGTGCCTGTATTGACTGGAGTAGCCTAGTGAAGCTAACCAGTGCCTGTATTGACTGGAGTAGCCTAGTGAAGCTAACCAGTGCCTGTATTGACTGGAGTAGCCTAGTGAAGCTAACCAGTGCCTGTATTGACTGGAGTAGCCTAGTGAAGCTAACCAGTGCCTGTATTGACTGGAGTAGCCTAGTGAAGCTAACCAGTGCCTGTATTGACTGGAGTAGCCTAGTGAAGCTAACCAGTGCCTGTATTGACTGGAGTAGCCTAGTGAAGCTAACCAGTGCCTGTATTGACTGGAGTAGCCTAGTGAAGCTAACCAGTGCCTGTATTGACTGGAGTAGCCTAGTGAAGCTAACCAGTGCCTGTATTGACTGGAGTAGCCTAGTGAAGCTAACCAGTGCCTGTATTGACTGGAGTAGCCTAGTGAAGCTAACCAGTGCCTGTATTGACTGGAGTAGCCTAGTGAAGCTAACCAGTGCCTGTATTGACTGGAGTAGCCTAGTGAAGCTAACCAGTGCCTGTATTGACTGGAGTAGCCTAGTGAAGCTAACCAGTGCCTGTATTGACTGGAGTAGCCTAGTGAAGCTAACCAGTGCCTGTATTGACTGGAGTAGCCTAGTGAAGCTAACCAGTGCCTGTATTGACTGGAGTAGCCTAGTGAAGCTAACCAGTGCCTGTATTGACTGGAGTAGCCTAGTGAAGCTAACCAGTGCCTGTATTGACTGGAGTAGCCTAGTGAAGCTAACCAGTGCCTGTATTGACTGGAGTAGCCTAGTGAAGCTAACCAGTGTCTGTATTGACTGGAGTAGCCTAGTGAAGCTAACCAGTGCCTGTATTGACTGGAGTAGCCTAGTGAAGCTAACCAGTGCCTGTATTGACTGGAGTAGCCTAGTGAAGCTAACCAGTGCCTGTATTGACTGGAGTAGCCTAGTGAAGCTAACCAGTGCCTGTATTGACTGGAGTAACCTAGTGAAGCTAACCAGTGCCTGTATTGACTGGAGTAGCCTAGTGAAGCTAACCAGGCTAATGGAGACCACATGCTGTGCTTTCTTCCCAACCCCATTCAGATAAAAACACAGCCTACTTGTTGCTTTGTCTTTTGTATCTGGTTTAGAGACAGTATAATTAGCTAGCTAGTTAGTAATATAGTATAATTAGCTAGCTAGTTAGTAATATAGTATAATTAGCTAGCTAGTTAGTAATATAGTATAATTAGCTAGCTAGTTAGTAATATAGTATAATTAGCTAGCTAGTTAGTAATATAGTATAATTACCTAGCTAGTTAGTAATATAGTATAATTAGCTAGCTAGTTAGTAATATAGTATAATTAGCTAGCTAGTTAGTAATATAGTATAATTAGCTAGCTAGTTAGTAATATAGTATAATTAGCTAGCTAGTTAGTAATATAGTATAATTAGCTAGCTAGTTAGTAATATAGTATAATTAGCTAGCTAGTTAGTAATATAGTATAATTAGCTAGCTAGTTAGTAATATAGTAGTATTAAATTGTGGGTGGGGTTTTCATTTCGTCTAAAAGTAGCCATAAGCTAGAGCTAACGTTCATGAAAGACGTTCACACCTTCTTCCGATAGATCAGTGGGTAGGCCTATCAGCTGGACAAAATGACATGGAAAATGATTAAAATATATGTATTGGAGTAATTTTAGCAGTTCAGAATTATTTGGATTGTACGTAGCAAAGCAATCCGTATCCTATCCTAAACTTGTTGGAAGCGAGAGTAATCTTGCTGTCGTTCATTAGCTATATCATTTTAAGCCGCATCTCATTTCTTGCCTGGCCACTCGCCTTCACTCCCCTCAAAGATGTAAAAGTATTGGATAGGTCTAGATGAATTATCTACCGACACAGTTACACCAATCCACGCGGTCTTCCCATTTTCTAGTTAGTCATCAATACACAGTTACACCAATCCACGCGGTCTTCCCATTTTCTAGTTAGTCATCAATCATCGTTGAAGCTGACAGCTGAAATACCAATAATCAAGGATTCCCAACAATCATCTGTATTGTATTTGTATTTATTATGGATTCCCATCAGCTACTCTTCCTGGGGTCCAGTAAAATTAAGGCAGTCAGACAATAAAATAAAAAACATTACAATACATTCATAACAGATTTCACAGCACACTAAGTTTGTGTCCTCAGGCCCCTACTCTACTACCACATATTACATTTACATTTTAGTCATTTAGCAGACGCTCTTATCCAGAGCGACTTACAGTTAGTGAGTGCATACATTTATTTTCCCATACTGGTCCCCCGTGGGAATCGAACCCACAACCCTGGCATTGCAAACGCTGTGCTCTACCAACTGAGCTACATTGGACATATCTATAACACAAAATCCATGTGTACATGTGTGTATAGTGCGTATGTTATCATGTGTGTGTATGCATGTGTCTGTGCCTATGTTTGTGTTGCTTCACAGTCCCCGTTGTTCCATAAGGTGTATTTTTACCTGTTTTTAAAATCTGATTATACTACTTGTATCAGTTACCTGATGTGGAATAGAGTTCCATGTAGTCATGGCTCTATGTAGTACTGTGCGCCTCCCATAGTCTGTTCTGGACATCACTACATAAAGAGAGACACCACAACACTACATAAAGAGAGACGCCACAACACTACATAAAGAGAGACGCCACAACACTACATAAAAAGAGACACCACAACACTACATAAAGAGGGACACCACAACACTACATAAAGAGAGACTCCACAACACTACATAAAGAGAGACACCACAACACTACATAAAGAGAGACGCCACAACACTACATAAAGAGAGAGACCACAACACTACATAAAGAGAGACACCACAACACTACATAAAGAGAGACACCACAACACTACATAAAGAGAGACGCCACAACACTACATAAAAAGAGACGCCACAACACTACATAAAGAGAGACACCACAACACTACATAAAGAGAGACGCCACAACACTACATAAAGAGAGACGCCACAACACTACATAAAGAGAGACACCACAACACTACATAAAGAGAGACACCACAACACTACATAAAGAGCGATGCCACAACACTACATAGAGACAACACAACACTACATAAAGAGAGAGAGAGACGCCACAACACTACATAAAGAGAGACACCACAACACTACATAAAGAGACACCACAACACTACATAAAGAGAGGCACCACAACACTACATAAAGAGAGAGAGACGCCACAACACTACATAAAGAGAGACACCACGACACTACATAAAGAGAGACGCCACAACACTACATAAAGAGAGACACCACAACACTACATAAAGAGAGACACCACGACACTACATAAAGAGAGACACCACAACACTACATAAAGACAGACACCACAACACTACATAAAGAGAGACACCACAACACTACATAAAGAGAGACGCCACAACACTACATAAAGAGAGACACCACAACACTACATAAAGAGAGACACCACAACACTACATAAAGAGAGACACCACAACACTACATAAAGAGAGACGCCACAACACTACATAAAGAGAGACACCACAACACTACATAAAGAGACACCACAACACTACATAAAGAGACACCACAACACTACATAAAGAGAGACATACACAACACTACATAAAGAGAGACCACAACACTACATAAAGAGAGACGCCACAACACTACATAAAGAGAGACGCCACAACACTACATAAAGAGACACCACACTACTACATAAAGAGAGAGAGAGACACCACAACACTACATAAAGAGACACCACAACACTACATAAAGAGACACCACAACACTACATAAAGAGACACCACACTACTACATAAAGAGAGACACCACAACACTACATAAAGAGAGACACCACAACACTACATAAAGAGAGACACCACAACACTACATAAAGAGAGACGCCACAACACTACATAAAGAGAGACGCCACAACACTACATAAAGAGAGACACCACGACACTACATAAAGAGAGACACCACAACACTACATAAAGAGAGACGCCACAACACTACATAAAGAGAGACGCCACAACACTACATAAAGAGAGACACCACAACACTACATAAAGAGAGACACCACAACACTACATAAAGAGAGACACCACAACACTACATAAAGAGAGACACCACAACACTACATAAAGAGAGACGCCACAACACTACATAAAGAGAGACGCCACAACACTACATAAAGAGAGACACCACAACACTACATAAAGAGAGACACCACAACACTACATATATAGAGACCACAACACTACATAAAGAGAGACACCACAACACTACATAAAGAGAGACCACAACACTACATAAAGAGAGACACCACAACACTACAGAAAGAGAGACACCACAACACTACATAAAGAGAGACACCACAACACTACATAAAGAGAGACACCACAACACTACATAAAGAGAGACACCACAACACTACATAAAGAGAGACACCACAACACTACATAAAGAGAGACACCACGACACTACATAAAGAGAGACACCACAACACTACATAAAGAGAGACGCCACAACACTACATAAAGAGAGACGCCACAACACTACATAAAGAGAGACACCACAACACTACATAAAGAGAGACACCACAACACTACATAAAGAGAGACACCACAACACTACATAAAGAGAGACACCACAACACTACATAAAGAGAGACGCCACAACACTACATAAAGAGAGACACCACAACACTACATAAGAGAGACCACAACACTACATATATAGAGACCACAACACTACATAAAGAGAGACACCACAACACTACATAAAGAGAGACCACAACACTACATAAAGAGAGACACCACAACACTACAGAAAGAGAGACACCACAACACTACATAAAGAGAGAGACACCACAACACTACATAAAGAGAGACACCACAACACTACATAAAGAGAGACACCACACCACTACATAAAGAGAGACACCACAACACTACATAAAGAGAGACGCCACAACACTACATAAAGAGAGACGCCACAACACTACATAAAGAGAGACGCCACAACACTACATAAAGAGAGACGCCACAACACTACATAAAGAGAGACGCCAAAACACTACATAAAGAGAGACACCACAACACTACATAAAGAGAGACACCACAACACTACATAAAGAGAGACGCCACAACACTACATAAAGAGAGACACCACAACACTACATAAAGAGAGACGCCACAACACTACATAAAGAGAGACACCACAACACTACATAAAGAGAGACGCCACAACACTACATAAAGAGAGACACCACAACACTACATAAAGAGAGACACCACAACACTACATAAAGAGAGACGCCACAACACTACATAAAGAGAGACGCCACAACACTACATAAAGAGAGACGCCACAACACTACATAAAGAGAGACGCCACAACACTACATAAAGAGAGGACACCACAACACTACATAAAGAGAGACACCACAACACTACATATATAGAGACCACAACACTACATAAAGAGAGACACCACAACACTACATAAAGAGAGACCACAACACTACATAAAGAGAGACACCACAACACTACAGAAAGAGAGACACCACAACACTACATAAAGAGAGACACCACAACACTACATAAAGAGAGACACCACAACACTACATAAAGAGAGACACCACAACACTACATAAAGAGAGACACCACACCACTACATAAAGAGAGACACCACAACACTACATAAAGAGAGACACCACAACACTACATAAAAGAGATCACATCACAACATACACATAAAGAGAGACACCACAACACTACATAAAGAGAGACACCACAACACTACATAAAGAGAGACACCACAACACTACATAAAGAGAGACACCACAACACTACATAAAGAGAGACGCCACAACACTACATAAAGAGAGACATCACAACACTACATAAAGAGAGACACCACAACACTACATAAAGAGAGACGCCAAAACACTACATAAAGAGAGACACCACAACACTACATAAAGAGAGACACCACAACATAGACAACAACATAGCATGGTAGCAACAAAACATGGTAGAAACATTATCCAGGACCTATATACTAGGCGGTGTCAGAGGAAGTCCCCAAAATGTGTCAAAGACTCCAGGAGAGGGAGTGGGTGTGGTTGTCTACATCTCTATTGGTCCTGAAGGAGAGGGAGTGGGTGTGGTTGTCTACATCTCTATTGGTCCTGAGGGAGTGGGTGTGGTTGTCTACATCTCTATTGGTCCTGAAGGAGAGGGAGTGGGTGTGGTTGTCTACATCTCTATTGGTCCTGAGGGAGAGGGAGTGTGGGTGTGGTTGTCTACATCTCTATTGGTCCTGAGGGAGAGGGAGTGGGTGTGGTTGTCTACATCTCTATTGGTCCTGAAGGAGAGGGAGTGGGTGTGTCCTGGTCAAAAGTAGTACACTAAATAGGGAATAGGTCATCATTTGTGACAACCTTTGGAGTTAACACACCATGGCCTATATTCTGACTAACTGCCTTTTCTCTCCCTCCCTCCCTCCCTCCCTCCCTCCCCTCCCTCCCTCCCTCCCTCCCTCTCTCTCTCCTTCCCTCCCTCCCTCCATCTCTCTCTCCCTCCCTCCCTCCCTCCCTCCCTCCCTCCCTCCCTCCCTCCCTCCCTCCCTCCATCTCTCTCTCTCTCTCAGCCATCTCTCCTCTCTCTCGCTCTCTCGAAATCCATCTCTCTCTCTCTCTCTCTCCATCTCTCTCTCTCTCTCTCCATCTCTCTCTCTCTCTCTCTCTCCATCTCTCCCTCCGTTTCTCTCTCCCTCCGTCTCTCTCTCTCTCACTCCCTCCCTCCGTCTCTCTCCCTCCCTCCGTCTCTCTCTCTCTCCCCTCCATCCATCCCTCCCTCCCCTCCTTCTCTCACTCCCTCCCTCCGTCTCTCTCCCTCCCTCCTTCTCTCCCTCCTTCTCTCCCTCCCTCCCTCCCTCCCTCCCTCCCTCCCTCCCTCCCTCCCCTCCCTCCCTCCCTCCCTCCCTCTGTCTCCCTCCATCTCTCCCTCCCTCCCTCCCCCTCCCTCCCTCCCCTCCCTCGCCGTCCCTCCCTCCCTCCCTCCCTCCCTCCCTCCCTCCCTCCCTCCCTCCCCCCTCCCTCCCTCCCTCCCTCCCTCCCTCCCTCCCTCCCCTCCTCCCCTCTGTCTCCCTCCCTTCCTCCCTCTGTCTCTCTCCCTCCCTCCCTCCCTCCCTCCCTCCCTCCGTCTCCCTCCCTCCCTCCGTCTCCCTCCCTCCGTCTCTCTCTCTCTCCCTCCATCCATCCTCCTCCCTCCCTCCCTCCCTCCCTCCCTCCCTCCCTCCCCCCTCCCTCCCTCCCTCCCTCCCTCCCTCCCTCCCTCCCTCCCTCTCCCTCCCTCTCTCTCCCCCTCCCTCCCTTCCTCCGTCTCCCTCCCTCCCTCCCTCCCTCCCTCCCCCTCCCTCCCTCCCTCCCTCCCTCCCTCCCTCCCTCCCTCCTTCTCTCCCTCCCTCCTCTCTCCCCCCTCCCTCCCTTCCTCCCGTCTCTCTCCCTCCCTCCCTCCCTCCCTCCCTCCCTCCCTCCCCGTCTCTCTCCCTCCCTCCCTCCCTTCCTCCGTCTCTCTCCCTCCCTCCCTCCCTCCCTCCCTCCCTCCCTCCCTCCCTCCCTCCCTCCCTCCCTCCCTCTCTCTCCCTCCCTCCCTCCCTCCCTCCCTCCCTCCCTCCCTCCCCTCCCTCCCTCCCTCCGTCTCTCCCTCTGTCTCCCTCCCTTCCTCCCTCCCCCCAGTGTTTGATGATGGTGATGAGAAGACCATGAGGCGTTCCTCTCTCTGCCTGAAAGGAGCGCGTCACTTTGCAGAGAGCGAGGCAAGCGAGGACTCTTTCTCTACCAAGTTTAACTCAGTTGGACCCTATGCTATAAGGGATTCTCTACCACAGTTTAACTACAGGCCTTAACTGACCAGAGCCCTATGCTATAAGGGATTCTCTACCACAGTTTAACTACAGGCCTTAACTGACCAGAGCCCTATGCTATAAGGGATTCTCTACCACAGTTTAACTACAGGCCTTAACTGACCAGAGCCCTATGCTATAAGGGATTCTCTACCACAGTTTAACTACAGGCCTTAACTGACCAGAGCCCTATGCTATAAGGGATTCTCTACCACAGTTTAACTACAGGCCTTAACTGACCAGAGCCCTATGCTATAAGGGATTCTCTACCACAGTTTAACTACAGGCCTTAACTGACCAGAGCCCTATGCTATAAGGGATTCTCTACCACAGTTTAACTACAGGCCTTAACTGACCAGAGCCCTATGCTATAAGGGATTCTCTACCACAGTTTAACTACAGGCCTTAACTGACCAGAGCCCTATGCTATAAGGGATTCTCTACCACAGTTTAACTACAGGCCTTAACTGACCAGAGCCCTATGCTATAAGGGATTCTCTACCACAGTTTAACTACAGGCCTTAACTGACCAGAGCCCTATGCTATAAGGGATTCTCTACCACAGTTTAACTACAGGCCTTAACTGACCAGAGCCCTATGCTATAAGGGATTCTCTACCACAGTTTAACTACAGGCCTTAACTGACCAGAGCCCTATGCTATAAGGGATTCTCTACCACAGTTTAACTACAGGCCTTAACTGACCAGAGCCCTATGCTATAAGGGAATAGTGCGCTAAGCCCTGGTCAAAAGTAGTGCACTATATAGGGAATAGGGTGCCATTTGGGATGCGGTTTAGGACTCGGTTCTTTGGAAACAATAAGTCACCTCTGGTCTTTTACCATCAGCCAACATACATTTATTTTCTACAGCTTCACTTGCTGATTCTGAATGATTATTATTATAAATGAACCAGTCACCTAACCTGTTTACCTATTATTATAAATGAACCAGTCACCTAACCTGTTTACCTATTATTATAAATCACCAGTCACCTAACCTGTTTACCTATTTATTATTATAAATCACCAGTCACCTAACCTGTTTACCTATTATTATAAATCACCAGTCACCTAACCTTTTACCTATTATTATAAATGAACCCAGTCACCTAACCTGTTTACCTATTATTATAAATGAATCAGTCACCTAACCTGTTTACCTATTATTATAAATCACCAGTCACCTAACCTGTTTACCTATTATTATAAATGAACCAGTCACCTAACCTGTTTACCTATTATTATAAATGAACCAGTCACCTAACCTGTTTACCTATTATTATAAATGAACCAGTCACCTAACCTGTTTACCTATTATTATAAATGAACCAGTCACCTAACCTGTTGACCTATTATTATAAATGAACCAGTCACCTAACCTGTTTACCTATTATTATAAATCACCAGTCACCTAACCTGTTTACCTATTATTATAAATGAACCAGTCACCTAACCTGTTTACCTATTATTATAAATGAATCAGTCACCTAACCTGTTTACCTATTATTATAAATCACCAGTCACCTAACCTGTTTACCTATTATTATAAATGAACCAGTCACCTAACCTGTTTACCTATTATTTTCAATGAACCAGTCACCTAACCTGTTTACCTATTATTATAAATGAACCAGTCACCTAACCTGTTTACCTATTATTATAAATCAACCAGTCACCTAACCTGTTTACCTATTATTATAAATGAACCAGTCACCTAACCTGTTTACCTATTATTATAAATGAACCAGTCACCTAACCTGTTTACCTATTATTATAAATGAACCAGTCACCTAACCTGTTTACCTATTATTATAAATGAACCAGTCACCTAACCTGTTTACCTATTATTATAAATCACCAGTCACCTAACCTGTTTACCTATTATTATAAATGAACCAGTCACCTAACCTGTTTACCTATTATTATAAATGAACCAGTCACCTAACCTGTTTACCTATTATTATAAATGAACCAGTCACCTAACCTGTTTACCTATTATTATAAATGAACCAGTCACCTAACCTGTTTACCTATTATTATAAATCACCAGTCACCTAACCTGTTTACCTATTATTATAAATGAACCAGTCACCTAACCTGTTTACCTATTATTATAAATCACCAGTCACCTAACCTGTTTACCTATTATTATAAATGAACCAGTCACCTAACCTGTTTACCTATTATTATAAATCACCAGTCACCTAACCTGTTTACCTATTATTATAAATGAACCAGTCACCTAACCTGTTTGACCTATTATTATAAATCACCAGTCACCTAACCTGTTTACCTATTATTATAAATCACCAGTCACCTAACCTGTTTACCTATTATTATAAATGAACCAGTCACCTAACCTGTTGACCTATTATTATATATCACCAGTCACCTAACCTGTTTACCTATTATTATAAATGAACCAGTCACCTAACCTGTTGACCTATTATTATAAATCACCAGTCACCTAACCTGTTTACCTATTATTATAAATCACCAGTGACCTAACCTGTTTACCTATTATTATAAATGAACCAGTCACCTAACCTGTTTACCTATTATTATAAATCACCAGTCACCTAACCTGTTGACCTATTATTATAAATGAACCAGTCACCTAACCTGTTGACCTATTATTATAAATCACCAGTCACCTAACCTGTTTACCTATTATTATAAATCACCAGTCACCTAACCTGTTTACCTATTATTATAAATGAACCAGTCACCTAACTGTGTTTACCTATTATTATAAATCACCAGTCACCTAACCTGTTTACCTATTATTATAAATGAACCAGTCACCTAACCTGTTTACCTATTATTATAAATCACCAGTCACCTAACCTGTTTACCTATTATTATAAATCACCAGTCAC
The DNA here is from genome assembly GCA_036851935.1 of Coregonus suidteri. NCBI lineage: Eukaryota > Metazoa > Chordata > Actinopteri > Salmoniformes > Salmonidae > Coregonus > Coregonus suidteri. The sequence goes on from CM072243.1 coordinate 464,010, forward strand.
CTAACCTGTTTACCTATTATTATAAATGAACCAGTCACCTAACCTGTTGACCTATTATTATAAATCACCAATCACCTAACCTGTTTACCTATTATTATAAATGAACCAGTCACCTAACCTGTTGACCTATTATTATAAATCACCAGTCACCTAACCTGTTTACCTATTATTATAAATGAACCAGTCACCTAACCTGTTTACCTATTATTATAAATGAACCAGTCACCTAACCTGTGTACCTATTATTATAAATCACCAGTCACCTAACCTGTTTACCTATTATTATAAATGAACCAGTCACCTAACCTGTTTACCTATTATTTTAAATGAACCAGTCACCTAACCTGTTGACCTATTATTATAAATGAACCAGTCACCTAACCTGTTTACCTATTATTATAAATCACCAGTCACCTAACCTGTTTACCTATTATTATAAATGAACCAGTCACCTAACCTGTTTACCTATTATTATAAATCACCAGTCACCTAACCTGTTTACCTATTATTATAAATGAACTAGTCACCTAACCTGTTTACCTATTATTATAAATGAACCAGTCACCTAACCTGTTTACCTATTATTATAAATCACCAGTCACCTAACCTGTTTACCTATTATTATAAATGAACCAGTCACCTAACCTGTTTACCTATTATTATAAATGAACCAGTCACCTAACCTGTGTACCTATTATTATAAATCACCAGTCACCTAACCTGTTTACCTATTATTATAAATGAACCAGTCACCTAACCTGTTTACCTATTATTATAAATGAACCAGTCACCTAACCTGTTTACCTATTATTATAAATCACCAGTCACCTAACCTGTTTACCTATTATTATAAATAACCAGTCACCTAACCTGTTTACCTATTATTATAAATGAACCAGTCACCTAACCTGTTTACCTATTATTATAAATGAACCAGTCACCTAACCTGTTTACCTATTATTATAAATCACCAGTCACCTAACCTGTTGACCTATTATTATAAATCACCAGTCACCTAACCTGTTTACCTATTATTTTAAATGAACCAGTCACCTAACCTGTTGACCTATTATTATAAATGAACCAGTCACCTAACCTGTTTACCTATTATTATAAATCACCAGTCACCTAACCTGTTTACCTATTATTATAAATGAACCAGTCACCTAACCTGTTTACCTATTATTATAAATCACCAGTCACCTAACCTGTTTACCTATTATTATAAATCACCAGTCACCTAACCTGTTTACCTATTATTATAAATGAACCAGTCACCTAACCTGTTTACCTATTATTATAAATGAACCAGTCACCTAACCTGTTTACCTATTATTTTCAAAATGAACCAGTCACCTAACCTGTTTACCTATTATTATAAATGTACCAGTCACCTAACCTGTTTACCTATTATTATAAATGAACCAGTCACCTAACCTGTTTTACCTATTATTATAAATGATCCAGTCACCTAACCTGTTTACCTATTATTATAAATGAACCAGTCACCTAACCTGTTTACCTATTATTATAAATGAACCAGTCACCTAACCTGTTTACCTATTATTATAAATGAACCAGTCACCTAACCTGTTTACCTATTATTATAAAATCACCAGTCACCTAACCTGTTGACCTATTATTATAAATGAACCAGTCACCTAACCTGTTTACCTATTATTATAAATGAACCAGTCACCTAACCTGTTTACCTATTATTATAAATCACCAGTCACCTAACCTGTTGACCTATTATTATAAATCACCAGTCACCTAACCTGTTTACCTATTATTTTAAATGAACCAGTCACCTAACCTGTTTACCTATTATTATAAATGAACCAGTCACCTAACCTGTTTACCTATTATTATAAATCACCAGTCACCTAACCTGTTTACCTATTATTTTATAAATGAACCAGTCACCTAACCTGTTTACCTATTATTATAAATCACCAGTCACCTAACCTGTTTACCTATTATTATAAATGAACCAGTCACCTAACCTGTTTACCTATTATTATAAATGAACCAGTCACCTAACCTGTTTACCTATTATTATAAATGAACCAGTCACCTAACCTGTTTACCTATTATTATAAATGAACCAGTCACCCAACCTGTTGACCTATTATTATAAATGAACCAGTCACCTAACCTGTTTTGACCTATTATTATAAATCAACCAGTCACCTAACCTGTTTACCTATTATTATAAATCACCAGTCACCTAACCTGTTTACCTATTATTATAAATGAACCAGTCACCTAACCTGTTTACCTATTATTATAAATCAACCAGTCACCTAACCTGTTTACCTATTATTATAAATGAACCAGTCACCTAACCTGTTTACCTATTATTATAAAATGAACCAGTCACCTAACCTGTTTACCTATTATTTCAATGAACCAGTCACCTAACCTGTTTACCTATTATTATAAATGTACCAGTCACCTAACCTGTTTACCTATTATTATAAATGAACCAGTCACCTAACCTGTTTACCTATTATTATAAATCACCAGTCACCTAACCTGTTTACCTATTATTATAAATGAACCAGTCACCTAACCTGTTTACCTATTATTATAAATGAACCAGTCACCTAACCTGTTTACCTATTATTATAAATGAACCAGTCACCTAACCTGTTTACCTATTATTATAAATGAACCAGTCACCCAACCTGTTTACCTATTATTATAAATGAACCAGTCACCTAACCTGTTTACCTATTATTATAAATCAACCAGTCACCTAACCTGTTTACCTATTATTATAAATGAACCAGTCACCTAACCTGTTGACCTATTATTATAAATGAACCAGTCACCTAACCTGTTTACCTATTATTTATAAATCACCAGTCACCTAACCTGTTTACCTATTATTATAAATGAACCAGTCACCTAACCTGTTTACCTATTATTATAAATGAACCAGTCACCTAACCTGTTTACCTATTATTATAAATCACCAGTCACCTAACCTGTTTACCTATTATTATAAATGAACCAGTCACCTAACCTGTTTACCTATTATTATAAATCACCAGTCACCTAACCTGTTTACCTATTATTATAAATGAACCAGTCACCTAACCTGTTTACCTATTATTATAAATGAACCAGTCACCTAACCTGTTTACCTATTATTTTCAATGAACCAGTCACCTAACCTGTTTACCTATTATTATAAATGTACCAGTCACCTAACCTGTTTACCTATTATTATAAATGAACCAGTCACCTAACCTGTTTACCTATTATTATAAATCACCAGTCACCTAACCTGTTTACCTATTATTATAAATGAACCAGTCACCTAACCTGTTTACCTATTATTATAAATGAACCAGTCACCTAACCTGTTTACCTATTATTATAAATGAACCAGTCACCTAACCTGTTTACCTATTATTATAAATGAACCAGTCACCCAACCTGTTTACCTATTATTATAAATGAACCAGTCACCCAACCTGTTTACCTATTATTATAAATCAACCAGTCACCTAACCTGTTTACCTATTATTATAAATGAACCAGTCACCTAACCTGTTTACCTATTATTATAAATGAACCAGTCACCTAACCTGTTGACCTATTATTATAAATCACCAGTCACCTAACCTGTTTACCTATTATTATAAATCACCAGTCACCTAACCTGTTTACCTATTATTATAAATGAACCAGTCACCTAACCTGTTTACCTATTATTATAAAATCACCAGTCACCTAACCTGTTTACCTATTATTATAAATGAACCAGTCACCTAACCTGTTTACCTATTATTATAAATGAACCAGTCACCTAACCTGTTTACCTATTATTTTCAATGAACCAGTCACCTAACCTGTTTACCTATTATTATAAATGTACCAGTCACCTAACCTGTTTACCTATTATTATAAATGAACCAGTCACCTAACCTGTTTACCTATTATTATAAATGAACCAGTCACCTAACCTGTTTACCTATTATTTTCAATGAACCAGTCACCTAACCTGTTTACCTATTATTTTCAATGATCCAGTCACCTAACCTGTTTACCTATTATTTTCAATGAACCAGTCACCTAACCTGTTTACCTATTATTATAAATGAACCAGTCACCTAACCTGTTTACCTATTATTATAAATGAACCAGTCACCTAACCTGTTTACCTATTATTATAAATGAACCAGTCACCTAACCTGTTTACCTATTATTATAAATGAACCAGTCACCTAACCTGTTTACCTATTATTATAAATCACCAGTCACCTAACCTGTTTACCTATTATTATAAATGAACCAGTCACCTAACCTGTTGACCTATTATTATAAATGAACCAGTCACCTAACCTGTTTACCTATTATTATAAATCACCAGTCACCTAACCTGTTTACCTATTATTATAAATGAACCAGTCACCTAACCTGTTTACCTATTATTATTAATGAACCAGTCACCTAACCTGTTTACCTATTATTATAAATCACCAGTCACCTAACCTGTTTACCTATTATTATAAATGAACCAGTCACCTAACCTGTTTACCTATTATTATAAATGAACCAGTCACCTAACCTGTTGACCTATTATTATAAATCACCAGTCACCTAACCTGTTTACCTATTATTATAAATGAACGAGTCACCTAACCTGTCTTCTGATCTCTGTTCCAGACACTTGATCGTCTCCCTCTCACCAACCCTGAGCACTTCGGCACTCCTGTCATCGGCAAGAAGGGGAATCGTGGACGTAGGTCTGACCCAGTGTGAGTATCTGGTCTCATGGCCCACCTACCTGTCTGCTGTAAGCTGTTCACCCTGGGCTGAGGATAGGGAAATCGTTTTGGCTAGTGCCAGGTAGCGTTAGCTAGCGCTAGTCGGCTGTACCTGCGCCAGGTAGCGTTAGCTAGCGCTAGTCGGCTGTACCTGCGCCAGGTAGCGTTAGCTAGCGCTAGTCGGCTGTACCTGCGGAAATATTTTATACTTGTTCTCCATCTTTTTAAATAGTGAACCAACATGTTTTCAGCACTTTTAGTTCCATGACTTATCAAAACTCATCTTCTCATGCTATCTCTTGTCTCTCTGCAGCAGACATATAGTTAGCAATATGTTTGGAACATCAAATCGCAATACAATTGCAGTATTGAATCGCAATACATATAGAATTGTGAGAATCACAGTACATATCGTATCGGCACCAAAGTATGGTGACCGTATCGTGAGGTCCCTGGCAATACCGGTGCTGGGCTAAAAGATACTTGGATAAAGAAATGAGATGCCTGAACACAGAACAGTTATACCCTGATCCCACGTCTCCTGTCCTGGGAGGTAGACATTCCAGGGAATAGAGCTGGCCAGGGCTGGAGTCTGGAGTTCATTGGGAATCTTCCTGGTAGGCTGGTGACCAATCCTCCAAAATGGCTTTAGTTTTTTTAGATACCCCTACCTGAGGTATAACAAAACACAACCATGTTTTTCCCGATCTCTAAGGTCTCCCATGTATGAAATGGATGGTTGTGTAAAAATATTTTACTGCAAAAGTGGTTAAATTGATTGATATTGTGACATACCCCCTTAACTCAAACGGTGCAGAAAAATGCCTGTCTGGAGGGGGATGGGCCACAGAAGCTCATGTATCCCAATATTTCAACCTCTAATATTGCTAAAATGTAGAATACAAGTAGTCAGTTGTCTGCCCTAAATCCACAAACAAACAGCATTAGGACATTATTAATGAATCTAGAAAATATAGACCTGTAAAAACAGAGACAATAGGCAGATATCAACTATACATATTTATGATGAACGTACTTTTTGGTAGCTGATTAATAGCTGATTAGATACTACTGCACTGTTGGAGCTAGGAACACAAGCATTTCGCTACACCCACAATAACATCCTTCTAAATATGTGCATGTACCAATCAAATTTGAATAGACAACTTTCTAAGTCAAATTTGCTCTCATTCAGTGCTGAATGGTCCAATACATCTGCCTGAATCAAACATGACCTTCTTCTGGCTCACTGCATTTGTGATGCACATTGGGATGTTCTGGTACTCTTATCCTGTTGGGGTTCAGCACATTGGGATGTTCTGGTACTCTTATCCTGTTGGGGTTCAGCACATTGGGATGTTCTGGTACTCTTATCCTGTTGGGGTTCAGCACATTGGGATGTTCTGGTACTCTTATCCTGTTGGGGTTCAGCACATTGGGATGTTCTGGTACTCTTATCCTGTTGGGGGTTCAGCACATTGGGATGTTGTGGTACTCTTATCCTTTTGGGGTTCAGCACATTGGGATGTTGTGGTACTCTTATCCTGTTGGGGATCAGCACATTGGGATGTTGTGGTACTCTTATCCTGTTGGGGTTCAGCACATTGGGATGTTGTGGTACTCTTATCCTGTTGGGGATCAGCACATTGGGATGTTGTGGTACTCTTATCCTGTTGGGGTTCAGCACATTGGGATGTTCTGGTACTCTTATCCTGTTGGGGTTCAGCACATTGGGATGTTCTGGTACTCTTATCCTGTTGGGGTTCAGCACATTGGGATGTTCTGGTACTCTTATCCTGTTGGGGTTCAGCACATTGGTATGTTCTGGTACTCTTATCCTGTTGGGGTTCAGCACATTGGGATGTTGTGGTACTCTTATCCTGTTGGGGTTCAGCACATTGGGATGTTCTGGTACTCTTATCCTGTTGGGGTTCAGCACATTGGGATGTTCTGGTACTCTTATCCTGTTGGGGTTCAGCACATTGGGATGTTCTGGTACTCTTATCCTGTTGGGGTTCAGCACATTGGGATGTTGTGGTACTCTTATCCTGTTGGGGATCAGCACATTGGGATGTTGTGGTACTCTTATCCTGTTGGGGTTCAGCACATTGGGATGTTCTGGTACTCTTATCCTGTTGGGGTTCAGCACATTGGGATGTTCTGGTACTCTTATCCTGTTGGGGTTCAGCACATTGGGATGTTGTGGTACTCTTATCCTGTTGGGGTTCAGCACATTGGGATGTTCTGGTACTCTTATCCTGTTGGGGTTCAGCACATTGGGATGTTCTGGTACTCTTATCCTGTTGGGGTTCAGCACATTGGGATGTTCTGGTACTCTTATCCTGTTGGGGTTCAGCACATTGGGATGTTCTGGTACTCTTATCCTGTTGGGGTTCAGCACATTGGGATGTTCTGGTACTCTTATCCTGTTGGGGTTCAGCACATTGGGATGTTCTGGTACTCTTATCCTGTTGGGGTTCAGCACATTGGGATGTTCTGGTACTCTTATCCTGTTGGGGTTCAGCACATTGCTTCTTCTAGATAATCATGTTCACCCTCCAATCTGTCTGCCCTGGAGTCGCTGTACATTATGGTGGACGGGGAGGATGCAACCACACATAATGACAAGAATATAAGGCAGGTGTTCACTACAATGAACCAACAACCTGACAGCTCATAAGGCAGGTGTTCACTACAATGAACCAACAACCTGACAGCTCATAAGGCAGGTGTTCACTACAATGAACCAACAACCTGACAGCTCATAAGGCAGGTGTTCACTACAATGAACCAACAACCTGACAGCTCATAAGGCAGGTGTTCACTACAATGAACCAACAACCTGACAGCTCATACGGCAGGTGTTCACTACAATGAACCAACAACCTGGCAGCTCATAAGGCAGATGTTCACTACAATGAACCAACAACCTGACAGCTCATAAGGCAGGTGTCACTACAATGAACCAACAACCTGACAGCTCATAAGGCAGGTGTTCACTACAATGAACCAACAACCTGACAGCTCATAAGGCAGGTGTTCACTACAATGAACAACAATCTGACAGCTCATAAGGCAGGTGTTCACTACAATGAACCAACAACCTGACAGCTCATAAGGCAGGTGTTCACTACAATGAACCAACAACCTGACAGCTAATAAGGCAGGTGTTCACTACAATGAACCAACAACCTGACAGCTCATAAGGCAGGTGTTCACTACAATGAACCAACACAACCTGACAGCTCATAAGGCAGGTGTTCACTACAATGAACCAACAACCTGACAGCTCATAAGGCAGGTGTTCACTACAATGAACCAACACAACCTGACAGCTCATAAGGCAGGTGTTCACTACAATGAACCAACACAACCTGACAGCTCATAAGGCAGGTGTTCTCTACAATGAACCAACAACCTGACAGCTCATAAGGCAGGTGTTCACTACAATGAACCAACACAACCTGACAGCTCATAAGGCAGGTGTTCTCTACAATGAACCAACAACCTGACAGCTTATAAGGCAGGTGTTCACTACAATGAACCAACAACCTGACAGCTCATAAGGCAGGTGTTCACTACAATGAACCAACAACCTGACAGCTCATAAGGCAGGTGTTCACTACAATGAACCAACACAACCTGACAGCTCATAAGGCAGGTGTTCACTACAATGAACCAACACAACCTGACAGCTCATAAGGCAGGTGTTCACTACAATGAACCAACACAACCTGACAGCTCATAAGGCAGGTGTTCACTACAATGAACCAACAACCTGACAGCTCATAAAGCAGGTGTTCACTACAATGAACCAACACAACCTGACAGCTCATAAGGCAGGTGTTCACTACAATGAACCAACACAACCTGACAGCTCATAAGGCAGGTGTTCACTACAATGAACCAACAACAACCTGACAGCTCATAAAGCAGGTGTTCACTACAATGAACCAACACAACCTGACAGCTCATAAGGCAGGTGTTCACTACAATGAACCAACACAACCTGACAGCTCATAAGGCAGGTGTTCACTACAATGAACCAACAACCTGACAGCTCATAAGGCAGGTGTTCACTACAATGAACCAACAATCTGACAGCTAATAAGGCAGGTGTTCACTACAATGAACCAACAACCTGACAGCTCATAAGGCAGGTGTTCACTACAATGAACCAACAACCTGACAGCTCATAAGGCAAGTGTTCACTACAATGAACCAACACAACCTGACAGCTCATAAGGCAGGTGTTCACTACAATTAACCAACAACCTGACAGCTCATAAGGCAGGTGTTCACTACAATGAACCAACAACCTGACAGCTCATAAGGCAGGTGTTCACTACAATGAACCAACAACCTGACAGCTCATAAGGCAGGTGTTCACTACAATGAACCAACAACCTGACAGCTAATAAGGCAGGTGTTCACTACAATGAACCAACACAAACCCTGACAGCTCATAAGGCAGGTGTTCACTACAATGAACCAACAACCTGACAGCTCATAAGGCAGGTGTTCACTACAATGAACCAACAACCTGACAGCTCATAAGGCAGGTGTTCACTACAATGAACCAACACAACCTGACAGCTCATAAGGCAGGTGTTCACTACAATGAACCAACAACCTGACAGCTCATAAGGCAGGTGTTCACTACAATGAACCAACACAACCTGACAGCTCATAAGGCAGGTGTTCACTACAATGAACCAACAACCTGACAGCTCATAAGGCAGGTGTTCACTACAATGAACCAACAACCTGACAGCTCATAAAGCAGGTGTTCACTACAATGAACCAACAACCTGACAGCTCATAAGGCAGGTGTTCACTACAATGAACCAACAACCTGACAGCTCATAAGGCAGGTGTTCACTACAATGAACCAACAACCTGACAGCTAATAAGGCAGGTGTTCACTACAATGGACCAACACAACCTGACAGCTCATAAGGCAGGTGTTCACTACAATGAACCAACAACCTGACAGCTCATAAGGCAGGTGTTCACTACAATGAACCAACAACCTGACAGCTCATAAGGCAGGTGTTCACTACAATGAACCAACAACCTGACAGCTCATAAGGCAGGTGTTCACTACAATGAACCAACAACCTGACAGCTAATAAGGCAGGTGTTCACTACAATGAACCAACAACCTGACAGCTAATAAGGCAGGTGTTCACTACAATGAACCAACAACCTGACAGCTCATAAGGCAGGTGTTCACTACAATGAACCAACAACCTGACAGCTCATAAGGCAGGTGTTCACTACAATGAACCAACAACCTGACAGCTCATAAGGCAGGTGTTCACTACAATGAACCAACACAACCTGACACTCATTGACAAGAAATGCCATCAACTTAGTGAGCCTTCACATGTCATAGGAATTGCACCTCTCCAATGTCGATGGCATCTTGAATCTCCCAGAACTGTCCTTGACAGGCCCACTCCACCGTCAGTCCTCCCCTGAATCTCCCAGAACTGTCCTTGATAGGCCCACTCCACCAGTCCTCCCCTGAATCTCCCAGAACTGTCCTTGACAGGCCCACTCCATCAGTCCTCCCCTGAATCTCCCAGAACTGTCCTTGACAGGCCCACTCCACCATCAGTCCTCCCCTGAATCTCCCAGAACTGTCCTTGATAGGCCCACTCCACCAGTCCTCCCCTGAATCTCCCAGAACTGTCCTTGACAGGCCCACTCCACCGTCAGTCCTCCCCTGAATCTCCCAGAACTGTCATTGACAGGCCCATTCCACCGTCAGTCCTCCCCTGAATCTCCCAGAACTTTCCTTGATAGGCCCACTCCACCAGTCCTCCCCTGAATCTCCCAGAACTGTCTTTGATAGGCCCACTCCATCAGTCCTCCCCTGAATCTCCCAGAACTGTCATTGACAGGCCCATTCCACCGTCAGTCCTCCCCTCAGACAGTTACTAGAGACAGAGACACAGGCCCACTCCACCGTCAGTCCTCCCCTCAGACAGTTACTAGAGACAGAGACACAGGCCCACTCCACCATCAGTCCTCCCCTCAGACAGTTACTAGAGACAGAGACACAGGCCCACTCCACCAGTCCTCCCCTCAGACAGTTACTAGAGACAGAGACACAGGCCCACTCCACCAGTCCTCCCCTCAGACAGTTACTAGAGACAGAGACACAGGCCCACTCCACCATCAGTCCTCCCCTCAGACAGTTACTAGAGACAGAGACACAGGCCCACTCCACCAGTCCTCCCCTCAGACAGTTACTAGAGACAGAGACACAGGCCCACTCCACCAGTCCTCCCCTCAGACAGTTACTAGAGACAGAGACACAGGCCCACTCCACCAGTCCTCCCCTCAGACAGTTACTAGAGACAGAGACACAGGCCCACTCCACCAGTCCTCCCCTCAGACAGTTACTAGAGACAGAGACACAGGCCCACTCCACCAGTCCTCCCCTCAGACAGTTACTAGAGACAGAGACACCATGGAACTATCCTTGACAGGCCCACTCCACCAGTCCTCCCCTGAATCTCCCAGAACTGTCCTTGACAGGCCCACTCCACCAGTCCTCCCCTGAATCTCCCAGAACTGTCCTTGACAGGCCCACTCCACCAGTCCTCCCCTGAATCTCCCAGAACTGTCCTTGACAGGCCCACTCCACCAGTCCTCCCCTGAATCTCCCAGAACTGTCCTTGACAGGCCCACTCCACCAGTCCTCCCCTGAATCTCCCAGAACTGTCCTTGACAGGCCCACTCCACCAGTCCTCCCCTGAATCTCCCAGAACTGTCCTTGACAGGCCCACTCCACCAGTCCTCCCCTGAATCTCCCAGAACTGTCCTTGACAGGCCCACTCCACCAGTCCTCCCCTGAATCTCCCAGAACTGTCCTTGACAGGCCCACTCCACCAGTCCTCCCCTGAATCTCCCAGAACTGTCCTTGACAGGCCCACTCCACCAGTCCTCCCCTGAATCTCCCAGAACTGTCCTTGACAGGCCCACTCCACCAGTCCTCCCCTGAATCTCCCAGAACTGTCCTTGACAGGCCCACTCCACCAGTCCTCCCCTGAATCTCCCAGAACTGTCCTTGACAGGCCCACTCCACCAGTCCTCCCCTGAATCTCCCAGAACTGTCCTTGACAGGCCCATTCCACCAGTCCTCCCCTCAGACAGTTACCAGAGACACCATGGAACTGGACTGCCACATGTCAGGAGTAGGGCTGCCATGTCAGGAGTAGGGCTGCCATGTCAGGAGTAGGGCTGCCATGTCAGGAGTAGGGCTGCCATGTCAGGAGTAGGGCTGCCATGTCAGGAGTAGGGCTGCCACATGTCAGGAGTAGGGCTGCCATGTCAGGAGTAGGGCTGCCATGTCAGGAGTAGGGCTGCCATGTCAGGAGTAGGGCTGCCATGTCAGGAGTAGGGCTGCCATGTCAGGAGTAGGGCTGCCATGTCAGGAGTAGGGCTGCCACATGTCAGGAGTAGGGCTGCCATGTCAGGAGTAGGGCTGCCATGTCAGGAGTAGGGCTGCCATGTCAGGAGTAGGGCTGCCATGTCAGGAGTAGGGCTGCCATGTCAGGAGTAGGGCTGCCATGTCAGGAGTAGGGCTGCCATGTCAGGAGTAGGGCTGCCATGTCAGGAGTAGGGCTGCCATGTCAGGAGTGGGGCTGCCATGTCAGGAGTAGGGCTGCCATGTCAGGAGTAGGGCTGCCATGTCAGGAGTAGGGCTGTCACAGTTACCGTGTAACTGACATTCATGGACAATAACTGTGAACAAAAAAAAAAACATTAATACATTCATTTTAGGGGGGATTTAAGTAGATATTCAAGTATATATAGTTTATCCTAGCGTTTTATTTTATTTTATGAAGTGTGTAAAATTGGTATTAATTTTACGAGCCGAATGAATGGCACAGTCGGGAGGAGAAGCTTAATTCCCAAAAGTTCCCGGCGGTCAAATATATTCATTTTTTAGACAGGGTTGTCACCAAAGCTGTGTTGTATTCATTAGGTATGTCGTGGCTAATTTTTTAAATATGTTTGATATATTACAAGGTCAAAACATTAACAAAAATGACAATTATGACAATAACGTGGCTATTTGCATGACAATTAATAGTTCACCCAAATTCCATATTCATCACACCGCTAGTCAGGAGGCCAGTCAAAATGCTACCACCCCCATGGCTGGCCAGCCCATGTGACACCAGAACTGGACTAGCGTGTGAAAAATGAGCTCTCATGCTGTGGTGACTCATACATTGGTCTAATCCCAACATCCCTATAAGGACGTGATGCCATCTATGGCAAACAAGAGGCCTCTAAGGATGGTCAAACTTCAAGATGCTGTGTGTGGTTGTGTATGGTAGCCAGGGAGGCTGTGAGAGAGTGGTCATTGTGCCCCATGTTTGATCAGCTCCAGCTCCTCTGCAACCCCTTTTACTGTCCATCAAAGCCCAGGGAACACCTTGAGATGTGTGTATGGAGCTGTGCTACGTCCCGTCACTCCCAACACTTCCTAGTCTATGACCTACACTCTAACTGACCTCTTGGTGACCTGAGGTCACCCTCTCAGGCCCTGTTACTCTCCTCCTCCCCTGCAGGGCCTGACCTGTCTATCATCACAGTTAATATCATTCTACCTGACATCCAAACCAGTATAAAGGAATATGTAGACCTGCAGGACTTTTTGCCACATTCAACATAAACTCCACCCACAGGTGAAATAGGTGTTGAAAAGATTTAAAGGCAAGTCTGTTTGTGACAGCCCTTTCAGACTCTCCTAGAGTAGCTGACTGTTGTATTACGGTTCCTGTAACTTGGTGACGTTACTGTGTGCTTGTGTCACGTAAGGCTTGTTTATTATAGTTAGTAGATATGTTGGAAGTGTATGAATGAGATTAAAACATGAACACACATTGGTCATCAGATATCATATTGAAAACTAGAGCCAGACCGCGTTATAGACCGATATTAGTCTTTTTTACGGATGTATTTGTATCGGAGTTGAATCCACCGAAAAGGACTGATATAAGCTGTTCTTCATAGAATTTGACTTTTATTTTTGCATTTCATTATTTGTCCTGAAGAGGGCGATCTTTACATAGCTATATGCCTATCTTGCCTTGGCGTGCTATAGCAAGACTGGACACCCAACGTCACCACCAGTCAGAGAGGAGAGTGGACTGAATGCTGAGTAGATAGCAGCTTGCCAGCTCAATGAAGTACCAAAAATGGGCATATACTGTCAGGTATTTGTATTGTATGTATTATGGGTCCCCATTAGCTGTGCTGCCCTGTTCTGAGCCAATTGCAATTTTCCTAAGTCCCTCTTTGTGGCACCTGACCCTACGACAACAGTAGTCCAGGTGCGACAAAACTAGGGCCTGTAGGAACTGCCTTGTTGATAGTGCTGTTAAGAAGGTAGAGCAGCGCTTTATTATGGACAGACTTCTCCCCATCCTAGCTACTGTTTTGACCATGACAGTTTACAATCCAGGGTTACTCCAAGCAGTTTAGTCACCTCAACTTGCTCAATTTCCAAAGTATTCATTGCAAGATTTAGTTGAGGTTTAGGGTTTAGTGAATGATTTGTCCCAAATACAATGCTTTTAGTTTTGAAATATTTAGGACTAACTTATTCCTTGCCACCCATTCTGAAACTAACTGCAGCTCTTTGTTAAGTGTTGCAGGGATTTCACTCGCAGTAGTAGCTATAGTGTTGAGTCATCCGCATACATAGACACACTGGCTTTACTCAATAATAAAGATTGAAAAAAATAAGGGGCCTAGACAGCTGCCCTGGGGAAATCCTGATTCTAGCTGGATTTTGTTGGAGAGGCTTTCATTAAAGAACATCCTCTGTGTTCTGTTAGACAAGTAACTCTTTATCCACAATATAGCAGGGGGTGTAAAGCCATAACACATACGTTTTTCCAGCAGCAGACTATGACCGATAATGTCAAAAGCCGCACTGAAGTCTAACAAAACAGCCCCCAAAATCTTTAAATCATCAATTTCTCTCAGCCAATCATCAGTCATTTGTGTCAGTGCTGTGCTTGTTGAATGTCCTTCCCGATAAGCCTGCTGAAAGTCGGTTGTCAATTTGTTTACTGTAAAATAGCATTATATCTGGTCAAACACACTTTTTTCCAATAGTTTACTAAGGGTTGGTAACAGGCTGATTGGTCGGCTATTTGAGCCAGTAAAGGGGGCTTTACTATTCTTAGGTAGCAGAATGACTTTTGCTTCCCTCCAGGCCTGAGGGGGCACACTTTCTAGTAGGCTTAAATTGAAGATTTGGCAAATAGGAGTGGCAATATCGTCCGCTATTATCCTCAGTAATTTTCCATCCAAGTTGTCAGACCCCGGTGGCTTGTCATTGTTGATCGACAATAATACTTTTTTCACGTCTTCCTCACTCACTTTACCGAATTCAAAATGACAATGGTTGTCTTTCATAATTTGGTCAGATATACTTGAATGTGTCAAGTGTCAGCGTTTGTTGCTGGCATGTCATGGATAACTTTGCTAATCTTGCCAATGAAAAAATCATTAAAGTAGTTGGCAATATCAGTGGGTTTTGTGATGACTGAGCCATCTGATTCAATGAATGATGGAGCTGAGTTTGCCTTTTTGCCCAGAATTTTATTTAAGGTGCTCGAAAGCTTTTTACTATCATTCTTTATGTAATTTATCTTTGTTTCATAGTGTAGTTTCTTCTTCTTTTTATTCAGTTTAGTCGCATGATTTCTCAATTTGCAGTACGTTTGCCAATCGGTTGTGAAGCCAGACCTATTTGCCATCTCTTTTGCCTCATCCCTCTCAACCATAGCATTTTTCAATTCCTCATCAATCCACGGGGATTTAATAGTTCTTACAGTCATTGTCGTAATGGGTGCATGCTTATTAGTAACTGGAATAAGCAATTTCATAAATGTGTCAAGTGCATTGTCTGGTTGCTCCTCATTACACACCACAGACCAACAATTATTCTTCACATCAACAACATTGGAATCACTACACAACTTATTGTATGACCTCTTATACACTATATTAGGCCCAGCCTTTGGTACTTTGGTTTTCCTAGATATGGCTACTATATTGTGATCACTACATCTGATGAATTTGGATACTGCTTTCAAACAAATTTCTGCAGCATTAGTAAAGATATGATCAATACATGTTGATGATTTAATTCCTGTACTGTTTGTAACTACCCTGGTAGGTTGACTGATAACCTGAACAAGGTTGCAGGGACTAGTTACAGTTTGAAGCTTTTTCTTGAGTGGGCAGCCTGATGAAAGCCAGTCCATATTTAAATCACCCAGAAAGTATACCTCTCTATTGATATCACATATATTATCAAGCATTTCACACATGTTATCCAGAAACTGACTGTTAGCACTTGGTGGTCTATAGCAGCTTCCCACCAGAATGGGCTTTAGGTGAGGCAGATGAACCTGTAGCCATATTACTTCAACAGTATTTAACATGAGATCCTCTCTAAGCTTTATAGGAATGTGGTTCTGAATATAAACAGCCACACCTCCACCTTTGGCATTTCTGTATTTTCTGTAGATCTTATAACCTTGTATTGCGACCACTGTATCAAAGGTATTATCTAAGTGAGTTTCAGAGATAGTCAGAATATGAATGTCATCTGTTACTAGCAAATCATTGATTTCATTAACCTTGTTTCTTAAGCTACATATGTTAACGTGGGCTATTTTTTAACACTTTTCTGGGATGCTTGATTGTTTTTATTGCTTTACTGGGAAGCTTAGCAGAGGTAGACATACTCATGTTCTTTATGTTAGTGCAGGGTCAGCTGCACACAGTGGACTTCCTACTAGGGCACACCACCTCAGTGCTAACAGTATTACTCTGGTTCATAGACATATGATTACCGCATCCAATAGCTGTAGGATCAGCAGAGGCATTCAGGGCAGTTAGAGGGACATACATTAGGTTACTTACATTGTGTCTTCCAACGGATAATGTACATTTGCTGCCCGAAATTATGACAACTCAACGACACAATGGTAGGGATTAAATGAGCTGGACTTGGGTCATTGATAAGTCATTGTCTCAACGCATCCTTATAATGCTGTGAAAGGATCCAGGAACCCAAATGATTTGGGTGGATCCCAATTATAATACGAGCTTTGTTTCCAGGTGAAGTGGCCGATTGTCAGGTGAAGTGGCCATATATACTGTCAGGTGACGTGGCCATATATACTGTCAGGTGAAGTGGCCATATATACTGTCAGGTGAAGTGGCCATATATACTGTCAGGTGAAGTGGCCATATATACTGTCAGGTGAAGTGGCCATATATACTGTCAGGTGAAGTGGCCATATATACTGTCAGGTGAAGTGGCCATATATACTGTCAGGTGAAGTGGCCATATATACTGTCGGGTGAAGTGGCCATATATACTGTCGGGTGAAGTGGCCATATATACTGTCAGGTGAAGTGGCCATATATACTGTCAGGTGAAGTGGCCATATATACTGTCAGGTGAAGTGGCCATATATACTGTCAGGTGAAGTGGCCATATATACTGTCAGGTGAAGTGGCCATATATACTGTCAGGTGAAGTGGCCATATATACTGTCAGGTGAAGTGGCCATATATACTGTCAGGTGAAGTGGCCATATATACTGTCAGGTGAAGTGGCCATATATACTGTCAGGTGAAGTGGCCATATATACTGTCAGGTGAAGTGGCCATATATACTGTCGGGGGAAGTGGCCATATATACTGTCAGGTGAAGTGGCCATATATACTGTCAGGTGAAGTGGCCATATATACTGTCAGGTGAAGTGGCCATATATACTGTCAGGTGAAGTGGCCATATATACTGTCAGGTGAAGTAGCCATATATACTGTCAGATGAAGTGGCCATATATACTGTCAGGGGAAGTGGCCATATATACTGTCGGGTGAAGTGGCCATATATACTGTCAGGTGAAGTGGCCATATATACTGTCAGGTGAAGTGGCCATATATACTGTCAGGTGAAGTGGCCATATATACTGTCAGGTGAAGTGGCCATATATACTGTCAGGTGAAGTGGCCATATATACTGTCAGGTGAAGTGGCCATATATACTGTCAGGTGACGTGGCCATATATACTGTCAGGTGAAGTGGCCATATGTACTGTCAGGTGAAGTGGCCATATACACTGTCAGGTGAAGTGGCATAGTAGGGTGTAAATCAATTGGCGTGCTAAAAACCGTCAACTCTGTGGTAACGTTAACATTACAGCCCTAGAGTGAAGCAGAGTGTTATATTTGCTCTTTGCGAAGGGTATTCCTCAAGCTCTATTATTCAGATGTTTTCAGAGACACCCAAAAAATAAGCTGTATGGAATTTTTTAGGAAGGTCATACCAAGGATAATTTTGCTATTTGATTTAGAATTTTAAGACCCCTTGACATAATTATTTGATGAATAATTTTTGGTCTTACTGCTATTGGCCAAAACAAAGAATCACTACATGGAACAACAGATAGTCCCCAACAGAAACACTACATGGAACAACAGATAGTCCCCAAAAGAATCACTACATGGAACAACAGATAGTCTCCAAAAGAATCACTACATGGAACAACAGATAGTCCCCAACAGAATCACTACATGGAACAACAGATAGTCCCCAACAGAAACACTACATGGAACAACAGATAGTCCCCAAAAGAATCACTACATGGAACAACAGATAGTCCCCAACAGAATCACTACATGGAACAACAGATAGTCCCCAACAGAAACACTACATGGAACAACAGATAGTCCCCAACAGAAACACTACATGGAACAACAGATAGTCCCCAAAAGAATCACTACATGGAACAACAGATAGTCCCCAACAGAATCACTACATGGAACAACAGATAGTCCCCAACAGAAACACTACATGGAACAACAGATAGTCCCCAACAGAAACACTACATGGAACAACAGATAGTCCCCAACAGAATCACTACATGGAACAACAGATAGTCCCCAACAGAATCACTACATGGAACAACAGATAGTCCCCAACAGAATCACTACATGGAACAACAGATAGTCCCCAACAGAAACACTACATGGAACAACAGATAGTCCCCAACAGAAACACTACATGGAACAACAGATAGTCCCCAAAAGAATCACTACATGGAACAACAGATAGTCGCCAACAGAATCACTACATGGAACAACAGATAGTCCCCAACAGAATCACTACATGGAACAACAGATAGTCCCCAACAGAAACACTACATGGAACAACAGATAGTCCCCAACAGAAACACTACATGGAACAACAGATAGTCCCCAACAGAAACACTACATGGAACAACAGATAGTCCCCAACAGAAACACTACATGGAACAACAGATAGTCCCCAACAGAAACACTACATGGAACAACAGATAGTCCCCAACAGAAACACTACATGGAACAACAAGATAGTCCCCAACAGAAACACTACATGAACAACAGATAGTCACAGAAACATGGAACAACAGATAGTCCCCAACAGAATCACTACATGGAACAACAGATAGTCCCCAACAGAAACACTACATGGAACAACAGATAGTCCCCAACAGAAACACTACATGGAACAACAGATAGTCCCCAACAGAATCACTACATGGAACAACAGATAGTCCCCAACAGAATCACTACATGGAACAACAGATAGTCCCCAACAGAATCACTACATGGAACAACAGATAGTCCCCAACAGAAACATCTAAAGGAAGTTTGTTCGGAAGTGTGTCTCCTATATCTGAAAGATATAACAAAGATCAGGAAACATGATTATATATATATATTTTTTTTTTAACGTGTATTTAACCCCATATTTTTGGCATTAAACAGTCTCCATATGTACTTCCATTCATTTTTTTTCAACTGGTACCGGGGGACCTTCAGACGAGTCTTGTGAGGCCTGTGGGCATCCTAAAGCACGAGAGTCTCACCTTTGCAGAGAGGGGTCATATTAGTGTGTAGCCCCAAACTGTTCAGACGCTAGAGACAGAAGTTGGCAGATCGGCTGTACCGACTTAAGACGAGTCTCCTGAAACTTGTGGAGGTCGTAGAGCAAAACTAGAAGACCATGGTGTTCGTGCTCAGGAGTATTTCTGTCTGTACTAAAGCCCTTGTGGGGGAAAACTCATTCTGATTGGCTGGGCCTGGCTCCCCAGTGGGTGGGCCTATGCCCTCCCAGGCCCACCCATGGCTGCGCCCCTGCCCAGTCATGGGAAATCCATAGATTGGGGCCTAATGAATGTATTTCAATTGACTGATTTACTTCTATGAACTGTAACTCAGAAAAGTCTGGTTGCATATTGTGTTTATATTTTTGTTCAGTAAAGTTAAGACCGAGAGAAGTCTTCCTACACTCATTAGTTTAAATGCAGTTAAGACAGAGAGGCTGTTTGTGTTGTTAATCTGTACCATTTCAATCTTCTTAGTGGCTGCTGCTACAGCTAAATGTCACTGTTTTTCTGTAACAGTCAGGAGGAGTCGTCGTCTTCGTCGTCCAGTGAAGAGGAGCAGAGTGACGGGAGACAGAATGAAGAGCTGTATGGGAAGGTGGTGTGTGTTGAGGGGGGCTCTGCCTCTGCTGGAGACCGGAAGAACAAGACAAATGGATGGTACCCTGCCCTGGTGAGTCTGTCTGTCTGTCTGTCTGTCTGTCTGGGAAGGTGGTGCCCTGCCCTGGTGAGTCTGTCTGTCTGTCTGGGAAGGTGGTGCCCTGCCCTGGTGAGTCTGTCTGTCTGTCTGTCTGGGAAGGTGGTGCCCTGCCCTGGTGAGTCTGTCTGTCTGTCTGTCTGTCTGGGAAGGTGGTGCCCTGCACTGGTGAGTCTGTCTGTCTGTCTGTCTGTCTGTCTGGGAAGGTGGTGCCCTGCACTGGTGTGTGTGTTTGGGAAGGTGATGTTTGTTTGGGAAGGTGATGTGTATTTGGGAAGGTGATGTTTGTTTGGGAAGGTGATGTTTGTTTGGGAAGGTGGTGTGTGTGGAGGGGGGACTCTGCCTCTGCTGGAGACAGGAAGAACACAGCAAGGTACCCTGCCCTGCACTGGTGGGATCATCTCTCTCTGTCTGTGTTGCCGCCACTGCTAAATCGGGATGGTGAAATGTTTTTAATGCAAAAAGTTTTTGTTTTGTTTTTTTACCCCCTTTTCTCCCCAATTTCGTGAAATCCAATTGGTAGTTACGATCTTGTCTCATCGCTGCAACTCCCATATGGACTCGGGAGAGGCGAAGGTCGAGAGCCATGCGCCCAATAAACACGGCCCTGCCAAGCCGCACTGCTTTTTGACACACTGCTTGCTTAACCCGGAACCCAGCTGCACCAATGGGTTGGGGGAAACGCCGTACAACTGGCGACCGAAGTCAGCGTGCATGCATCCGGCCTGCCACAAGGAGTCGCTAGAGCGCGATGGCGAAAGCTGGACAGTCACGGAGAATCTAAAATGTAAAAAAATGTCATGCCTTTGATTGTATTATGTTTGAGCCACTCGGATAACAACATGTATAGAATTGCAGGAAATTAGCTTTAAAACTGTACAATTCTGTCTCTGTCCCATGGCTAAATTTATAGAATTGCAGGAAATTAGCTTTAAAACAGAACACATTTCTCTGCGGCCAAGATGAGGGCCTCTCAAAATGTGTGTTGGAGACGTTCGCCAATGCCACTACTAACTGGAGACGTTCGCCATGCCACTACTAACTGGAGACGTTCGCCATGCCACTACTAACTGGAGACGTTCGCCATGCCACTACTAACTGGAGACGTTCGCCATGCCACTACTAACTGGAGACGTTCGCCATGCCACTACTAACTGGAGACGTTCGCCATGCCACTACTAACTGGAGACGTTCGCCATGCCACTACTAACTGGAGACGTTCGCCATGCCACTACTAACTGGAGACGTTCGCCATGCCACTACTAACTGGAGACGTTCGCCATGCCACTACTAACTGGAGACGTTCGCCATGCCACTACTAACTGGAGACGTTCGCCATGCCACTACTAACTGGAGACGTTCGCCATGCCACTACTAACTGGAGACGTTCGCCATGCCACTACTAACTTTGCCACTGCTGTTGAAAAAAACCTAAGAGGAAACAATATTTAAAAATGTATTAAATAAAAAATGTCCTCATCAATCTACACACAATACCCCACAAAGCCAAAACAGGTTTTTAGAAATGTTAGCAAATGGATAAAAAGTATAAAAAACAGATACCTTATTTACGTAAACATTCAGACCCTTTGCTATGAGACTGGAAATTAAGCTCATGTGCATCCTGTTTCCATTGATCATCCTTGAGATGTTTCTACAACTTGATTGGAGTCCACCTGTGGTAAATTGTCATCAAACTTTGGAAAGGTTCTTGGTCGATTAAATTGTGAGGACAATATTAGCATTTACATGTAAGTCAGTTTTTACCATTTTACATTTACATTTTAGTCATTTAGCAGACGCTCTTATCCAGAGCGACTTACAGTTAGTGAATACATTATTTTTATTTTTTTATACTGGCCCCCCGTGGGAATCGAACCCACAACCCTGGCGTTGCAAACGCCATGCTCTATCAACTGAGCTACATCCCTGCCGGCCATTCCCTCCCCTACCCTGGACGACGCTGGGCCAATTGTGCGCCGCCCATGAGTCTCCCGGTCGCGGCCGGCACTTTGTCAGTGGGCAAATGTACAAAATCAGCAGGGGATCAAATACTTTTTTCCCTCACTGTACATCGTAACATTCATAGTTTATTACCTAAAATGGATCATGTCAAGATCTGGGCCTCCCATGCAGACCCTGATATTTGTATTGTATCTGCAACCTGGTTAATAACTGATAAAACCCTGGACTCTGAGGTTGCTATGGATACTATGTGTTTAGGGCTGATAGGAAAGGTTAAGGTGGTGGTGTTGCTATTTACACAAAGACTCTTCTGTCTGTGTCTCTGTTAAAGGCTACCTCCAGTCCTCAGCCATTTGAAGTCTTCAGTTGGGTTCAAACTGGGTTCAATCATTCACCCTCCGCCAAGATGTACAGTGGGGAAAAAAAGTATTTAGTCAGCCACCAATTGTGCAAGTTCTCCCACTTAAAAAGATACATTTACATTTACATTTTAGTCATTTAGCAGACGCTCTTAACCAGAGCGACTTACAGGAGCAATTAGGGTTAAGTGCCTTGCTCAAGGGCACATTAACGTCATTTAGCAGACGCTCTTAGCCAGAGCGACTCACAAATTGGTGCGTTCACCCTATAGCCAGTGGGATAACCACTTTACAATTTGGGGGGGGGTTAGAAGGAATACTTTAGCCTATCCCAGGTATTCCTTAAGGAGGTGGGGTTTCAAAATGTCTCCGGAAGGTGGTGAGTGACTCCGCTGTCCTGGCGTCGTGAGGGAGCTTGTTCCACCATTGGGGTGCCAGAGCAGCGAACAGTTTTGACTGGGCTGAGCGGGAGCTGTGCTTCCGCAGAGGAAGGGGAGCCAGCAGGCCAGAGGTGGATGAACGCAATGTCCTCGTTTGGGTGTAGGGACTGATCAGAGCCTGAAGGTACAGGGGTGCCGTTCCCCTCACTGCTCCAAAGGCAAGCACCATGGTCTTGTAGCGGATGCGAGCTTCAATTGGAAGCCAGTGGAGTGTGCGGAGGAGGGGGGTGACGTGAGAGAACTTGGGAAGGTTGAACACCAGACGGGCTGCGGCATTCTGGATGAGTTGTAGGGGTTTAATGGCACAGGCAGGGAGCCCAGCCAACAGCGAGTTGCAGTAGTCCAGACGGGAGATGACAAGTGCCTGGACCAGGACCTGCGCCGCTTCCTGTGTAAGGCAGGGTCGCACTCTCCGAATGTTGTAGAGCATGAACCTGCAGGAGCGGGTCACCGCCTTGATGTTGGCGGAGAACGACAGGGTGTTGTCCAGGGTCACGCCTAGGCTCTTCGCACTCTGGGAGGAGGACACAGCGGAGTTGTCTACCGTGATGGCGAGATCATGGAACGGGCAGTCCTTCCCCGGGAGGAAGAGCAGCTCCGTCTTGCCAGGGTTCAGCTTGAGGTGGTGATCCGTCATCCATACTGATATGTCTGCCAGACATGCAGAGATGCGATTCGCCACCTGGTTATCAGAAGGGGGAAAGGAGAAGATTAGTTGTGTATCGTCAGCGTAGCAATGATAGGAAAGGCCATGTGAGGATATGACAGAGCCAAGTGACTTGGTGTATAGGGAGAAAAGGAGAGGGCCCAGAACCGATCCCTGGGGGACACCAGTGGTGAGAGCACGTGGTGCGGAGACAGCTTCCCGCCACGCCACTTGGTAGGAGCGACCGGTCAGGTAGGACGCAATCCAGGAGTGAGCCGCGCCGGAGATGCCCATTTCGGAGAGGGTGGAGAGGAGGATCTGATGGTTCACAGTATCAAAGGCAGCAGACAGGTCTAGAAGGACAAGAGCAGAGGAGAGAGAGTTAGCTTTAGCAGTGCGGAGAGTCTCTGTGACACAGAGAAGAGCAGTCTCAGTTGAATGACCAGTCCTGAAACCTGATTGGTTTGGATCAAGAAGGTCATTCTGAGAGAGATAGCAAGAGAGTTGGCTAAAGACGGCACGCTCAATAGTTTTGGAAAGAAAAGAAAGAAGGGATACTGGTCTGTAGTTGTTGACATCAGTGGGGTCGAGTGTTGGTTTTTTGAGAAGGGGAGTAACTCTCGCTCTCTTGAAGACGGAAGGGACATGGCCAGCGGTCAAGGATGAGTTGATCAGCGAGGTGAGGTAGGGGAGAAGGTCACCGGAGATGGTCTGGAGAAGGGAGGAGGGGATGGGGTCAAGCGGGCAGGTTGTTGGGCGGCCTGCAGTCACAAGTCGCAGGATCTTATCTGGAGAGAGAGGGGAGAAAGAAGTCAAAGCATAGGGTAGGGCAGTGTGAGCAGGACCAGCAGTGTCATTAGACTTAACAAACAAGGATCGGATGTCGTCAACCTTCTTTTCAAAGTGGTTGACGAAGTCATCCACAGAGAGAGAGAGGGGGGGGGGGGGGGGGGGGGGGGGGGGGGGGTGGATTCAGGAGGGAGGAAAATGTGGCAAAGAGCTTCCTAGGGTTAGAGGCAGATGCTTGGAATTTAGAGTGGTAGAAGGTGGCCTTAGCAGCAGAAACAGATGAAGAAAATGTAGAGAGGAGGGAGTGAAAAGATGCCAGGTCGGCAGGGAATTTAGTTTTCTTCCATTTCCGCTCCGCTGCCCGGAGCTCTGTTCTGTGAGCTCGCAATGAGTCATCAAGCCACGGAGCTGGAGGGGAGGACCGAGCCGGCCGGGAGGATAGGGGACACAGAGAGTCAAAGGATGCAGAAAGGGAGGAGAGGAGGGTTGAGGAGGCAGAATCAGGAGATTGGAGGGAGAAGGATTGAGCAGAGGGAAGAGATGATAGGATGGAAGAGGAGAGAGTAGTGGAGAGAGAGAGAGCGAAGGTTGCGGCGGCGCATTACCATCTGTGTAGGGGAAGAGTGAGTAGTGTGGGAGGAGAGTGAGAGAGAAAAGGAAACAAAGTAGTGGTCGGAGACTTGGAGGGGAGTTGCAGTGAGATTAGTAGAGGAGCAGCATCTAGTGAAGATGAGGTCAAGCGTATTGCCTGCCTTGTGAGTAGGGGGGGGACGGTGAGAGGGTGAGGTCAAAAGAGGAGAGGAGTGGAAAGAAGGAGGCAGAGAGAAATGAGTCAAATGTGGACATAGGGAGGTTGAAATCCCCCAAAACTGTGAGGGGTGAGCCATCCTCAGGGAAGGAACTTATCAAGGCGTCAAGCTCATTGATGAACTCTCCAAGGGAACCTGGAGGGCGATAGATGACAAGGATATTAAGCTTAAATGGGCTAGTGACTGTGACAGCATGGAATTCAAATGAGGAGATAGACAGATGGGTTAGGGGAAAAAATTGAGAATGTCCACTTGGGAGAGATGAGGATTCCTGTACCCACCACCCCCTCTGACCAGATGCTCTCGGGGTATGCGAGAACACATGGTCAGACGAGGAGAGAGCAGTAGGAGTAGCGGTGTTTTCAGTGGTGATCCATGTTTCCGTCAGCGCCAGGAAGTCGAGGGACTGGAGGTTGGCATAGGCTGGGATGAAGTCAGCTTTGTTGGCAGCAGAAAGGCAGTTCCAGAGGCTGCCTGCGACCTGGAACTCCACGTGGGTGGTGCGTGCAGGGACCACCAGATTGGAGAGGCAGCAGCCACGCGGTGTGGTGCGTTTGTGTAGCCTGTGCAGAGAGGAGAGAACAGGGATAGGCAGAGGCATAGTTGACAGGCTGTAGCAAATGGCTACAAAAATGCAGAGGAGATCGGAATGAAATGGGCTAAGCATCTGGGAGCGGAGAGAGCAGGGCCTCCCTCACCAAAACTTCTACCTCGGAAACTAAAATTGTTTCACTGAACCACCCGAAGAGAAAACTCTCCCAACTTCCGCCTTTGGAAATCAGAATTGTTGTGAACCACAAGATGAGAGAGGCCTGTAATTTTCATCATAGGTACACGTCAACTATGACAGACAAATTGAGGAAAAGAAATACAGAAAATCACATTGTAGGATTTTTAATGAATTTTTTGCAAATTATGGTGGAAAATAAGTATTTGGTCACCTACAAACAAGCAAGATTTCTGGCTCTCACAGACCTGTAACTTCTTCTTTAAGAGGCTCCTCTGTCCTCCACTCGTTACCTGCATTAATGGCACCTGTTTGAACTTGTTATCAGTATAAAAGACACCTGTCCACAACCTCAAACAGTCACACTCCAAACTCCACTATGGCCAAGACCAAAGAGCTGTCAAAGGACACCAGAAACAAAATTGTAGACCTGCACCAGGCTGGGAAGACTGAATCTGCAATAGGTAAGGAGCTTGGTTTGAAGAAATCAACTGTGGGAGCAATTATTAGGAAATGGAAGACATACAAGACCACTGATAATCTCCCTCGATCTGGGGCTCCACGCAAGATCTCACCCCGTGGGGTCAAAATGATCACAAGAACGGTGAGCAAAAATCCCAAAACCACACGGGGGGACCTAGTGAATGACCTGCAGAGAGCTGGGACCAAAGTAACAAAGCCTACCATCAGTAACACACTACGCCGCCAGGGACTCAAATCCTGCAGTGTCCCCCTGCTTAAGCCAGTACATGTCCAGGCCTGTCTGAAGTTTGCTAGAGTGCATTTGGATGATCCAGAAGAGGATTGGGAGAATGTCATATGGTCAGATGAAACCAAAATATAACTTTTTGGTAAAAACTCAACTTGTCTTGTTTGGAGGACAAAGAATGCTGAGCTGCATCCAAAGAACACCATACCTACTGTGAAGCATGGGTGTGGAAACATCATGCTTTGGGGCTGTTTTTCTGCAAAAAGGGACCAGGACGACTGATCCGTGTAAAGGAAAGAATGAATGGGGCCATGTATCGTGAGATTTTGAGTGAAAACCTCCTTCCATCAGCAAGGGCATTGAAGATGGAACGTGGCTGGGTCTTTCAGCATGACAATGATCCCAAACACACCGCCCGGGCAACGAAGGAGTGGCTTCGTAAGAAGCATTTCAAGGTCCTGGAGTGGCCTAGCCAGTCTCCAGATCTCAACCCCATAGAAAATCTTTGGAGGGAGTTGAAAGTCCGTGTTGCCCAGCGACAGCCCCAAAACATCACTGCTCTAGAGGAGATCTGCATGGAGGAATGGGCCAAAATACCAGCAACAGTGTGTGAAAACCTTGTGAAGACTTACAGAAAACGTTTGACCTGTGTCATTGCCAACAAAGGGTATATAACAAAGTATTGAGAAACTTTTGTTATTGACCAAATACTTATTTTCCACCATAATTTGCAAATAAATTCATAAAAAATCCTACAATGTGATTTTCTGGATTTTTTTCCCTCATTTTGTCTGTCATAGTTGACGTGTACCTATGATGAAAATTACAGGCCTCTCTCATCTTTTTAAGTGGGAGAACTTGCACAATTGGTGGCTGACTAAATACTTTTTTTCCCCACTGTATGTAAAACTAGTTAAAAAAAGCAAAATTAGATGATTATGTTAATCCACTATCTGAATGTACAGGGAACCCAGATACATTTTGGAAAGCTGTTACGTCACTGAAGGTTTGCGTCTCCTCTTCTCTCCCCCAATAAATTAATTTAGATTCTGGCCCTATAACTGACAGAATGGATATCATTAATGCATTTGATCACCATTTTATGTCTGCAGGCTATATATTTCAATATTAATATATAATATATTAATGCTATATATTAATGCTATATATTAATGTATTTCAAAGCCAGCTCTTGAAAAGAGTAGTTTGGATGTTGATGGTGAAAATCTTTTGAGTGAAACTGAAAACGCTGCTCAGGAGTTTTCTTTTCGGAAATTCATTGATAAAGAAGTCCTGGATGCTTTGTTAACACCAGACCCAAAATAACCCCCAGGGGCTGATCATTTGGAGCCTGGTTTGATCACCTGGAGCCTGGGCTGATCATCTGGAGCCTGGTCTGATCACCTGGAGCCTGGTCTGATCATCTGGAGCCTGGTCTGATCGCCTGGAGCCTGGGCTGATCACCTGGAGCCTGGTCTGATCATCTGGAGCCTGGGCTGATCATCTGGAGCCTGGTCTGATCATCTGGAGCCTGGTCTGATCACCTGGAGCCTGGGCTGATCATCTGGAGCCTGGGCTGATCATCTGGAGCCTGGGCTGATCATCTGGAGCCTGGTCTGATCGCCTGGAGCCTGGGCTGATCACCTGGAGCCTGGTCTGATCGCCTGGAGCCTGGGCTGATCACCTGGAGCCTGGTCTGATCATCTGGAGCCTGGGCTGATCATCTGGAGCCTGGGCTGATCATCTGGAGCCTGGTCTGATCACCTGGAGCCTGGGCTGATCATCTGGAGCCTGGTTTGATCACCTGGAGCCTGGTCTGATCATCTGGAGCCTGGTCTGATCGCCTGGGCTGATCACCTGGAGCCTGGTCTGATCATCTGGAGCCTGGTCTGATCGCCTGGAGCCTGGTCTGATCATCTGGAGCCTGGTCTGATCATCTGGAGCCTGGTCTGATCATCTGGAGCCTGGTCTGATCACCTGGAGCCTGGTCTGATCATCTGGAGCCTGGTCTGATCGCCTGGGCTGATCATCTGGAGCCTGGTCTGATCACCTGGAGCCTGGTCTGATCATCTGGAGCCTGGTCTGATCGCCTGGGCTGATCACCTGGAGCCTGGGCTGATCATCTGGAGCCTGGGCTGATCACCTGGAGCCTGGGCGGATCACCTGGAGCCTGGGCTGATCATCTGGAGCCTGGTCTGATCACCTGGAGCCTGGGCTGATCACCTGGAGCCTGGTCTGCTTAAGTGTGCAGCTCCCCTTATTGCCGGCTCAGTAGCCCACATTTGTAATTTAACATTGTTATCAGGAAGTATTCCAAAAGCATGAAAATCTGCATATGTGCTGCCACTCCATAAGGGTGGAGATACACATGACCTGGACAACTATCGCCCCATTTCCACTCCATAAGGCTGGGGAAACACATGACCTGGACAACTATCGCCCCATTTCCACTCCATAAGGCTGGAGAAACACATGATCTGGACAACTATCGCCCCATTTCAAGACTACCTTGTTTAGCTAAGATTCTTGAATCCTTGGTTAATGTACAACTAAGTTCCTTTTTATCTGATAATTGTATTTTTAATATAAACCAATCAGGGTTTAGGCCTGGGCATAGTACTACCACAGCAACCACGCTAGTTGTTAATGATCTTGTCAATGCCTTGGATGCTAAAAAGAGCTGTGCTGCCTTGTTTATTGACCTGTCAAATGCGTTCGACACTGTTGATCATTCTGTTTTCATTCGAGTAGGCCTGGGATATACAGCCTGTTTATGGTTTCAGAATTATCTTAGCGACAGAACTCAGGCCATCTTGTCAGATGGGGTTAAATCTGAATTTATTGAGATTCAAAAAGGTGTTCTATTTTGGGTCCATTATTGTTCCCCTTGTATATTAGTGACAGAGGAAACACTGTTAATACTTGTAACATTCATCTCTATGCAAATGACACAGTTTTGCCTCCTCAGTGCAGCAGGCCATTCGTGAACTTCAGCATGACTTTGATTCAATTCAGTAATCACTTACAGATCTTAAATTAGTGTTAAATAAACTCAGCAAAAAAAAAGAAATGTCCTCTCACTGTGAGCTGCGTTTATTTTCAGCAAACTTAACATGTGTAAATATTTGTATGAACATAACAAGATTCAACAACTGAGACATAAACTGAACAAGTTCCACAGACATGTGACTAACATAAATGGAATAACATGTCCCTGAACAAAGGGGGGGTCAAAATCAAAAGTAACAGTCAGTATCTGGTGTGGCCACCAGCTGCATTAAGTACTGCAGTGCATCTCTATGGTATGGTGTTCTTTGGATGCAACTCAGCATTCTTTGTCCTCCAAACACGACGAGTTGAGTTTTTACCAAAAAGTTCTATTTTGGTTTCATCTGACCATATGACATTATCCCAATCATCTTCTGGATCATCCAAATGCACTCTAGCAAACTTCAGACGGGCCTGGACATGTACTGGCTTAAGCAGGGGACACGTCTGGCACTGCAGGATTTGAGTCCCTGGCGGCGTAGTGTGTTACTGATGGTAGGCTTTGTTACTTTGGTCCCAGCTCTCTGCAGGTCATTCACTAGGTCCCCCCATGTGGTTCTGGGATTTTTGCTCACCGTTCTTGTGATCATTTTGACCCCACGGGGTGAGATCTTGCGTGGAGCCCCAGATCGAGGGAGATTATCAGTGGTCTTGTATGTCTTCCATTTCCTAATAATTGCTCCCACAGTTGATTTCTTCAAACCAAGCTCCTTACCTATTGCAGATTCAGTCTTCCCAGCCTGGTGCAGGTCTACAATTTTGTTCCTTTGACAGCTCTTTGGTCTTGGCCATAGTGGAGTTTGGAGTGTGACTGTTTGAAGTTGTGGACAGGTGTCTTTTATACTGATAACAAGTTCAAACAGGTGCCATTAATACAGGTAACGAGTGGAGGACAGAGGAGCCTCTTAAAGAAGAAGTTACAGGTCTGTGAGAGCCAGAAATCTTGCTTGTTTGTAGGTGACCAAATACTTATTTTCCACCATAATTTGCAAATAAATTCATAAAAAATCCTACGATGTGATTTTCTGGATTTTTTTCCTCAATTTGTCTGTCATAGTTGACGTGTACCTATGATGAAAATTACAGGCCTCTCTCATCTTTTTAAGTGGGAGAACTTGCACAATTGGTGGCTGACTAAATACTTTTTTCCCCCACTGTACACTAAGTTGACTGTGCCTTTAAACAGTTTGGAAAATTCCCGAAAATGATGTCATGGCTTTAGAAGCTTCTGATAGGCTAATTGACATCATTTGAGTCAATTGGAGGTGTACCTGTGGATGTATTTCAAGGCCTACCTTCAAACTCAGTGCCTCTTTGCTTGACACCATGGGTAAATGAAAAGAAATCAGCCAAGACATCAGAAAAAAATTGTAGACCTCCACAAGTCTGGTTCATCCTTGGGAGCAATTTCCAAACGCCTGAAGATACCACGTTCATCTGTACAATCAATAGTACGCAAGTATAAACACCATGGGACCATGTAGCCGTCATACCGCTCAGGAAGGAGATGCGTTCTGTCTCCTAGAGATGAATGTACTTTGGTGGGAAAAGTGCAAATCAATCCCAGAACAACAGCAAAGGACCTTGTGAAGATGCTGGAGGAAACAGGTACAAAAGTATCTATATCCACAGTAAAACGAGTCCTATATCGACGTAACCTGAAAGGCCGCTCAGCAAGGAAGAAGCCACTGCACATGGGGACAAGGATCATACTTTTTGGAGAAATGTCCTCTGGTCTGATGAAACAAAAATAGAACTGTTTGGCCATAATGACCATCGTTAATCGTTAAGAAATTCCACAAATTAACTTTTAAGAAGGCACACCTGTTAATTGAAATGCATTCCAGGAGACTACTTCATGAAGCTGGTTGAGAGAATGCCACGAGTGTGCAAAGCTGTCATCAAGGCAAAGGGTTGCTATTTGAAGAATCTCAAATATATTTTTGATTTGTTTAACACTTTTTTGGTTACTACATTATTCCATACGTGTTATTTCATAGTTCTGATGTCTTCACAAATTTTCTACAATCTAAAAATTAAGGAAAACCGTTCAATGAGTAGGTGTGTCCAAACTTTTGACTGGTAGTGTATATATATATACAGTTGAAGTCAGAAGTTTACATACACCTTAGCCAAATACATTTAAACTCAGTTTTTCACAATTCCTGACATTTAATCCTAGTAAAGATTCCCTGTTTTAGGTCAGTTAGGATCACCACTTTATTTTAAGAATGTGAAATGTGAGAATAACAGTAGAGAGAATGATTTATTTCAGCTTTTATTTCTTTCATCACATTCCCAGTGGGTCAGAAGTTTACATACACTCAATTAGTATTTGGTAGCATTGCCTTTAAATTGTTTAACTTGGGTCAAACGTTTGGGGTAGTCTTCCACAAGCTTCCCACAATAAGTTGGGTGAATTTTGGCCCATTCCTCCTGACAGAACTGGTGTAACTGAGTCAGGTTTGTAGGCCTCCTTGCTCGCACACGCTTTTTCAGTTCTGCCCACACATTTTCTATAGGATTGAGGTCAGGGCTTTGTGATGGCCACTCCAATACCTTGACTTTGTTGTCCTTAAGCCATTTTGGTATGCTTGGGGTCAAT
The DNA here is from genome assembly GCA_036851935.1 of Coregonus suidteri. Classification (NCBI taxonomy): domain Eukaryota; kingdom Metazoa; phylum Chordata; class Actinopteri; order Salmoniformes; family Salmonidae; genus Coregonus; species Coregonus suidteri. The sequence goes on from CM072243.1 coordinate 496,575, forward strand.
GTCCATTTTGAAGACCCATTTGCGACCAAGCTTTAACTTCCTGACTGATGTCTTGAGATGTTGCTTCAAGATATCCACATAATTTTCCTTCCTCATGATGCCATCTATTTTGTGAAGTGCACCAGTCCTTCCTGCAGCAAAGCACCCCCACAGCATGATGCTGCCCAGCCCCGTGCTTAACGGTTGGGATGGTGTTCTTCGGCTTGCAAGCTCCCGCTTTTTCCTTCAAACATAACGATGGTCATCATGGCCAAACAGTTCTATTTTTGTTTCATCAGACCAGAGGACATTTCTCCAAAAGGTACGATCTTTGTCCCCATGTGCAGTTGCAAACCGTAGTCTGGCTTTTTTATGGCGGTTTTGGAGCAGTGGCTTCTTCCTTGCTGAGTGGCCTTTCAGGTTACGTCGATATAGGACTAGTTTTACTGTAGATATAGATAATTTTGTACTTGTTTCATCCAGCATCTTCACAAGGTCCTATGCTGTTGTTCTGGGATTGATTTGCACTTTTCGCACCAAAGTACGTTAATCTCCTTCCTGAGCGGTATGACGGCTGCGTGGTCCCATGGTGTTTATACTTGCATACTATTGTTTGTACAGATGAACTTGGTACCTTCAGGCGTTTGGAAATGATGAACCAGACTTGTAGAGCTCTACAATCTTTTTTCTGAGGTCTTGGCTGATTTCTTTAGATTTTCCCATGATGTCAAGCAAAGAGGCACTGAGTTTGAAGGTAGGCCTTGAAATACATCCACAGGTACACCTCCAATTGACTAAAATGATGTCAATTAGCCTATCAGAAGCTTCTAAAGCCATGACATCATTTTCTGGAACTTTCCAAGCTGTTTAAAGGCACATTCAACTTATTGTATATAAACTTCTGACCCACTGGAATTGTGATACAGTGAATTAAAAGTGAAATAATCTGTCTGTAAACAATTGTTGGAAAAATTACTTGTGTCATGCACAAAGTAGATGTCCTAACCGACTTGCTAAAACTATAGTTTGTTAACAAGAAATTTGTGGAGTGGTTGAAAAACTAGTTTTAATGACTCCAACCTAAGTGTATGTAAACTTCCAACTTCAACTGTAGCTACCTTTTATAATGTTACCAGTCACTGTCTCCTAACCTAACATGTACAGTGGCTTGCAAAAGTATTCACCCCCCTTGGCATTTGTCCTATTTTGTTGCCTTACAACCTGGAATTAAAATAGATTTTTTGGGGGTTTGTATCATTTGATTTACACAACATGCCTACCACTTTAAAGATGCAAAATATGTTTTATTGTGAACAAACAAGAAATAAGACAAAAACAGAACTTGAGCATGCATAACTATTCACCCCCCCAAAGTCAATACTTTGTAGAGCCACCTTTTGCAGCAATTACAGCTGCAAGTCTTTTGGGGTATGTCTCTATAAGCTTGGCACATCTAGCCACTGGGATTTTTGCCCATTCTTCAAGGCCAAACTGCTCCAGCTCCTTCAAGTTTGATGGGTTCCGCTGGTGTACAGCAATCTTTAAGTCATACCACATATTCTCAATTGGATTGAGGTCTGGGCTTTGACTAGGTCATTCCAAGACATTTAAATGTTTCCCCTTAAACCACTTGAGTGTTGCTTTAGCAGTATGCTTAGGGTCATTGTCCTGCTGGAAGGTGAACCTCCGTCCCAGTCTCAAATCTCTGGAAGAATGAAACCGGTTTCCCTCAAGAATTTCCCTGTATTTAGCGCCATCCATCATTCCTTCAATTCTGACCAGTTTCCCAGTCTTTGCCGATGAAAAACATCCCCACAGCATGATGCTGCCACCACCATGCTTCACTGTGGGGATGGTGTTCTCGGGGTGATGAGAGGTTTTGGGTTTGCGCCAGACATAGCGTTTTCCTTGATGGCCAAAAAGCTACATTTTTGTCTCATCTGACCAGAGTACCTTCTTCCATATGTTTGGGGAGAATCCCACATGCCTTTTGGGGAACACCAAACGTGTGTGCTTATTTTTTTCTTTCAGCAATGGCTTTTTTCTGGCCACTCTTCCGTAAAGCCCAGCTCTGTGGAGTGTACGGCTTAAAGTGGTCCTATGGACAGATACTCCAACCTCCACTGTGGAGCTTTGCAGCTCCTTCAGGGTTATCTTTGGTCTCTTTGTTGCCTCTGATTAATGCCCTCCTTGCCTGGTCCGTGAGTTTTGGTGGGCGGCCCTCTCTTGGCAGGTTTGTTGTGGTGCCATTTTCTTTCCATTTTTTTAATAATGGATTTAATGGTGCTCCGTGGGATGTTCAAAGTTTCTGATATTTTTTTATAACCCAACCCTGATCTGTACTTCTCCACAACTTTGTCCCTGACCTGTTTGGAGAGCTCCTTGGTCTTCATGGTGCCGCTTGCTTGGTGGTGCCCCTTGCTTAGTGGTGTTGCAGAGTCTGGGGCCTTTCAGAACAGGTGTATATATACTGAGATCATGTGACAGATCATGTGACATTTAGATTGCACACAGGTGGACTAATTATGTGACTTCTGAAGGTAATTGGTTGCACCAGATCTTATTTAGGGGCTTCATATCAAAGGGGGTGAATACATATGCACGCTCCACTTTTCCGTTATTTATTTTTTATAATTTTCTGAACATTTTTTTTTTTTTTCATTTCACTATTTTGTGTATGTCCATTACATGAAATCCAAATAAAAATAAGTTTAAATTACAGGTTGTAATGCAACAAAATAGGAAAAACACCAAGGGGGATGAATACTTTTGCAAGGCACTGTACATATCTACCTTTATCCTGTTACAAATCAAATCAAATTTATTGGTCACAATGTTGGCAGATGTTATTGCGAGTGTAGCGAAATACTTGCGCTTGTAGTTCCGACCATACAGCAATATTTAGCAAGTAATATCTAACAGTTCTACAACAAAAACCTAATACACACAAACCTAAGTAAAGGAATGGAATAAGAATATATAAATATATGGATGAGCAGTGTCATTATCAGAGTGGCATAGGCTAAGATGCAATAGATAGTATAGAATACAGTATATACATATGAGATGGGTAATGCAAGATATGTAAACATTATTAAAGTGGCATTATTAAAGTGACTAGTGTTCCATTTATTAAAGTGGCCAGTGATTTTCAAGTCTGTATGTAGGCAGAAGCCTCTCTGTGCTAGTGATGGCTGTTTAACAGTCTGATGGCCTTGAGATAGAAGCTGTTTTTCATTCTCTCGGTCCCAGCTTTGATGCACCTGTACTGACCTCGCCTTCTGGATGATAGCGGGGTGAACAGGCAGTGGCCCGGGTGGTTGTTGTCTGGATGATAGCGGGGTGAACAGGCAGTGGCCCGGGTGGTTGTTGTCTGGATGATAGCGGGGTGAACAGGCAGTGGCCCGGGTGGCTGTTGTCTGGATGATAGCGGGGTGAACAGGCCGTGGCCCGGGTGGTTGTTGTCTGGATGATAGCGGGGTGAACAGGCCGTGGCCCGGGTGGTTGTTGTCTGGATGATAGCAGGGTGAACAGACAGTGGCTCGGGTGGTTGTTGTCTGGATGATAGCGGGGTGAACAGGCCGTGGCCCGGGTGGTTGTTTTCTGGATGATAGGTGTGAACAGGCAGTGGCTCGGGTGGTAGTTGTCTGGATGATAGCGGGGTGAACAGGCAGTGGCCCGGGTGGTAGTTGTCTGGATGATAGCGGGGGTGAACAGGCCGTGGCCCGGGTGGTTTGTTGTCTGGATGATAGCGGGGTGAACAGGCAGTGGCCCGGTGGTAGTTGTTGTCTGGATGATAGCGGGGTGAACAGGCAGTGGCTCGGGTGGTAGTTGTCTGGATGATAGCGGGGTGAACAGGCCGTGGCTCGGGTGGTAGTTGTCTGGATGATAGCGGGGTGAACAGGCCGTGGCCCGGGTGGTAGTTGTCTGGATGATAGCGGGGTGAACAGGCCGTGGCCCGGGTGTCTGGATGATAGCGGGGTGAACAGGCAGTGGCCCGGGTGGTTGTTGTCTGGATGATAGCGGGGTGAACAGGCAGTGGCCCGGGTGGTTGTTGTCTTGATGATAGCGGGGTGAACAGGCAGTGGCCCGGGTGGTTTTTGTCTGGATGATAGCGGGGTGAACAGGCAGTGGCCCGGGTGGTTGATGTCCTTGATTTATCTTTTTGGCCTTCCTGTGACATCGGGTGCTGTAGGTGACCTGGAAGGCAGGTAGTTTGCCCCCGGTAATGCTTTGTGCAGACCACACCACCCTCTGGAGAGCCCTGCAGTTGTGGGCTGTGCAGTTGCCGTACCAGGCGGTGATACAGCCCGACAAGATGCTCTCAATTGTGCATCTGTAAAAGTTTGAGGGTTTTAGGTGACAGGCCAAATTTCTTCAGCCTCCTGAGGTTGAAGAGACGCTGTTGCGCCTTCTTCACCACACTGTCTGCGTGGGTGGACCATTTCAGTTTGTTAGTGATATGTATGCCTAGGAACATTAAACTTTCCTCCTTCTCCACTGCGGTCCCGTCGATGTGGAAAGGGGGGGTACTCCCTCTGCTGTTTCCTGAAGTCCACAATCATCTCCTTTGTTTTGTTGACGTTGAATGAGAGGTTATTTTGCTGGCACCACACTCTCAGAGCCCTCAGTGGGTCTAGGGTGGCCTCCTAGTCACTGTCTCCTAATCCCTGGCTTATATATACATATCTACCTTTATTAATGTAGCCTATTAATAGCTGAATATAGAGAACAAGCATGCCAATCTATAGGCCCTGCATGAACCCAATGCATTTAAGAACTACACCAGAACTGCCGTTAAGAGGCGAGAGCTGCCGTTAAGAGGTGAGAGCTGCCGTTAAGAGGTGAGAGCTGCCGTTAAGAGGAGAGAGCTGCCGTTAAGAGGAGAGAGCTGCCGTTAAGAGGAGAGAGCTGCCGTTAAGAGGAGAGAGCTGCCGGCAGAGGAGAGAGCTGCCGGCAGAGGAGAGAGCTGCCGTTAAGAGGCGAGAGCTGCCGAGCTGCCGTTAGAGGCGAGAGCTGCCGTTAGAGGCGAGAGCTGCCGTTAGAGGAGAGAGCTGCCGGTAGAGGACAGAGCTGCCGGTAGAGGAGAGAGCTGCCGTTAGAGGAGAGAGCTGCCGTTAGAGGAGAGAGCTGCCGTTAGAGGAGAGAGCTGCCGTTAAGAGGAGAGAGCTGCCGTTAAGAGGAGAGAGCTGCCGTTAGAGGCGAGAGCTGCCGTTAGAGGCGAGAGCTGCCGTTAGAGGCGAGAGCTGCCGTTAGAGGAGAGAGCTGCCGTGAGAGGAGAGAGCTGCCGTTAAGTGGCGAGAGCTGCCGTTAAGTGACGAGAGCTGCCGTTAGAGGAGAGAGCTGCCGTTAATAGGAGAGAGCTGCCGTTAAGAGGAGAGAGCTGCCGTTAAGAGGAGAGAGCTGCCGGTAGAAGAGAGAGCTGCCGGTAGAAGAGAGAGCTGCCGTTAAGAGGAGAGCGCTGCCGTTAAGAGGAGAGCGCTGCCGTTAAGAGGAGAGCGCTGCCGTTAAGAGGCGAGAGCTGCCGTTAAGAGGAGAGAGCTGTCGTTAAGAGGAGAGAGCTGCCGGTAGAAGAGAGAGCTGCCGTTAAGAGGAGAGAGCTGCCGTTAAGAGGAGAGAGCTGCCATTAAGAGGAGAGCGCTGCCGTTAAGAGGAGAGCGCTGCCGTTAAGAGGAGAGCGCTGCCGTTAAGAGGAGAGCGCTGCCGTTAAGAGGAGAGAGCTGCCGTTAAGAGGAGAGAGCTGCCGTTAAGAGGAGAGAGCTGCCGTTAGAGGAGAGAGCTGCCGGTAGAAGAGATAGATGCCGGTAGAAGAGAGAGCTGCCGGTAAGAGGAGAGAGCTGCCGGTAAGAGGAGAGAGCTGCCGGTAAGAGGAGAGCGCTGCCGTTAAGAGGAGAGCGCTGCCGTTAAGAGGAGAGCGCTGCCGTTAAGAGGAGAGAGCTGCCGTTAAGAGGAGAGAGCTGCCGTTAAGAGGAGAGAGCTGCCGGTAGAAGAGAGAGCTGCCGGTAAGAGGAGAGAGCTGCCGGTAAGAGGAGAGAGCTGCATGTGGTTTGCTTCATGGTGTAATGAGTGAGTGCAGAAAGAAGAGGAGAGGAGTATTGATGTGATAGATGACTTACAGCAGCAGATGTGACGTGGGCAGGACAGGGCTGTGTGTGTCTGACAGAGAGAGATGGGCAGGACAGGGCTGTGTGTCTGACAGAGAGAGATGGGCAGGACAGGGCTGTGTGTTTACGGCAGAGAGAGATGGGCAGGACAGGGCTGTGTGTGTCTGACAGAGAGAGATGGGCAGGACAGGGCTGTGTGTTTACGGCAGAGAGAGATGGGCAGGACAGGGCTGTGTGTGTCTGGCAGAGAGAGATGGGCAGGACAGGGCTGTGTGTTTACGGCAGAGAGAGATGGGCAGGACAGGGCTGTGTGTGTCTGGCAGAGAGAGATGGGCAGGACAGGGCTGTGTGTGTCTGACAGAGAGAGATGGGCAGGACAGGGCTGTGTGTTTACGGCAGAGAGAGATGGGCAGGACAGGGCTGTGTGTGTCTGGCAGAGAGAGATGGGCAGGACAGGGCTGTGTGTCTGACAGAGAGAGATGGGCAGGACAGGGCTGTGTGTCTGACAGAGAGAGATGGGCAGGACAGGGCTGTGTGTTTACGGCAGAGAGAGATGGGCAGGACAGGGCTGTGTGTGTCTGACAGAGAGAGATGGTTAGAAAGAGAGACAGAGGGGGAGAAGGATGCCGGTAGTCAACAGAGATGGGCAGAGGTAACGCGGTCTGGAAGTCTGGACGTAGTTTGCGTGATTGCTGGACAGTTAGGACTCAGTGCCCTGTCACCAGTCTGCAGCAGTATGAGGAAGAGAGACCAGAGAGGTTGTTGACTCACAGACTCACTTTACATTTTAGTCATTTAGCAGACGCTCTTATCCAGAGCGACTTACACTTAGTGAGTGCATACATTTATTTAATTTTTTTCATACTGGCCCCCCGTGGGAATCGAACCCACAACCCCGGCGTTGCAAACGCCGTGCTCTACCAATTGAGGTACACGGGACTTGTCAAACTGTTCACCTCTCATGTCTTTCTTTTGAAATGGCATATTGGGTTTGTTCTCTGGCGTATTGGAGGGGGTTGTTCTCTGGCATATTGGAGGGGGTTGTTTTATGGCGTATTGGAGGGGGTTGTTCTATGGCGTATTGGAGGGGGTTGTTTTATGGCGTATTGGAGGGGGTTGTTTTATGGCGTATTGGAGGGGGTTGTTTTATGGCGTATTGGAGGGGGTTGTTCTATGGCATATTGGAGGGGGTTGTTCTATGGCGTATTGGAGGGGGTTGTTTTATGGCGTATTGGAGGGGGTTGTTTTATGGCGTATTGGAGGGGGTTGTTCTATGGCGTATTGGAGGGGGTTGTTTTATGGCGTATTGGAGGGGGTTGTTCTATGGCGTATTGGAGGGGGTTGTTCTCTGGCGTATTGGAGGGGGTTGTTTTATGGCGTATTGGAGGGGGTTGTTCTATGGCGTATTGGAGGGGGTTGTTTTATGGCGTATTGGAGGGGGTTTGTTTTTATGGCGTATTGGAGGGGGTTGTTTTATGGCGTATTGGAGGGGGTTGTTTTATGGCGTATTGGAGGGGGTTGTTCTATGGTATATTGGAGGGGTTTGTTCTATGGCATATTGGAGGGGGTTGTTTTATGGCGTATTGGAGGGGGTTGTTTTATCATACCCACTTTGCTGGGTGCTTTGTCTGAGCAGCCATTCTCTCCCCCCCCCAGGTCATCACCCCAGACTGCCATGAAGAGGCCACCGTGAGGAAAGACACCATCTTCATCCGTTCCTTCAAGGACGGCAAATTGTGAGTAATCTGAAGTGCTGCATTATGGGACAGTTGTCTGCATTGTGATGATGTGTAACATGGACCTGTAGAAGCGGTAAAGGTCCTCTCTTCTTCTCTTCTGCTAGGATTCCGTTCAGAGTCAAAATGGAAACATTTTCTTTTTGAATTAAAAGCGTCTGGTAAATGGCATGTATTATTAAATTAGGCTTTCAAATATTCCATTACCTCTGAAAGGCGAAAAAAGCTCAAACTGAGAAACTGCACGCCATCTTTCTGCAGAACAGAAAGCCCAGGAAATGTCTTTGCCCATCCTTAGCCCAGGGCTAAGTGCAGTGTGAACATGGCTTGAACAGACCTCACTAAGTAGCCCAGACGGGGGGGGGGGGGGCTGGTTAGTGGACAGCGTCCAGGGGGGGGGGGGGGGGGGGGGGGGGGGGGGGGGGGGGGGGGGGGGGGGGGGGGGTGGGGGGGGGGCTGGTTAGTGGACAGCGTCCTCAGGGGGGGGGGGGCTGGTTAGTGGACAGCGTCCTCAGGGAGTGTTAAACTGAAGAAGAAGACTCGATGTGTTTAACAACCACAACAACACAGGTCAACGTCATTCCGGCCCGCTGTGGACATGGTTTTAGTTCTGGTATTTAAATCATATAGACGGGTTGGGTTAGATTGTTGACAACGTAAACTATAGTTACTCTCCAATGTTTATTGAAAGCATAAATAAATGTGTACAACAAGCATTTGTTGTCGCTCAATTACATCGTTACAGTTGTTGGTTAGCTAGCTAGCGAATTTTTGCCATATTAGCATAGACATGACATCAGTCAAAACACCTCAAAACAAGACATGGTATCAAGAACAAGATAAAACTAGCTGAAATGAGCCCTCTAGGATTCCCCACATGGCGACTTCATGTCATTGCTGGTAGCTATCTGGCCATCCTGAATCGCAACAACACACAGACTTCTGCCCCATTTGAAGCATGCACATTGTTTTCGTGACGTCAGCTAACCCATCTATGCAACCAGCAATTTTCTATTTCAAAATGTTTTCCATTTCATGCCCACTGAACACGTCCCAGGACTCCATCTCCCCTCTCTCTGCCACCCCAGAACAAGCTGAAGACCTATTTACTGGGATATGAAATGGCTTTTGAGGGCCTTTATTAGCTGTGGTCAGAGCAGCTAGCGAGCAGGCAGCTGGCTGGGAGGTGATGGGGAGCGCAGGATAGGAACAGATGATTATCCTGAGAGGACGTGGAAGCTGCTGTAATTGACTGTAGCAGCTAGAGTCTAGATCAGGGAAGCCATAGAGTCTCTAGATCAGGGAAGCCATAGAGTCTAGATCAGGGAAGCCATAGAGTCTAGATCAGGGAAGCCATAGAGACTAGATCAGGGAAGCCATAGAGTCTCTAGATCAGGGAAGCCATAGAGTCTAGGTCAGGGAAGCCATAGAGTCTAGATCAGGGAAGCCATAGAGACTAGATCAGGGAAGCCATAGAGTCTCTAGATCAGGGAAGCCATAGAGTCTAGGTCAGGGAAGCCATAGAGTCTAGATCAGGGAAGCCATAGAGACTAGATCAGGGAAGCCATAGAGACTAGATCAGGGAAGCCATAGAGTCTAGATCAGGGAAGCCATAGAGTCTAGATCAGGGAAGCCATAGAGACTAGATCAGGGAAGCCATAGAGTCTAGATCAGGGAAGCCATAGAGTCTAGATCAGGGAAGCCATAGAGTCTAGATCAGGGAAGCCATAGAGACTAGATCAGGGAAGCCATAGAGACTAGATCAGGGAAGCCATAGAGTCTAGATCAGGGAAGCCATAGAGTCTAGATCAGGGAAGCCATAGAGACTAGATCAGGGAAGCCATAGAGTCTAGATCAGGGAAGCCATAGAGTCTAGATCAGGGAAGCCATAGAGTCTAGATCAGGGAAGCCATAGAGTCTAGATCAGGGAAGCCATAGAGTCTAGATCAGGGAAGCCATAGAGTCTAGATCAGGGAAGCCATATTTTCAGGGAAGCCATAGAGACTAGATCAGGGAAGCCATAGAGTCTCTAGATCAGGGAAGCCATAGATCTGTCCCTAGTTCCTTATCAGCTGCTGCTGCAAAGCTGGAACTGCTGCTGGGACAGATTTGGGTTGCCAGGTTCCTCTGTGTAATAGAAACGGGCCAGATTTGGGTTGCCAGGTTCCTCTGTGTAATAGAAACGGGCCAGATTTGGGTTGCCAGGTTCCTCTGTGTAATAGAAACGGGCCAGATTTGGGTTGCCAGGTTCCTCTGTGTAATAGAAACGGGCCAGATTTGGGTTGCCAGGTTCCTCTGTGTAATAGAAACGGGGCCAGATTTGGGTTGCCAGGTTCCTCTGTGTAATAGAAACGGGGCCAGATTTGGGTTGCCAGGTTCCTCTGTGTAATAGAAACGGGGCCAGATTTGGGTTGCCAGGTTCCTCTGTGTAATAGAAACGGGGCCAGATTTGGGTTGCCAGGTTCCTCTGTGTAATAGAAACAGATGGGACAGATTTAGGTTGCCAGGTTCCTCTGTGTAATAGAAACTGACTCATTCCACAAATTTGACCTTCTTTGCTGAGCACCTATATTGCACCAGGAACAAGCTGTCTGTTGATGACTGTCTGTTGATGACTGTCTGTTGATGACTGTCTGTTGATGACTGTCTGTTGATGACTGTCTGTTGATGACTGTCTGATGATGACTGTCTGTTGATGACTGTCTGTTGATGACTGTCTGATGATGACTGTCTGTTGATGACTGTCTGTTGATGACTGTCTGATGATGACTGTCTGTTGATGACTGTCTGTTGATGACTGTCTGTTGATGACTGTCTGTTGATGACTGTCTGATGATGACTGTCTGTTGATGACTGTATGTTGATGACTGTCTGTTGATGACTGTCTGTATGAATAACTACAAGCGGCTACACAGCCGTGTTTAGAGTTGTATTGGTTGTGTTTGAGAAGTGGGGGCAGTTCACTGGAATTCACCATCAATATTGTTCTACATCTCCGATAGGCTTTCAGTGAAGAGGAAAACCCATCTTACTGGGATATTAATATCAGAGGAATGGACAGAGCAATCTGTTGCTAATATCAGAGGAATGGACAGAGCAATCTGTTGCTAATATCAGAGGAATGGACAGAGCAATCTGTTGCTAATATCAGAGGAATGGACAGAGCAATCTGTTGCTAATATCAGAGGAATGGACAGAGCAATCTGTTGCTAATATCAGAGGAATGGACAGAGCAATCTGTTGCTAATATCAGAGGAATGGACAGAGCAATCTGTTGCTAATATCAGTGGAATGGACAGAGCAATCTGTTGCTAATATCAGTGGAATGGACAGAGCAATCTGTTGCTAATATCAGTGGAATGGACAGAGCAATCTGTTGCTAATATCAGAGGAATGGACAGAGCAATCTGTTGCTAATATCAGAGGAATGGACAGAGCAATCTGTTGTAGCTGATATCTAACGGGATGTCGGAGGTGTGTCTCCAGGATCCTCCTTATCAAACACCAGGCTGAGGCTGATACACGCTAGGCTGCTAGGCTGCTAGGCTGTAATGATCAATACACTAGAACATACCAGATCAATACTAGTAGAACATACCAGATCAATACTAGTAGAACATACCAGATCAATACTAGTAGAACATACCAGATCAATACTAGTAGAACATACCAGATCAATACTAGTAGAACATACCAGATCAATACTAGTAGAACATACCAGATCAATACTAGTAGAACATACCAGATCAATACTAGTAGAACATACCAGATCAATACTAGTAGAACATACCAGATCAATACTAGTAGAACATACCAGTACCAGATCAATAATAGGACTCTTGTCTCTAGTCTTCAACTGCATATTAAACATATATCTGTCTATATGTTCCTCATTCTCAACCCCCTCTGGATGGTCTTTCCATCCCCCTAACCAAACCCCCTCTGGATGGTCTTTCCATCCCCTAACCAAACCCCCTCTAGATTGTCTTTCCATCCCCCCTAACCAACCCCCTCTAGATTGTCTTTCCATTCCCATAACCAAACCCCCTCTAGATTGTCTTTCCATCCCCCTAACCAAACCCCCTCTGGATGGTCTTTCCATCCCCCTAACCAAACCCCCTCTAGAATGTCTTTCCATCCCCCTAACCAAACCCCCTCTAGATTGTCTTTCCATCCCCCTAACCAAACCCCCTCTAGAATGTATTTCCATCCCCCTAACCAAACCCCCTCTAGAATGTCTTTCCATCCCCCTAACCAAACCCCCTCTAGAATGTATTTCCATCCCCCTAACCAAACCCCCTCTAGATTGTCTTTCCATCCCCCTAACCAACCCCCCTCTGGATGGTCTTTCCATCCCCCTAACCAAACCCCCTCTAGAATGTATTTCCATCCCCCTAACCAAACCCCCCTCTAGAATGTCTTTCCATCCCCCTAACCAAACCCCCTCTAGAATGTCTTTCCATCCCCCTAACCAAACCCCCTCTAGATTGTCTTTCCATCCCCCTAACCAAACCCCCTCTGGATGGTCTTTCCATCCCCCTAACCAACCCCCTCTGGATGGTCTTTCCATCCCCCTAACCAAACCCCTTCTAGAATGTCTTTCCATCCCCCTAACCAAACCCCCTCTAGATGGTCTTTTCCATCCCCCTAACCAACCCCTCTAGATTGTCTTTCCATCCCCCTAACCAAACCCCCTCTAGCTAACGGTTCAATTCGACACATTTCTTTAGTGTTGTTGATTTTGACAGAGGTTGTGTCTCTGTTTCAGCAACACGGTGCTGCGGAAGGACGTGAGGGTGATGGACACATACTCTCCTCCTAAAGCTGACGCGGGGCTCAAGCCAGGTGAGATATCACTGTCTGTCTGTGTTCACCCCTGAGGAGGAGAGAGGAGGAGAGGGGAGGGAGGGGAGGAGGGAGGGGAGGAGGGGAGAGGAGTAGGGAGGAGGAGAGGAGGAGGAAGGGGAGGAGGATGAGAGGAGGGAGGGGAGGAGGAGAGAGGAGGGAGGTTGAGGAGGAGGAGAAAAGAGTAGGGGAGGAGGAGGGAGGGAGGAGGCAGAGAGGAGGGAGGGGAGGAGGAAAGAGGAGGGAGGGGAGGAGGAGAGAGGAGGGAGGGGAGGAGGAGAGAAGAGTAGGGGAGGAGGAGGGAGGGAGGAGGAGAGAGGAGGGAGGGGAGGAGGAGAGAGGAGGGAGGGGAGGAGGAGAGAGGGAGGGAGGGAGGGAGGAGAGAGGAGGGAGGGGAGGAGGGAGAGAAGAGTAGGGGAGGAGGAGGGAGGGGAGGGAGAGAGGGGAGGGAGGAGAGGAGAGGAGAGAGGAGGGAGGGGAGGAGGAGAGAAGAGTAGGGGAGGAGGGAGGGAGGAGGAGGAGAGGAGGGAGGGGAGGAGGAGAGAGAGGAGGGGAGGAGGAGAGCATGAGAGGAGGGAGGAGAGGAGGGAGGAGAGGATGGGGGAGGAGGAGGAGGAGAGAGAGTAGGGAGGAGGAGGGAAGGGAGGAGGAGAGAGGAGGGAGGGGAGGAGGAGAGAGGAGGGAATTGGGAGGGAGAGTAGGAGGGAGGGGAGGAGGAGAGAAGAGTAGGGTAGGAGGGAGGGAGGGAGGAGGATGAGAGGAGGCGAGGGGAGGAGGAGAGAGGGGAGTGAGGGAGGGAGGAGGAGCAGTATTGTCGGAGGATAGGGGAGGAGGAGGGAAGGGAGGATGTGGAGGTAGGATGGGAGGGAGGGAGGTTAGGAGGGAGGGAGAGGAGGAGAGAGGAGGAGGAGAGAGGAGGGAGAGAGGAGGAGAGTGAGGAGGGGAGGTTATACGGTAGGCGAGAGGAAGGAGGAGAGAGGAGGGAGGGGAGGAGGAGAGAGGAGGGAGGGGAGGAGGAGTTAGAGGAGTAGGGCTGAGGAGGAGGGAGGGAGGAGGAGGAGGGGAGGAGGAGAGATGAGGGGAGGGGGTGAGGAATTGAGGAGAGGAAGTGATTAGGGGAGGAGGGGTTGAGGAGGGAGGAGGAGTGAGGAGGAGGGGAGGGAGGAGAGAATTATTATCATCTTCAGGGAGGAGGGGGAGGAGGTAGAGAGGAGGAGGAGAGAGGAGGGGTAGGAGGAGGATGAAGTTGGAGGTGGGATGTGTTCCTCTAGCATACACAAACAGACTAATCACCAGGGTCCATATTCATAATGTGTTTTAGAGTAGTAGTGATAATCTAGGTCCCCTCTGTCTGACCATGTAGTCTTGTGTTCATTATCTAAAAGGAAAAGGAGGAGCAGCGGGAGGATAAATTCTAGAGTAGGAGAGATAATCTGGATCAGTGTTTCGGCCCCCTCTGTCTGACCATGTAGTCAAAGCTGACTACAGATCAGCAGTACTCCTAGTCTGAGATGCTTTGTGATCACGGCCGGGTCATGTAAGTCGCTTTGGATAAAAGCGTCTGCTAAATGTATAAATATGATGTAATGTCCTTCCTGTCAGACCTGGCAGAGAGAGCTGGGGGGGAAGAAAGAGTCTGTTCTGTGCTCTGCTGGGTGAAAGTTGGGGGGGCTGGCAACCTCCTTACAATCTATTTCTCTCTTTCTCCTTTTCCTACTCTTTCTCTCTCTCTCTTTCTTCTCTCTCGTCCTCTCATCTCCCTCTCTCTCTGATGTCCTCATCTCTCCCTCTTCGTCCTCTCACCATCATCTCTCTCGTACCTCGATCTCTTGGTCCTATCTCTCTCCCTTTAAGTCCTCTCTCTCTCTCTCTCTCCCTCGTCATCTCACTGAGACGAGACCCTCTCCCTCGTCCTTATCTCTCTCTCCCTATATTGTCCTATCTCTCTCCAATCGTCCTATCTCCTCTCGCCTCGTCCTTTCTCTATCATCAATCTCTCTCCCCTATCTCGTCCTCTCTCTCGCTAGCTCTCTCCTCCTCTCTATCTCTAAATTCCCGCTTCCGTCTCTCTCAATTCCCTCTCTCTATATCCTTTCCTCCCCCGTCCTTTCTCTATCCCTCTCCTGTCCCTCTCATCATCCTCTCTCTCTCTAGTCATTTCTCTCTCCCTCGTCTTTCTTTCCTACCCTCGTCCTTTTCTCTCCTCCTCCTCCCCTTCACTCTCCTCTCTCTCTTCTCTCCCTCTCTCTCGTCTCGTCTCTCCGTCCTATCCCTATCCTCGTCCTATCTCTCTCCCTTTCTTCCTATATCTTCCCTCGTCCTATCTTCTCTTTCTCGTCCTTTCCTTCCTCTCTCCCTCGTCCTTTCTCTCTCCACCTAGTCCTCTCTCTCCCTCTCTCCTCTCTCTCCCTCTCAATTCTTTTCTCTCTCTCTCTCTCTCTCTCACTATCTCTCTCTCGTTTGCCTCCTCTACTCCCTCTCTCTCGTCCTATCTCTCTCCCTCGTCCTTTCTCTCTCCCTCGTCCTTTATCTCTCTCATCCTCTCTCTCTCTCTCGTCCTCTCTCTATCCTCTCTGTTCCTCTCACTGCCTCTCTCTTTCCTCTCTTCTCCTCTTAGTCCTCTCTCTCCTCTCTCGTTCTCCTCCTCACTCCCTCTCTCCCTCGTTCCTCTCTCTCTTCTTCGTCTCTCTCTTCCTCGTTCTTTTCTACTTGCCTTTCCTTTCTCTCTCTCACTCATCTCTCTCTCGTCCTCCCTCTCGTCCTCTCTCTTCAATTCTTTCTCTCCTCCCTCGTCCTCTCTCTCTCTCAGTCTCTCTCCCCTCTCGTCTTCGTTCCTCTCTCTCTCTCTCGTCCTCTCAGTCCCTCTCTCTCGTCCTCTCTCTCCCTCTAGTCCTTTCTCTCTCCCTCGTCCTTTCTCTCTCCCACGTCCTTTCTCTCTCCCTCATCCTTTCTCTCTCCATCTTTCTTTCTCTCTCCCTCTCTCGTCCTCTCTCTCTCTCTCGTCCTCTCTCTCTCTGGTCCTCTCTCCCTGCCTCTTTCTTTTTCTCTCTCGTCCTCTCTCTCTCCCTCTTTCTTTCTCTCTCTCGTCCTCTCTCTCTCCCTCTCTCGTCCTCTCTCTCTCCCTCTCTCGTCCTCTCTCTCTCTCTCTCGTCCTCTCTCTCTCCCTCTCGTCCTCTCTCTTTCTTGTCCTCTCTCTCCCTTGCCCTCTCTCTCGCTCTCTCTCTCTCGTCCTCTCTCCCTTTCTCTGGTCCTCTCTCTCGCTCTCTCCCTCTCGTCCTCTCTCTCTCTCCCTCTCGTCCTCTCTCTCTTGTCCTCCTCTCTCTCTCTCTCTCTCCCTCGTCCTTTCTCTCTCTCTCATCCTCTCTCTCCCTCTCCCTCGTCCTTTCTCTCTCCCTCATCCTCTCTCTCTCGTCCTCTCTCGTCGTCTCTCTCTCTCTCGTCGTCTCTCTCTCTCATCCTCTCTCTCTCTGGTCCTCTCTCTCTCGTCCTCTCTCCCTCCCTCTTTCTTTCTCTCTCTCTCTCTCATCCTCTCTCCCTCTCGTCCTCTCTCTCTCTCTCTCTCTCGCTCGTCCTCTCTCCCTCTCGCTCCCTCCCGCTCCCGCGCTCTTTCTGTCTCCATCGTTCTCTTTGAAGCTTTGGAGATTTTTCTACCAGGTTTCTTCTTCAATCTCTGCTTGTCAGATGTTTTTGTATTGTTTGTTT
Source organism: Coregonus suidteri (assembly GCA_036851935.1). Classification (NCBI taxonomy): domain Eukaryota; kingdom Metazoa; phylum Chordata; class Actinopteri; order Salmoniformes; family Salmonidae; genus Coregonus; species Coregonus suidteri. The sequence goes on from CM072243.1 coordinate 512,941, forward strand.
AATCCCTGTATATTTGATAGTGTTGTGATTACATAAGACAGAGAGAGACCGGTGTCATGACAGCTGAGACAGACACCTCATGTTGCTAGGTTACCATTGTAGCACACCTGCTTCAAGATGTCCACTATCATCCCCGTGCCCAAGAAAGGGAAAGTGAACTAACCCGTAGCACTCCCTTCCATCATCATGAAGTGCTTCGAGAGGCTAGTCAAAGACCATATCACCTCCTCCCTCCCAGACACACTCCACCCTCTCCAATTCGCCGACCGTCCTGACAGATCCACGGACGGTGGCATTGCACTGCACACTGCCCTTACCCACCCGGACAGGAGGAATGCCTATGTGAGGATGCTGTTCATCGACTACAGCTCGGCCTTCAATACCATAGTGACCTATAAGCTCACCACAAAGCTCACGGCCCTGGGGCTGAACTCCTCCCTATGCAACTGGGTCCTGGACTTCCTGACGGGCCGCCCCCCAGGTGGTGAAAGTAAGCCACATTACCTCCTCCACTCTGATCCTCAACACGGGGGCCCCACAAGGGTGCGTCCTCAGTCCCCTCCTGTGTACCCACGACAGCAGTAGGCCTGATTACCAACAGCGATGAGACTGCCTACAGTGAGGAGGTAGGCACTCTGACGGTGTGGTGCCAGGTAAACAACCTCTCCTTCAACGTTAGTAAAACAAATGAGCTGATTGTGGACTTCAGGAGGAACCAGCTTCAGCTGAACTGCCCCCATCCTCATCAACGGGGCCGCCGTAGAGGCAGTCAAAAACGTGAAATTCCTCGGCGTACACATCTCAGAGGAGCTGTAATGGTCAAACCACACGGACACTGTGGTGAAGGAGGCACGACAGCGACTCTTCAACCTCAGGATGCTGAAGAAATGTGGCCTGTCCCCAAGGGCCCTCAGTGTTCTACAGGAGCACCATCGAGAGCCTACTGTCGGGCTGCATCACAGCCGGGTACGGCAACTCCACCGCCGCGGACCGCAAGGCTCTAAAGAGGGTGGTGCGCTCAGCTGAACGTACCATTGGGTGGACACTGTCTGCCCTACAGGACAGCTAAAACACCAGGTGTTGCAGGAAAGCCAAGAAGATCATCAGGGACTCCAACCACCCCAGCCATGGCCTGTTCTCCCTGCTTGCATCACTCTGTCGCGGGCATTACAGGAGCATCATGACCAAGAGCTTCTACCCCCAGACCATCAGGCTGCATCATGACCAAGAGCTTCTACCCCCAGACCAATCAGGCTGCATCATGACCAAGAGCTTCTACCCCCAGACCATCAGGCTGCATCATGACCAAGAGCTTCTACCCCCAGACCATCAGGCTGCATCATGACCAAGAGCTTTCTACCCCCCAGACCATCAGGCTGCATCATGACCAAGAGCTTCTACCCCCAGACCATATCAGGCTGCATCATGACCAAGAGCTTCTACCCCCCAGACCATCAGGCTGCATCATGACCAAGAGCTTCTACCCCCAGACCATCAGGCTGCATCATGACCAAGAGCTTCTACCCCCAGACCATCAGGCTGCATCATGACCAAGAGCTTCTACCCCCAGACCATCAGGCTGCATCATGACCAAGAGCTCTACCCCAGACCATCAGGCTGCATCATGACCAAGAGCTTCTACCCCCAGACCATCAGGCTGCATCATGACCAAGAGCTTCTACCCCCAGACCATCAGGCTGCATCATGACCAAGAGCTTCTACCCCCAGACCATCAGGCTGCATCATGACCAAGAGCTTCTACCCCCAGACCATCAGGCTGCATCATGACCAAGAGCTTCTACCCCCAGACCATCAGGCTGCATCATGACCAAGAGCTTCTACCCCCAGACCATCAGGCTGCATCATGACCAAGAGCTTCTACCCCCAGACCATCAGGCTGCATCATGACCAAGAGCTTCTACCCCCAGACCATCAGGCTGCATCATGACCAAGAGATTCTACCCCCAGACCATCAGGCTGCATCATGACCAAGAGCTTCTACCCCCAGACCATCAGGCTGCATCATGACCAAGAGCTTCTACCCCCAGACCATCAGGCTGCATCATGACCAAGAGCTCTACCCCCAGACCATCAGGCTGCATCATGACCAAGAGCTTCTACCCCCAGACCATCAGGCTGCATCATGACCAAGAGCTTCTACCCCCAGACCATCAGGCTGCATCATGACCAAGAGCTTCTACCCCCAGACCATCAGGCTGCATCATGACCAAGAGCTTCTACCCCCAGACCATCAGGCTGCATCATGACCAAGAGCTTCTACCCCCAGACCATCAGGCTGCATCATGACCAAGAGCTTCTACCCCCAGACCATCAGGCTGCATCATGACCAAGAGCTTCTACCCCCAGACCATCAGGCTGCATCATGACCAAGAGCTTCTACCCCCAGACCATCAGGCTGCATCATGACCAAGAGCTTCTACCCCCAGACCATCAGGCTGCATCATGACCAAGAGCTTCTACCCCCCAGACCATCAGGCTGCATCATGACCAAGAGCTTCTACCCCCAGACCATCAGGCTGCATCATGACCAAGAGCTTCTACCCCCAGACCATCAGGCTGCATCATGACCAAGAGCTTCTACCCCCCCAGACCATCAGGCTGCATCATGACCAAGAGCTTCTACCCCCCAACCATCAGGCTGCATCATGACCAAGAGCTTCTACCCCCAGACCATCAGGCTGCATCATGACCAAGAGCTTCTACCCCCAGACCATCAGGCTGCATCATGACCAAGAGCTTCTACCCCCAGACCATCAGGCTGCATCATGACCAAGAGCTTCTACCCCCAGACCATCAGGCTGCTGAATAGCCACCACTAGTCAGCTAACTGCTCCCCCCCACCTCAACAGACATGTTTTACCCTGCCCCCACCCTAACCCTAACCCAATGGTCATCTGATCATGTCAGCTAACTGCTCTCCCTTCAATAATCTGTATTATGGAGATAATAATCTGTGAGGGGTATACAGTACATTCGGAAAGTATTCAGACCCCTTGACTTTTTCCACATTTTGTTACGTTACCGCCTTATTCTAAAATGGATGAAATTGTCATCAATCTACACATAATATCCCATAATGACATTTTTTTTCAAATGTATAAAAAAAAAACAGCTGAAATATTACATTTACATAAGTATTCAGACCCTGTACTCAGTACTTTGTTAAAGCACCTTTGGCAGCGATGACAGCCTCGAGTCTTCTTGGGTATTTGGGGAGTTTCTCCCATTCTTCTCTGCAGATCCTTTCAATCTCTGTCAGGTTGGATGGGGAGTGTCACTGCACAGCTATTTTCAGGTCTCTCCAGAGATGTTCGATCGGGTTCAAGTCCGGGCTCTGGCTGGGCCACTCAAGGACATTCAGAGACTTGTCCTGAAGCCACTCCTGTGATGTCTTGGCAGTGTGCTTAGGGTCGTTGTCCTGTTGGAAGGTGAACCTTTGCCCCAGTCTGAGGTCCTGATCGCTCTGGAGCAGGTTTTCATCAAGGATCTCTCTGTACTTTGCTCCATTCATCTTTCGCTCGATCCTGACTAGTCTCCCAGTCCCTGCCGCTGAAAAACATCCCCACAGCATGATGCTGCCACCACCATGCTTCACCGTAGGGATGGTGTTGGCCAGTTGATGAGGGGTGCCTGGTTTCCTCCAGACGTGACGCTTGGCATTCAGGCCAAAAAGTTAAATCTAGGTTTCATCAGACCAGAGAATCCTTTAGGTGCCTTTTGGCAAACTCCAAGCTGGCTGTCATGTGCCTTTTACTGAGGAGTGGCTTCCGTCTGGCCACTCTACCATAAAGCCCTGATTGGTGGAGTGCTGCAGAGATGGTTGTCCTTCTGGAAGTCCAATCTCCACAGAGGAACTCTAAAGCTCTGTCAGAGTGACAATTGGGTTCTTGGCCCTTCTCCCCCGATTGCTCAGTTTGGCCGGGCGGCCAGTTCTAGGAAGAGTCTTGGTGGTTCCGAACTTCTTCCATTTAAGAATGATGGAGGCCACTGTGTTCTTGGGGATCTTCAATGCTGCAGAAATGTTTTGGTACCCTTCGTCAAATCTGTGCCTCGACACAATCCTGTCTCTGAGCTCTACGGACAATTTCCTTCGACCTCATGGCTTGGTTTTTGCTCTGACACGAGCTGTCAACTGTGGGACCTTATATAGACACGTGTGTCCCTTTCCAAATCATGTTCAATCAATTGAATATACCACAGGTGGATTCCAATCAAGTTGTAGAAGCATATCAAGGATGATCAATGGAAACAGGATGAACCTGAGCTACATTTTGAGTCTCATAGCAAAGGGTCTGAATACTTATGTAAATAAGGTATTTAATCCATTTTAGAATAAAGCAGTAACGTAACAAAATGTGGAAAAAGTTAATGTCTATTATGGAGATAAGTGGCCCTCATGTAATGTTGTCTGTGTGTGTGTCTCGGTGTGTGTTTCCGTGTGTGTGTCCCCGCTTGTCTGTGTCTGTGTGTGTCTGTGTGTGTCTGTGTGTGTGTGTGTGTGTGTGTGTGTCTGTGTGTGTCTGTGTGTGTGTGTGTGTGTATCAGCGCTGGATGCGTCTCTGGAGTTTGTGCATCAGGCAGCGGTGCCCAGCTCCTGGAGGACGGAGGTGAAGGACGAGAGTTCCAGCAGTGAGGAAGATGACAATGAGGAAGAACAGGAGGAAGACGCCAGCGAAGAGGAGGAGGTATTCATGATCACATCATTCACTCTTTATCCTGCTGGCTAATAATTCACGCTGACGAAGGCTGTCGCCGAAACGCATCAGTTTGTATTGACCTCTGCTGCTTAAAGACATGAACATTTAACGACATTAACATTAAAAGACGTGAACATTAAAAGACGTGAACATTAAAAGACGTGAACATTAAAAGATGTGAACATTAAAAGACGTGAACATTAAAAGATGTGAACATTAAAAGACGTGAACATTAAAAGATGTGAACATTAAAAGATGTGAACATTAAAAGACGTGAACATTAAAAGACGTGAACATTAAAAGACGTGAACATTAAAAGACGTGAACATTAAAAGATGTGAACATTAAAAGACGTGAACATTAAAAGACGTGAACATTAAAAGACGTGAACATTAAAAGACGTGAACATTAAAAGACGTGAACATTAAAAGACGTGTACATTAAAAGATGTGAACATTAAAAGACGTGAACATTAAAAGATGTGAACATTAAAAGATGTGAACATTAAAAGACGTGTAAATAGTTTTTCTGCTGATGAGTACAGGAGGAGGCACAGGAGGAAATCCGTGTTTTGACAACTTACGAAATAAAGGGGTCTCCCATGGTTCAATTCTAGGACCCTTTCTTTTCACACAGTATATACATTATATTGGAAGGAATTTTAATCAGTCAAACATTTAAAAAAAATTCCGGGGCATGAATGTGACACACCCCTTTCAGGTTGGCAAGTAGCCTCGCGGTTAGAGCGTGGGGCCAGTAAGGTCGCTGGTTCAAATACCGGAGCCGACAAGGTGAAAAATCTGTCGCTGTGCCCTTGAGCAAGGCACTTAACCGTAATTGCTCCAGGGGTGCTGTTCAATGGTGACCCCGGCCGTGAAGCCACTCCCTGCGGATGTTTCATTAACACTGTGTGTAACAGGAATATATAAGCACCCCCCAAATTATAATAATATTATTATTATAGGAGCCAAGCTCATCTGTGTTGTAATTTCCTGTTCCTGTGTGCAGGAGGAAGTGGAACCGTTCCCTGAGGAGAGAGAGAACTTCCTGCAGCAGCTGTACAAGTTCATGGAGGATAGAGGTGAGACACACAGCTTAAGATCAATTCCAACTCCTGTTTTTATATTTTGTATATTTAACCCTTATTTAACTAGGCAAGTCAGTTAAGAACCAATTCTTATTTACAATGACGGCCAAACCCGGACGGCGTTGGGCCTATGGGACTCCGGCCGGATTGTGATACAGCCTGGAATCGAACCAGGGTCTGTAGTGACGTTTGATCCGCCCATCTAGACTGAAAGAGATAACTGCCTCTCATGAGGTTGAATGTGTTTATAAGTGTTGCATGGTATACTGAAACTTCACAACTTTATTGATACTAGAACATGAAAAACTGTTATGTATTAGAATTTGTTACTTTCGGTACTTCTGTTAAATGTGTCTCACGTCATATACGGATTGAGAGGATCGAGTCTGTCTAGTAATTTGTCTGAATCTCCTCAAGGGGGCAGTAGTGAGCTAGCCAGACTACTTGTCTCCTCAAGGGGGCAGTAGTGAGCTAACCAGGCTACTTGTCTCCTCAAGGGGGCAGTAGTGAGCTAACCAGGCTACTTGTCTCCTCAAGGGGGCAGTAGTAAGCTAACCAGGCTACTTGTCTCCTCAAGGGGGCAGTAGTGAGCTAACCAGGCTACTTGTCTCCTCAAGGGGGGCAGTAGTGAGCTAACCAGGCTACTTGTCTCCTCAAGGGGGCAGTAGTGTAGTGAGCTAACCAGGCTACTTGTCTCCTCAAGGGGGCAGTAGTGAGCTAACCAGGCTACTTGTCTCCTCAAGGGGGCAGTAGTGAGCTAACCAGGCTACTTGTCTCCTCAAGGGGGCAGTAGTAAGCTAACCAGGCTACTTACACTTACAGCTGACACAGCACAAGCCACTTTGGAGAAGCGGAGGGGAGAAAATGCCGTCAGCTTCTTCTAACGAAAACATCATACCTCCACACCCGCAGCTTGTTGACAAAACTGGCTGCAGAAGCAAACTATGGGAATACTTTGCTTACAGAGCAGATGATGAGGGCCAGCCTACCAAAACAACTAAGCAAAAGGTGTTGCAAAGCAGAGGAAGGAAGATTTAGTTCCAAAACAACATAAATAACTATTTTACACATGACATTTGCATTGTAATGTTATTCTACTAGCAACTACATTTGAATATTTTTTTGTGACAATGACATTAACATACAATACCGTTCAAAAGTTTGGGGTCACTTAGAAATGTCCTTGTTTTCGAAAGAAAATCAATTTTGTTGTCCATTAAAATAACATCAAATTGATCAGAAATACAGTGTAGACATTGTTAATGTTGTAAATGGCTATTGTAGCTGGAAACGGCTGATTTTTTTATGGAATATCTACATAGGCGTACAGAGGCCCATTATCAGCAACCATCAGTCATGTGTTCCAATGGCACGTTGTATTTGCTAATCCAAGTGTATCATTTTAAAAGGCTAAGTGATCATTAGAAACCCTTTTGCAATTATGTTAGCACAGCTGAAAACTGTTGTGCTGATTAAATAAGCAATAAAACTGGCCTTCTTGAGACTAGTTGAGTATCTGGAGCATCAGCAATTGTGGGTTCGATTACAGGCTCAAAATGGCCAGAAACAAAGAACTTTCTTCTGAAACTCGTCAGTCTATTCTTGTTCTGAGAAATGAAGGCTATTCCATGCGAGAAATTGCCAAGAAACTGAAGATCTCGTACAACGCTGTGTACTACTCCCTTCACAGAACACCGCAAACTGGCTCTAACCAGAATAGAAAGAGGAGTGGGAGGCCCCGGTGCACAACTGAGCAAGAGGACAAATACATTAGAGTGTCTAGTTTGAGAAACAGACACCTCACAGGTCCTCAACTGGCAGCTTCATTAAATAGTACCCGCAAAACACCAGTCTAAACGTCAACAGTGAAGAGGCGACTCCGGGATGCTGACCTTCTAGGCAGAGTTGCAAAGAAAAAGCCATATCTCAGACTGGCCAATAAAAAGAAAAGATGAAGATGGGCAAAAGAACACAGACCCTGGACTTTTCCCACTCCTCTTTCTATTCTGGTTAGAGCAAGTTCTTTGTTTATGGCCATTTTGATCCTGTAATCGAACCCACAATTGCTGATGCTCCAGATACTCAACTAATAATAATAATAATAATAATAATATGCCATTTAGCAGACACTTTTATCCAAAGCGACTTACATTCATGCGTGCATACATTTTTGTGTATGGGTGGTCCCGGGGATCGAACCCACTACCCTGGCATTACAAGCGCCGTGCTCTACCAGCTGAGCTACAGAGGACCACCTCTCTAGTCTCTAGAAGGCCAGTTTTATTGCTTCTTTAATTACATTTACATTTTAGTCATTTACATTTACATTTAACGTCATTTAGCAGACGCTCTTATCCAGAGCGACTTACAAATTGGTGCATTCACCCCATAGCCAGTGGGATAACCACTTTACAATTGATTTTTTTATATTTTATTTATTTTTTTATTTTTTATATATATTTTTTTTTATATTTTTTTTGGGGGGGGGGGGGGGGGGTAGAAGGATTACTTTATCCTATCCCAGGTATTCCTTAAAGAGGTGGGGTTTCAAATGTCTCCGGAAGGTGGTGAGTGACTCCGCTGTCCTGGCGTCGTGAGGGAGCTTGTTCCACCATTGGGGTGCCAGAGCAGCGAAACAGTTTTGACTGGGCTGAGCGGGAACTATGCTTCCGCAGAGGAAGGGGAGCCAGCAGGCCAGAGGTGGATGAACGCAATGCCCTCGTTTGGGTGTAGGGACTGATCAGAGCCTGAAGGTACGGAGGTGCCGTTCCCCTCACAGCACCATAGGCAAGCACCATGGTCTTGTAGCAGATGCGAGCTTCAACTGGAAGCTAGTGGAGTGTGCGGAGGAGCGGGGTGACGTGAGAGAACTTGGGAAGGTTGAACACCAGACGGGCTGCAGCATTCTGGATGAGTTGTAGGGGTTTAATGGCACAGGCAGGGAGCCCAGCCAACAGCGAGTTGCAGTAATCCAGACGGGAGATGACAAGTGCCTGGATTAGGACCTGTGCCGCTTCCTGTGTAAGGCAGGGTCGTACTCTCCGAATGTTGTAGAGCATGAACCTACAGGATCGGGTCACCACCTTGATGTTAGCGGAGAACGACAGGGTGTTGTCCAGGGAGGAGGACACAACGGAGTTGTCAACCGTGATGGCGAGATCATGGAACGGGCAGTCCTTCCCCGGGAGGAAGAGCAGCTCTGTCTTGCCAAGGTTCAGCTTGAGGTGGTGATCCGTCATCCACACTGATATGTCTGCCAGACATGCAGAGATGCGATTCGCCACCTGGTTATCAGAAGGGGGAAAGGAGAAGATTAGTTGTGTATCGTCAGCGTAGCAATGATAGGAGAGGCCATGTGAGGATATGACAGAGCCAAGTGACTTGGTGTATAGCGAGAACAGGAGAGGGCCTAGAACTGAGCCCTGGGGGACACCAGTGGTGAGAGCACGTGGTGCGGAGACAGCTTCTCGCCACGCCACTTGGTAGGAGCGACCGGTCAGGTAGGACGCAATCCAAGGGGGATTCAGCAGGGAGGAGAAGCAGACGCTCTTATCCAGAGCGACTTACAGGAGCAATTAGGTTTAAGTGCCTTGCTCAAGGGCACATCGACATATTTTTCACCTAGTTGGCTCGGGATTAGAACCAGTGACCTTTCGGTTACTGGCACAACACTCTTAACCACTAAGCTACCTGCCGCCCCAGACACAACAGTTTTCAGCTGTGCTAACATAATTGCAAAAGGGTTTTCTAATGATCTATTACCCTTTTTAAAATGATAAACTTGGATTAGCAAACACAACGCGCCATTGGAACACAGGACTGATGGTTGCTGATAATGTGCCTCTGTACGCCTATGTAAAAGTAATCCATCTACCACCCCCTCCACACCACCCCACCAAAAAATGTATAATATATATATAATGATAATGAAATCAAAAGAAATACTCAAAAAATTAAAAAATTAGAAAAATATAAATTGTAAAGTGGTTGTCCCACTGGCTATCATAAGGTGAATGCACCAATTTGTAAGTCGCTCTGGATAAGAGCGTCTGCTAAATGACGTAAATGTAGATATTCCATTAAAAATCAGCCGATTCCAGCTACAATAGCCATTTACAACATGAACAATGTCTACACTGTATTTCTGATCAATTTGATGTTATTTAAATGGACAACAAAATTGATTTTCTTTCGAAAACAAGGAAATGTCTAAGTGACCCCACATTTTTGAACGGTAGTGTTTATTCAGCATGACATTCATGAGAGCATTAGAATATGATTACAAACCCAAAAGTAATGTGAAATGCACTCATAACTGACAGCAATATACACTGCTCAAAAAAATAAAGGGAACACTTAAACAACACAATGTAACTCCAAGTCAATCACACTTCTGTGAAATCAAACTGTCCACTTAGGAAGCAACACTGATTGACAAATACATTTCACATGCTGTTGTGCAAATGGAATAGACAACAGGTGGAAATGATAGGCAATTAGCAAGACACCCCCAATAAAGGACTGGTTTTGCAGTTGGTGACCACAGACCACTTCTCAGTTCCTATGCTTCCTGGCTGATGTTTTGGTCACTTTTGAATGCTGGCGGTGCTTTCACTCTAGTGGTAGCATGAGACGGAGTCTACAACCCACACAAGTGGCTCAGGTAGTGCAGCTCATCCAGGATGGCACATCAATGCGAGCTGTGGGAAGAAGGTTTGCTGTGTCTGTCAGCGTAGTGTCCAGAGCATGGAGGCGCTACCAGGAGACAGGCCAGTACATCAGGAGACGTGGAGGAGGCCGTAGGAGGGCAACAACCCAGCAGCAGGACCGCTACCTCCGCCTTTGTGCAAGGAGGAGCAGGGGGAGCACTGCCAGAGCCCTGCAAAATGACCTCCAGGAGGCCACAAATGTGCATGTGTCTGCTCAAACGGTCAGAAACAGACTCCATGAGGGTGGTATGAGGGCCCGACGTCCACAGGTGGGGGTTGTGCTTACAGCCCAACACCGTGCAGGACGTTTGGCATTTGCCAGAGAACACCTTGATTGGCAAATTCGCCACTGGCGCACTGTGCCCTTCACAGATGAAAGCAGGTTCACACTGAGCACGTGACAGACGTGACAGAGTCTTGAGACGCCGTGGAGAACATTCTGCTGCCTGCAACATCCTCCAGCATGACCGGTTTTGCGGTGGGTCAGTCATGGTGTGGGGTGGCATTTCTTTGGGGGGCCGCACAGCCCTCCATGTGCTCGCCAGAGGTAGCCTGACTGCCATTAGGTAACGAGATGAGATCCTCAGACCCCTTGTGAGACCATATGCTGGTGCGGTTGGCCCTGGGTTCCTCCTAATGCAAGACAATGCTAGACCTCATGTGGCTGGAGTGTGTCAGCAGTTCCTGCAAGAGGAAGGCATTGATGCTATGGACTGGCCCGCCCGTTCCCCAGACCTGAATCCAATTGAGCACATCTGGGACATCATGTCTCGCTCCATCCACCAACGCCACGTTGCACCACAGACTGTCCAGGAGTTGGCGGATGCTTTAGTCCAGGTCTGGGAGGAGATCCCTCAGGAGAGACCATCCGCCACCTCATCAGGAGCATGCCCAGGCGTTGTAGGGAGGTCATACAGGCACGTGGAGGCCACACACACGACTGAGCCTCATTTTGACTTGTTTTAAGGACATTACATCAAAGTTGGATCAGCCTGTAGTGTGGTTTTCCACTTTAATTTTGAGGGTGACTCCAAATCCAGACCTCCATGGGTTGATACATTTGATTTCCATTGATATTTTTTGTGTGATTTTGTTGTCAGCACATTCAACTATGTAAAGAAAAAAGTATTTAATAAGATTATTTCATTCATTCAGATCTAGGATGTGTTATTTTAGTGTTCCCTTTATTTTTTTGAGCAGTGTATTTAAACTACTTCAATTTTGTCTGGGCTTGCTAACACTAGCCAGCCAGCAGCCCTGGGTGGAGCATTGCACCCTGGGAGTTGAAATGCACTCTGGGAATCGTAGTATGCTGTATAAAATCCATTGTATTTAAATTAGACTATTGCAATGTAGAAGCTTCAGAAATTAGCTTCAGTGTTTTTATGTCGTTTTGAAACTAAGCTATTCATTTAATAGATTAAATTATTTAACTGTAATGAGTAATGAGTTATTCAACATGGGGTTTTATTTCTTTTAAGAATATAGAATATAGAAAATAAGATTTTCTATTTGTTATTTTAGTTCTACCAGTTATCAACATATTGTTCAATGTAAAAAAAATTAAAATATAAAAATAAAAGCCCAGTGACTATTCTGTGACTTTAGGTAATATGCTTTATTTTTTTTGTTGTGGTATCGTTTCGGTATTGAGTATCGTTTCGTGATACTAAATCTGGTATCGGTATTGAAGTCAAAATTCTGGTATCGCGACAACACTAGTTTGAGTGGAACGTTTTGAAGGAAACTTTATGTACCTGAAAGTAGCTTTATGTACCTGGCACCTGAAAGTAGCTTTATGTACCTGGCACCTGAAAGTAGCTTTATGTACCTGGCACCTGAAAGTAGCTTTATGTACCTGGCACCTGAAAGTAGCTTTATGTACCTGGCACCTGAAAGTAGCTTTATGTACCTGGCACCTGAAAGTAGCTTTATGTACCTGGCACCTGAAAGTAGCTTTATGTACCTGGCACCTGAAAGTAGCCTTATGTACCTGGCACCTGAAAGTAGCTTTATGTACCTGGCACCTGAAAGTAGAACTGAACCTGTTTTTAATCCAACCATTTATCCTCTGGTAGGAACCCCCATCAACAAGAAACCGGTACTGGGCTACAGGAACCTGGACCTCTTCAAGCTCTACAGACTGGTGCAGAAACGGGGAGGCTTCCATGATGTGTGTTCCCAGCTCCACTGATCATAATACAGATCAAACCGTTTCAGAAACGGGGAGGCTTCCATGATGTGTACCCAGCTCCACTGATCATAATACAGCTCAAACCGTTTCAGAAACGGGGAGGCTTCCATGATGTGTGTTCCCAGCTCCACTGATCATAATACAGATCAAACCGTTTCAGAAACGGGGAGGCTTCCATGATGTGTGTACCCAGCTCCACTGATCATAATACAGATCAAACCGTTTTGTAGATGTCACCAGCCTTTGTCCTTGATGAATGTTCTAATGTGACATATTGGCTCTCTACTGTCTCTCTTTCACTGCGTTCTGAGCAGATTGAGAGCGGGTCCGTATGGAAGAATGTCTACCAGGCTCTGGGAATCCCTGTGCTCAACTCTGCCGCCGGCTACAACGTCAAATGTGCTTACCGCAAGTACGTATTGCCACGCCAACCCTATTCATATTACAGCTGCATCTTCTAGGACAGTGGGGTCTGAAATTATTGACACCCCCTTGATAAAGATTGGGTAAACAAGACTGTATAAAATCAATAATTAAAATACTGCGCTATAGTGTATGCTTAAAAAAGTAAAGTATATTTTATACTAATCCAATTGCTCAGAGAAAGAGATTTGAACAAGTAATAAAAACAATTCTCCAGAAGATAGGTGTCAAAATTATTGGCACCCCTGTTTTCAATACCTCACCTTGAGAGGATAATGGTACTGAGCCGTTTTCTAAAAATATAACATTTTATGAAATTCTGGTTATTGACTATATAAATACAGCTGCCACTGAAATGAAAACATTGGGACACAGTTTATCACAGCGCTTTAATAGGTAGGTTCATACATCAGGCATAGTGGAATTGGTGTTGATTGATGTGTTGTTTATTGATGTTTGTCGTCTTTGTAAATCCTTTATTGACTTAAGTTTATATATAAATATATATATATATATATATATAATACTTATGTAAATGTGATATTTCAGTTTTCTATTCTTTATAAATTAGCAAACATTTCAAAAAACCTGTTTTTGCTTTGTCATTATGGGGTATTGTGTGTAGATTGATTAGGGGAATAAGGCAACAAACATTTGGAAAAAGTCAAGGGGTCTGAATAATTTCCAAATGCACTGTGTTGAATATTCTAAACTTGATTAAATAGTTTTTTTCCCCTCATAAATCTACACACAATACCCCATAATGACAAAGCAAAAATTGGTTTTTAGAAATTAAAAAAACAGATATCAAATATACATAAGTATTCAGACCCTTTACTCAGTACATTGTTGAAGCACCTTTGGCAGCGATTACAGCCTTGAATATTGTTGTTTTAAATACATTTGCAAAAATAAATAAAAACCTGTTGTTGCTTTGTCATCATTGTGTAGATTGCTGAGAATTTGTTAATCAATTTTAAAGTAAGGCTGTAACGTAACAAAATGTGGAGAAGGGGTCTGAATACTTTCCGAATGCATTGTGTGTGTATATACAGTTGAAGTCGGAAGTTTACATACACCTTAGCCAAATACAGTTAAACTCAGTTTTTCACAATTCCTGACATTTAATCCTAGTAAAAATTCCCTGTCTTTAGGATCACCACTTTATTTTAAGAATGTGAAATGTCAGAATAATAGTAGAGAGAATGATTTATTTCAGCTTTTATTTCTTTCATCACATTCCCAGTGGGTCAGAAGTTTACATACATTCAATTAGTATTTGGTAGCATTGCCTTTAAATTGTTTAACTTGGGTCAAACGTTTCGGGTAGCCTTCCACAAGCTTCCCACAATAAGTTGGGTGAATTATGGCCCATTCCTCCTGACAGAGCTGGTGTAACTGAGTCAGGTTTGTAGGCCTCCTTGCTCGCACACACGATTTCAGTTCTGCCCACAAAGTTTCTATAGGATTGAGGTCAGGGCTTTGTGATGGCCACTCCAATACCTTGACTTTGTTGTCCTTAAGCCATTTTGCCACAACTTTGGAAGTATGCTCGGGGTCATTGTCCATTTGGAAGACCCATTTGCGACCAAGCTTTAACTTCCTGACTGATGTCTTGAGATGTTACTTCAATATATCCACATAATTTTCCTTCCTCATGATGCCATCTATTTTGTGAAGTGCACCAGTCCCTCCTGCAGCAAAGCACCCCCACAGCATGATGCTGCCACCCCCGTGCTTCACGGTTTGGATGGTGTTCTTCGGCTGGCAAGCTCCCCCTTTTTCCTCCAAATATAACGATGGTCATTATGGCCAAACAGTTCTATTTTTGTTTCATCAGACCAGAGGACATTTCTCCAAAAAGTACGATCTTTGTCCCCATGTGCAGTTGCAAACCGCAGTCTGGCTTTTCTATGGCGGTTTTGGAGCAGTGGCTTCTTCATTGCTGAGCGGCCTTTCAGGTTATGTCGATATAGGACTCGTTTTACTGTGGATATAGATACTTTTGTACCTGTTTCCTCCAGCATCTTTACAAGTTCCTTTGCTGTTGTTCTGGGATTGATTTTCACTTTTCGCACCAAAGTACGTTCGTCTCTAGGAGACAGAACGCATCTCCTTCCTGAGCGGTATATAATATAATATGTAATAATATAATCATATAATAATAATAATAATATGCCATTTAGCAGACGCTTTTATCCAAAGCGACTTAGTCATGCGTGCCTACATTTTTGTGTATGGGTGGTCCCGGGGATCGAACCCACTACGTTGGCGTTACAAGCGCTGTGCTCTACCAGCTGAGCTACAGAGGACCACTTTGTTGTCCTTAAGCCATTTTGCCACAACTTTGGAAGTATGCTTGGGGCCATTGTCCATTTGGAAGATCCATTTACGACCAAGTTTTATCTTCCTGACTGATGTCTTGAGATGTTGCTTCAATATATCCACATAATTTCCCTTCCTCATGATACAATCTATTTTGTGAAGTGCACCAGTCCCTCCTGCAGCAAAGCACCCCCACAGCATAATGCTGCCACCCCTGTTCTTCACGGTTGGGATGGTGTTCTTTGGCTTGCAAGCAACCCCCTTTTTCCTCCAAAAAGTACGATCTTTGTCCCCATGTGCAGTTGCAAACCGCAGTCTGGCTTCTTTTGGCGGTTTTGGAGCAGTGGCTTCTTCCTTGCTGAGCGGCCTTTCAGGTTATGTCGATATAGGACTCGTTTTACTGTGGATATAGATACTTTTGTACCTGTTTCCTCCAGCATCTTCACAAGGTCCTTTGCTGTTGTTCTGCGATAGATTTGCACTTTTCGCCCCAAAGTACATTAATCTCTAGAAGACAGAACGTGTGTCCTTCCTGAGCGGTATGACGGATGCGTGGTCCCATGGTGTTTATACTTGCATACTATTGATTGTACAGATGAACGTGGTACCTTCAGGCGTTTGGAAATTGCTCCCAAGGATGAACCAGACTTGTGGAGGTCTACAAATATTTTTCTGAGGTCTTTGCTGATTTCTTTAGATTTTCCCATGATGTCAAGCAAAGAGGCACTGAGTTTGAAGGTAGGCCTTGAAATACATCCACAGGTACACCTCCAATTGACTCAAATGATGTCAATTAGCCTATCAGAAGCTTCTAAAGCCATGACATAATTTTCTGGAATTTTCCAAGCTGTTTAAAAGGCACAGTCAACTTAGTGTATGTAAACTTCTGACCCACTGGAATTGTGATACAGTGAATTATAAGTGAAATAATCTGTCTGTAAACAATTGTTGGAAAAATGACTTGTGTCATGCACAAAGTAGATGTCCTAACCGACTTGCCAAAAGTGGTTGAAAAACGAGTTTTAATGACTCCAACTTAAGTGTATGTAAACTTCCAACTTCAACTGTGTATATGTATATATATATATATATTGTTTTTATTTTATTTTTTATTTATTTATTTTTTAACTTTATTTATACAGGTAGATCAATAAAGGACAAATTGTTATTTACAAAGACGACCTGTCAAACATCAATAAATAACACGTCAATCAACAACAATTCCACTATGCCTGATGTGAACCATCCGTAATAAAGTGCAATGATAAACTGTGTCCCAATGGCTTCAATACAGTGGCAGCTGCATTCATATAGACAATATCGCCATAATCAATAACCAGAATGAATGTTGACTGAATGATTTGTTTTCTGCTATTTAATGAAAGACAGGACCTATTGCTATGAAATAAACATATTTTAAGTCTTGATTTCTTAACTAACTCATCAACATGCTTTTTGAAAGATAACTTTTCGTCCATCCAGATGCCCAGATATTTATAAGTGGGGACACGATCAATGAGGGCACCATCCAATGTACATAAATCATCAGATACATTTTTACGTGATTTGGAAAATAACATGCACTTGGTTGTACCTGCATTAAGTACCTATTTCAGTTCAACAAAGGCAGTAAAGACAGATTGTAGCTCTGACAGGCTCGCTAGACCGTAGCTCTGACAGGCCCGCTAGGCCGTAGCTCTGACAGGCTCGCTAGGCCGTAGCTCTGACAGGCCAGCTAGGCCGTAGCTCTGACAGGCTCGCTAGACCGTAGCTCTGACAGGCTCGCTAGGCCGTAGCTCTGACAGGCTCGCTAGACCGTAGCTCTGACAGGCTCGCTAGGCCGTAGCTCTGACAGGCTCGCTAGGCCGTAGCTCTGACAGGCCTTTGTGTATTATTATACAGTATCTTTATCAAGGGATCCCATAATTCCAGACCCCACGGTATATGAGTCACAGTTTTGATGTTGACACCTTATTTGTGGTTGTTGATGTGTTGTGTTGGGTTCCTCCTCAGGTACCTTTATGGGTTTGAGGAGTACTGCACCTCCTGCGCCATCACCTTCCGTATGGACCTACCCCTGAAGCAGCCCAAGGCGGAGGGGGAGAGGGAGAGGGGGGAGGCATGGGCTGGGGGAGCCACTACCGTCCCCCTTGTAGCCTCCTCCAGCTGTGGAGAGGAGCAGAACGTCTCTGAGACACCCTCAGCAGACTCAGAGACCAGCAGCACTCAGCCTAACATCTACAAGGTCTCTGTCTCGCTCTCTCTCTCTCCCCCTTCTCTCACTCTGTCTCTCTCTGTCTCAATTCAATTCAAAGGGCTTTGTTGGCATGGGAAACATTTACATTGGCAAAGCAAGTGAAATAGATAATAAACAAAAGTAAAATAAATTATCAGAAATGAATAGAAACCATCACAGAAATTTCAAAAGAATAGAGACTAATCAAATAATAATTGGCTATACACTGAGTGGACAAAACATTAGGAACACCTGCTCTTTCCATGACAGACTGACTGACCAGGTGAATCCAGGTGAAAGCTATGATCCCTTATTGATGTCACTTGTTAAATCCACTTCAATCAGTGTAGATGAAGGGGAGGAGACATGTTAAATATAGATTTTTTTTTTAAGCGTCGACAATTGAGACATGGATTGTGTATGTGTGCCATTCAGAGGGTGAATGGGCAAGACAAAAGATTGAAGTGCCTTTGAACGGGGTATGGTAGTAGGTGACAGGCACACCGGTTTGAGTGTGTCAAGAACTACAACGCTGCTGGGTTTTTCACGCTCAAGCAGTTTTCCCTGTGTATCAAGAATTGGGTTTGATGGTATTTCTTGGTGTGTTTCTTCTGCAGGTTTGGTTTTTTCCTGGATAGTTTTTAGTAGTAATTTTGTCCAAAATCAAGGTTTTAGGTTTGGAATTTTGATTTGGAGTGAGCCAGGGGGGAAAAAAGTTTGCAAGTTTTGTTCTGACTGGAGATGCGCAAATGTCTGCATACTTGATCTGATGAAACTCTAGGGAAGGGCTTGGCCTCTCGTCGAAGAGTGAAGTTATGTGAATTGTCCACAACAGTGAAACGGGATACTTCTATGTGAATTAATGAGGCGGCGGAACAGACCTGAATTCAAACTGTTGTTAGAAAATAATTTGAAATTGACAAGTTGAAACATGAAGCCTATATATAATTAGCAGGCAGCGTGTCTTGGTTCGAGGGCAGCGTGGGTTAACTGTCCTGTTGCCTAACAATCCCATTTTGGAACAGTGCGAGCGCTCTGACATCACGCGCATGCTGTGGAGACCGTTAGAGATATTCGGAACTCACAGGTCAAAAGGTTAAGTCCATTGTTGACTTTTGAAATTACATGCACGCACTTACACGTGTGCTAAAATAAGGGGTATTTTAGTCAATTGCATTAAGATCAGTGATTTTAGTGTCATGCAAGTCATTTGGGATTAACAAATGACAGTTTGATGATGTATTGGGTTACTGAATCTCTAATAGAGGCCAGTACAGTTTTTTCCAATGGCAAGCTATGCAACACTCATTACCATAACATCAATTCTCATCTCTGAAACCTGCTTATCATTACTGTGATGCACCAATATTTAGGAAATATTACGAAAAAATAAAATGTATACTTTAGTAATTTTGGCTTAATCTGTTAGTGTCTTTCGTTCTTTATCCAGTATGTGACCAACCGCCTCGATTCGGTCTGATGTAGCAACATTTGAAATCGTGTTTTTTACATTGGATAAAAGTAGAGACTGAGAGCTAAAAAAAAAAAAGTTGATAAACTTGTAACCTCACTTTTGAGAAAATGGCCCTTGAATGTTTTGGTACCTACTGGAGAGCTCTTCTTTGTCTACACCTGTTCAGCATCGTTCACTCCCTCTTAAGACTTAGCCCCACCCAACTCGTTAAGGATTCAAATAAAATCTAAGTTTATTTGTCACATGCACAGCATACAGAAGGTGTAAACAGTACAGGGAAGTGGTGACTTGCAGAGTAGCAATATCAAAAACCGAAAGTGTCCAGATACAAATATTGTATAAATATTTTATCATTATTAGATGACGATTACCTGACACACTTGTCTTAATTTATGGGTCATGTGAAGGAAATGCTATAATCACCCATGAAAGTTCAAATGTTCCAGAAGGCATTTCTGCAAAAAACGCATTTTGATAAAAAATAAATGTTTAAGTTCAAATGCCTGTGAATTAGTGACGCGCGACTTACGCTTAGTTTCCTGAAACGAGTCACATGTGTACATAAAAATAACAATAACAAGTAATTATCACAAAAAAACAATATTCAGAAATTATGTATTGCGGTAATGAGAAATTACAAAATAAATGTTAATCATTTAATTTTAAATATATTTTCAGTGTTACGTTTAACTCAGGCCTTTTCATTAGGTGAGCAATGTAATTGTTTTTATTAGAAATTGATTTGTTGACTTTTTTGGACTTCGAAAACTGTTGCGGTAATGAGAATTTTTGCGTTGGTAGATGTGAAAAATGTGGTAAAATGCATAATATCTGATCAATAAACATAACAATAATCATGAAATAGATGAATACCGATCCTAATCTTAGTGATCCAAGAGGAATTAAAATTTTTTGTTGTTGTCAAGTGCCAGTTTTGTGAGAATCACCCAGGATATGATGTAGTAAGATGATTGATAAACATGATATGATGAAATAAGATGATTGATAAACAGGATGCGATGTAATAAGATGATTGATTAACAGGATATGATGTAATAAGATTTAACATTCACCCTGATTCACAGTAATACAACGGTGCTACATACAACAGGGTCAAACTATAGAGAACTGAAAATAAAAAGAGAAACTGAAGCCTTTGATGCTACATACAACAGGGTCAAACTATAGAGAACTGAAAATTAAAAGAGAAACTGAAGCCTTTGTATTTCTTTGTACACTTTATGTATGAAATTGGAACAAAATAATCACCCAGAAATATTATAATGCAAAACTCAAAATTATATTGTCTCAAAAGTTCAGATAAGGACAACAGAAAACACTTTATTTTCACAATAGTCCCAACCCTATGAGTCTAACTAAATCAACCAATAATTGTCTGTTCATACTCCAAGTCCCACTTTACACGCAACTCAGTCCAAGAGTAATCCGAGCCGTCAGTGACACGGTGGCAAGACTCAGTCATTTAAAATCCAACAAAAAGTCAAACTTCACCAGCCTTAAAGTAAAGAACTATCGGTGTGGCAACAGAAATACCAAGGAAAGAACATTGATCTCACTGTGAGGTATGTGATCCACCAAGGAAAGACCATTGATCTCACTGTGAGGTATGTGATCCACCAAGGAAAGACCATTGATCTCACTGTGAGGTATGTGATCCACCAAGGAAAGACCATTGATCTCACTGTGAGGTATGTGATCCACCAAGGAAAGACCATTGATCTCACTGTGAGGTATGTGATCTACCAAGGAAAGAGCATTGATCTCACTGTGAGGTATGTGATCCACCAAGGAAAGACCATTGATCTCACTGTGAGGTATGTGATCCACCAAGGAAAGACCATTGATCTCACTGTGAGGTATGTGATCTACCAAGGAAAGAGCATTGATCTCACTGTGAGGTATGTGATCCACCAAGGAAAGACCATTGATCTCACTGTGAGGTATGTGATCCACCAAGGAAAGACCATTGATCTCACTGTGAGGTATGTGATCCACCAATGAAAGACCATTGATCTCACTGTGAGGTATGTGATCCACCAAGGAAAGAGCATTGATCTCACTGTGAGGTATGTGATCCACCAAGGAAAGAGCATTGATCTCACTGTGAGGTATGTGATCCACCAAGGAAAGAGCATTGATCTCACTGTGAGGTATGTGATCCACCAAGGAAAGACCATTGATCTCACTGTGAGGTATGTGATCCACCAAGGAAAGACCATTGATCTCACTGTGAGGTATGTGATCCACCAAGGAAAGACCATTGATCTCACTGTGAGGTATGTGATCCACCAAGGAAAGAGCATTGATCTCACTGTGAGGTATGTGATCCACCAAGGAAAGACCATTGATCTCACTGTGAGGTATGTGATCCACCAAGGAAAGACCATTGATCTCACTGTGAGGTATGTGATCCACCAAGGAAAGAACATTGATCTCACTGTGAGGTATGTGATCCACCAAGGAAAGAGCATTGATCTCACTGTGAGGTATGTGATCCACCAAGGAAAGAACATTGATCTCACTGTGAGGTATGTGATCCACCAAGGAAAGAGCATTGATCTCACTGTGAGGTATGTGATCCACCAAGGAAAGACCATTGATCTCACTGTGAGGTATGTGATCCACCAAGGAAAGAGCATTGATCTCACTGTGAGGTATGTGATCCACCAAGGAAAGAGCATTGATCTCACTGTGAGGTATGTGATCCACCAAGGAAAGAGCATTGATCTCACTGTGAGGTATGTGATCCACCAAGGAAAGAGCATTGATCTCACTGTGAGGTATGTGATCCACCAAGGAAAGACCATTGATCTCACTGTGAGGTATGTGATCCACCAAGGAAAGAGCATTGATCTCACTGTGAGGTATGTGATCCACCAAGGAAAGACCATTGATCTCACTGTGAGGTATGTGATCCACCAAGGAAAGACCATTGATCTCACTGTGAGGTATGTGATCCACCAAGGAAAGAACATTGATCTCACTGTGAGGTATGTGATCCACCAAGGAAAGAACATTGATCTCACTGTGAGGTATGTGATCCACCAAGGAAAGACCATTGATCTCACTGTGAGGTATGTGATCCACCAAGGAAAGAACATTGATCTCACTGTGAGGTATGTGATCCACCAAGGAAAGAACATTGATCTCACTGTGATCCCCCTTTGAACTAATGACTTGAAAATCTTTAAATTGTTCAACAACTCCGCTTGGAAGTATAGTCCACTGTTTGTAGAGTTGTGCCGGAACGGGCTTTGTGCGTATTCCAGCCACCTAACAGAGATCTAAACAAACACTTTACCGACTAAATTCTCTAGAAATGAACCTGGCAAACCCAAACCTAGGTCACAGACTCCCCAGGAGCTGCATTATTCTCCCCCTGGTGCGAACAGACACCCCTTTTCTCCCATCAGCCCCCATTACTTAAAGATACAGCATTTGACAGTGCATTCAATGAAAATAATAAACATTAAGTTCATAGACCAGACATAGCTTTTATTGTCAGTTGGGAAAACAGTCTTTAGTTAGATAACCAGGTATGTTTTTCACTTTAGGCTCCTTTAGATGGGCCTATATGTGTAACATTTGTTACAAGATGATTGATAAACAGGATATGATGTAATAAGATGATTGATTAACAGGATATTATGTAAAAAGATGATTGATGAACAGGATATGATGTAATAAGATGATTGATAAATAGGATATGATGTAATATGGTCGTTGATAAACAGAATGTAATGTAATAAGATGATTGATTAACAGGATATGATGTAATAAGATGATTGATAAGCAGAATATGAAGTAACAACACCATGTCACTCCCCACAGGAGGAGAAGACTGAGCTGACCAGGAACAAACCTGATACACAACCTTTGAAGGCTGAGAGAGAAGATGATGATGATGACAATGAGGAAGAAGATGGAGATCATCACAAGCATGAGTCTGATGATGAAGACGGGCCTTCGTTTGTTGGCCTCAGAGCGGAGGGAGTGAAGCTGGAGCCTTACGATGAGGAGCAGGAGGAAGGGGAGGAGGAGGACATCTCTGGCTCTGGGTAGGTGGTTCTCTCCCGCTGAGGCTGGGCTAGTAGACTGTGCTGTTGATGGGGGGGTTGCACAATTCAGAAATCGAAATCCTATCCTCAAATTCCTAACTTTTCCGGAAAGTTCTACTCTACTTGCCCCTCTACCCTCTACTGTCCTGGCTGAGCTCTGCTCTGCTTCCCCTCTACTGCCCTGGCTGAGCTCTGCTCTGCTGCCCCTCTACTGCCCTGGCTGAGCTCTGCTCTGCTGCCCCTCTACCCTCTATTGCCCTGGCTGAGCTCTGCTGCCCCTATACCCTCTACTGCCCTGGCTGAGCTCTGCTCTGCTGCCCCTCTACTCTCCTGGCTGAGCTCTGCTCTGCTGCCCCTCTACCCTCTATACTGCCCTGGCTGAGCTCTGCTCTGCTGCCCCTCTACTGCCCTGGCTGAGCTCTGCTCTGCTGCCCCTCTACCCTCTATTGCCCTGGCTGAGCTCTACTGCCCCTATACCCTCTACTGCCCTGGCTGAGCTCTAGTCTACTGCCCCTCTAACCTCTTATTTCCCTGGCTGAGCTCTGCTGCCCCTCTGCACTCTAATGCCCTGGCTGAGCTCTGCTCTACTGCCCCTCTACTGCCCTGGCTGAGCTCTGCTCTACTGCCCCTCTACTGCCCTGGCTGAGCTCTGCTCTACTGCCCCTCTAACCTTTTATTTCCCTGGCTGAGCTCTGCTGCCCCTCTACCCTCTATTGCCCTGGCTGAGCTCTGCTTTTCTGTCCCTCTACTGCCCTGGCTGAGCTCTGCTCTGCTGCCCCTATACCCTCTACTGCCCCTCTAACATCTATTGCCCTGGCTGAGCTCTGCTCTACTGCCCCTCTACCCTCTATTGCCCTGGCTGAGCTCTACTCTACTGCTCCTCTACCCTCTACTGCCCTAGCTGAGCTCTGCTTTACTGCCCCTCTACCCTCTATTGCCCTGGCTGAGCTCTGATTTACTGCCCCTCTACTGCCCTGGCTGAGCACTGCTCTACTGCCCCTCTAACATCTATTGCCCTGGCTGAGCTCTGCTCTACTGCCCCTCTACCCTCTACTGCCCTGGCTGAGCTCTGCTCTACTGCCCCTCTACCCTCTATTGCCCTGGCTGAGCTCTGCTCTACTGCCCCTATACCCTCTATTGCCCTGGCTGAGCTCTGCTTTACTGCCCCTCTACCGCCCTGGCTGAGCTCTGCTCTGCTACCCCTCTACCCTCTATTGCCCTGGCTGAGCTCTGCTGCCCCTCTACCCTCTACTGCCCTGGCTGAGCTCTGCTGCCCCTCTACCCTCTACTGCCCTGGCTGAACTCTGCTGCCCCTCTACCCTCTACTGCCCTGGCTGAGCTCTGCTGCCCCTCTACCCTCTATTGCCCTGGGTGAGCTCTGCTTTACTGCCCCTCTACTGCCCTGGCTGAGCACTGCTCTACTGCCCCTCTACCCTCTATTGCCCTGGCTGAGCTCTGCTTTACTGCCCCTCTAACCTCTTATTTCCCTGGCTGAGCTCTGCTGCCCCTCTGCACTCTAATGCCCTGGCTGAGCTCTGCTCTACTGCCCCTCTACTGCCCTGGCTGAGCTCTGCTCTACTGCCCCTCTACTGCCCTGGCTGAGCACTGCTCTACTGCCCCTCTACTGCCCTGGCTGAGCTCTGCTCTACTGCCCCTCTACTGCCCTGGCTGAGCTCTGCTCTACTGCCCCTCTAACCTCTTATTTCCCTGGCTGAGCTCTGCTGCCCCTCTACCCTCTATTGCCCTGGCTGAGCTCTGCTTTTCTGTCCCTCTACTGCCCTGGCTGAGCTCTGCTCTGCTGCCCCTATACCCTCTACTGCCCTGGCAGAGCTCTGCTCTACTGCCCCTCTAACATCTATTGCCCTGGCTGAGCTCTGCTCTACTGCCCCTCTACCCTCTATTGCCCTGGCTGAGCTCTACTCTACTGCTCCTCTACCCTCTACTGCCCTAGCTGAGCTCTGCTTTACTGCCCCTCTACCCTCTATTGCCCTGGCTGAGCTCTGCTTTACTGCCCGTCTACCCTCTATTGCCCTGGCTGAGCTCTGATTTACTGCCCCTCTACTGCCCTGGCTGAGCACTGCTCTACTGCCCCTCTAACATCTATTGCCCTGGCTGAGCTCTGCTCTACTGCCCCTCTACCCTCTACTGCCCTGGCTGAGCTCTGCTCTACTGCCCCTCTACCCTCTATTGCCCTGGCTGAGCTCTACTCTACTGCCCCTATACCCTCTATTGCCCTGGCTGAGCTCTGCTTTACTGCCCCTCTACCGCCCTGGCTGAGCTCTGCTCTGCTACCCCTCTACCCTCTATTGCCCTGGCTGAGCTCTGCTGCCCCTCTACCCTCTACTGCCCTGGCTGAGCTCTGCTGCCCCTCTACTGCCCTGGCTGAACTCTGCTGCCCCTCTACCCTCTACTGCCCTGGCTGAGCTCTGCTGCCCCTCTACCCTCTATTGCCCTGGCTGAGCTCTGCTTTACTGCCCCTCTACTGCCCTGGCTGAGCACTGCTCTACTGCCCCTCTACCCTCTATTGCCCTGGCTGAGCTCTGCTTTACTGCCCCTCTACCCTCTATTGCCCTGGCTGAGCTCTGCTGCCCCTCTACCCTCTACTGCCCTGGCTGAGCTCTGCTCTACTGCCCCTCTACCCTCTACTGCCCTGGCTGAGCTCTGCTCTACTGCCCATCTACCCTCTACTGCCCTGGCTGAGCTCTACTCTACTGCCCCTCTACCCTCTATTGCCCTGGCTGAGCTCTACTGCCCCTATACCCTCTACTGCCCTGGCTGAGCTCTGCTTTACTGTCCCTCTAACCTCTATTGCCCTGGCTGAGCTATGCTGCCCCTCTGCACTCTATTGCCCTGGCTGAGCTCTGCTCTACTGCCCCTCTACCCTCTACTGCCCTGGCTGAGCTCTGCTCTACTGCCCCTCTACCCTCCACTCTCCTGGCTGAGCTCTGCTCTACTGCCCGTCTACCCTCTATTGCCCTGGCTGAGCTCTACTGCCCCTCTACCCTATTGCCCTGGCTGAGCTCTGCTCTACTGCCCCTCTACTGCCCTGGCTGAGCTCCGCTCTACTGCCCTTCTACCCTCTATTGCCCTGGCTGAGCTCTACTTCCCCTCTACCCTCTACTGCCCTGGCTGAGCTCTGCTTTACTTCCCCTCTACTGCCCTGGCTGAGCTCTGCTTTACTGCCCCTCTACTGCCCTGGCTGAGCTCTGCTCTACTGCCCCTCTACCCTCTACTGTCCTGGCTGAGCTCTGCTCTACTGCCCCTCTACCCTCTATTGCCCTGGCTGAGCTCTGCTCTACTGCCCCTCTACTGCCCTGGCTGAGCTCTGCTTTACTGCCCCTCTATTGCCCTGGCTGAGCTCTGCTCTACTTCCCCTCTACTGCCCTGGCTGAGCTCTGCTCTGCTTCCCCTCTACTGCCCTGGCTGAGCTCTGCTCTGCTCTCCCTCTACTGCCCTGGCTGAGCTCTGCTCTGCTGCCCCTCTACCCTCTATTGCCCTGGCTGAGCTCTACTGCCCCTATACCCTCTACTGCCCTGGCTGAGCTCTGCTCTACTGCCCCTCTAACCTCTATTGCCCTGGCTGAGCTATGCTGCCCCTCTGCACTCTACTGCCCTGGCTGAGCTCTGCTCTACTGCCCCTCTACTGCCCTGGCTGAGCTCTGCTCTACTGCCCCTCTAACCTCTATTGCCCTGGCTGAGCTCTGCTCTACTGCCCCTCTACTGCCCTGGCTGAGCTCTGCTCTACTGCCCCTCTAACCTCTATTGCCCTGGCTGAGCTCTGCTCTACTGCCCCTCTACCCTCTATTGGCCTGGCTGAGCTCTACTGCCCCTCTACCCTATTGCCCTGGCTGAGCTCTGCTTTACTGCCCCTCTACTGCCCTGGCTGAGCTCTGCTCTACTGCCCCTCTACCCTCTATTGCCCTGGCTGAGCTCTACTGCCCCTATACCCTCTACTGCCCTGGCTGAGCTCTGCTCTACTGCCCCTCTAACCTCTATTGCCCTGGCTGAGCTATGCTGCCCCTCTGCACTCTACTGCCCTGGCTGAGCTCTGCTCTACTGCCCCTCTATTGCCCTGGCTGAGCTCTGCTTTACTGCCCCTCTACCCTCTACTGCCCTGGCTGAGCTCTACTGCCCCTCTACCCTATTGCCCTGGCTGAGCTCTGCTTTACTGCCCCTCTACTGCCCTGGCTGAGCTCTGCTCTACTGCCCCTCTACCCTCTATTGCCCTGGCTGAGCTCTGCTTTACTGCCCCTCTACTGCCCTGGCTGAGCTCTGCTCTACTGCTCCTCTGCTGCCCCTCTACCCTCTACTGCCCTGGCTGAGCTCTGCTCTGCTACCCCTCTAACCTCTATTGCCCTGGCTGAGCTCTACTGCCCCTATACCCTCTACTGCCCTGGCTGAGCTCTGCTCTACTGCCCCTCTAACCTCTATTGCCCTGGCTGAGCTATGCTGCCCCTCTGCACTCTACTGCCCTGGCTGAGCTCTGCTCTACTGCCCCTCTACTGCCCTGGCTGAGCTCTGCTCTACTGCCCCTCTAACCTCTATTGCCCTGGCTGAGCTCTGCTCTACTGCCCCTCTACTGCCCTGGCTGAGCTCTGCTCTACTGCCCCTCTAACCTCTATTGCCCTGGCTGAGCTCTGCTCTACTGCCCCTCTACCCTCTATTGGCCTGGCTGAGCTCTACTGCCCCTCTACCCTATTGCCCTGGCTGAGCTCTGCTTTACTGCCCCTCTACTGCCCTGGCTGAGCTCTGCTCTACTGCCCCTCTACCCTCTATTGCCCTGGCTGAGCTCTACTGCCCCTATACCCTCTACTGACCTGGCTGAGCTCTGCTCTACTGCCCCTCTAACCTCTATTGCCCTGGCTGAGCTATGCTGCCCCTCTGCACTCTACTGCCCTGGCTGAGCTCTGCTCTACTGCCCCTCTATTGCCCTGGTTGAGCTCTGCTTTACTGCCCCTCTACCCTCTACTGCCCTGGCTGAGCTCTACTGCCCCTCTACCCTATTGCCCTGGCTGAGCTCTGCTTTACTGCCCCTCTACTGCCCTGGCTGAGCTCGGCTCTACTGCTCCTCTGCTGCCCGTCTACCCTCTACTGCCCTGGCTGAGCTCTGCTCTGCTACCCCTCTACCCTCTATTGCCCTGGCTGAGCTCTGCTTTACTGCCCCTCTACTGCCCTGGCTGAGCTCTGCTTTACTGCCCCTCTACTGCCCTGGCTGAGCTCTGCTCTACTGCCCCTCTACCCTCTACTGCCCTGGCTGAGCTCTACTCTACTGCTCCTCTACCCTCTATACCCCACTAGTACCATTAGTGTGCCCCTCTTGTCATGTGTCAGCCAGTGCCCACAGCAGGGATGGCTCCATGTCTCAGCCAGTGCCCACAGCAGGGATGGCTCCATGTCTCAGCCAGTGCCCACAGCAGGGATGGCTCCATGTCTCAGCCAGTGCCCACATCAGGGATGGCTCCATGTCTCAGCCAGTGCCCACAGCAGGGATGGCTCCATGTCTCAGCCAGTGCCCACAGCAGGGATGGCTCTGAGCACTCAAAGCTTGACTGCATCTACTCTTTTTCAACTGCATGCTGTGCTGGATCTGGCTCCCACTCTCTGCAGTACGGCTGCTCAGTCATTCAGTCAGCTAGTCATTCAGTCAGTTTGTCAGCCAGTCAGTTTGTCAGCCAGCCAGTCAGCCAGTCAGCCAGTCAGTCTGTCAGTCTGTCAGTCTGTCAGTCAGTCAGCCAGTCAGCCAGTCAGTCTGTCAGCCAGTCAGCCAGTCAGTCTGTCAGCCAGTCAGTTTGTCAGTCAGTCAGTCAGCCAGTCAGTCTGTCAGTCAGTCAGTCAGTCAGTCAGCCAGTCAGTTTGTCAGTCAGTCAGTCAGTCAGTCAGCCAGTCAGTTTGTCAGCCAGTCAGTCTGTCAGCCAGTCAGTCAGTCAGCCAGTCAGTTTGTCAGTCAGTCAGTCAGTCAGCCAGTCAGTCAGTCAGTCAGCCAGTCAGTTTGTCAGCCAGCCAGTCAGCCAGTCAGTCAGTCAGTCAGTCAGCCAGTCAGTTTGTCAGCCAGTCAGTCAGCCAGTCAGCCAGTCAGTTTGTCAGCCAGTCAGTCAGTCAGCCAGTCAGTCAGTCAGCCAGTCAGCCAGCCAGTCAGCCAGCCAGCCAGTCAGTCAGTCAGCCAGCCAGTCAGTCAGTCAGTCAGCAGAGCTCTGGTCCTGTGGCCAGCCAGTCAGCCAGTCAGCCAGTCAGTCAGTCAGTCAGTCAGCAGAGCTCTGGTCCTGTGGCTGTCTTGTGCTCTGTCCTTCGTCTCTGCTGTGAGTTCTGTTCTAACAGCTTTCTGCTCCTTTAGCGGTCCTGTGTTTCTTCCATCCTATGGCTTGTTGTGATGTGCTGCATCTGCACTCACAGGTTCAGTAACTAGACATGGACGCTCTGTCTTGTTGAGTCTAAAATATTACTGGATGTCCAGACTTGAAAGAGTTGTCCAATAGCGTGTGGTTTTACTATGCAGCTTTGGAAGCTCCTGCCTCTCCTTAGCTGAATGTTTGAGCTTTCATCTATTCTGTAGATGTATTTCTACTTTAACATTGTTGTGTTTAGTTCTGCATCTGAGACAGTTATTGTTAAAGGAAGAGAATTACAATAGGTTTAAAAAATAGTGACATTTGCTTTTGTTTTGTCTGGATGCATGGGGTTTGTAGAGTCTTGTCAATCTCTCTCCAACCTGACATAGAGGGAGTAGAGGAGAATATACAAATTACCCATCTTTGGCCGTCAAGTCATCTGTATTCACCCAAGAGGGGGAAGTGGTGATTGACTGTTGACTAGGCGAAGGGACAGACCCACCTGTCAGGTAGAAAATTAACACCATCTGAAATATACACTACATTACCAAAGGTATGTGGACACCTGCTCGTCTAACATCTCTTTCCAAAATCATGGCCATTAATATGGAGTTGGTTCCCCCTTTGCTGCTATAACAGCCTCCACTCTTCTGGGAAGGCTTTCCACTAGATGTTGGAACATTACTGCGGGGACATGCTTCCATTCAGCCACAAGAGCATTAGTGAGGTCGGGCACTGATGTTGGGCGATTAGGCCTGACCTGCAGTCGGCGTTCCAATTCATCCCAAAGGTGTTCAATGGGGTTGAGGTCAGGGCTTTGTGCAGGCCAGTCAAGTTCTTCCACATTGATCTCAACAAACCCATTTCTGTATGGACCTCGCTATATGCACGGGGTCATGGTTATGCTGAAAGAGGAAAGGGCCTTCCCAAAACTGTTGCCACAAAGTTGGAAGCACAGAATCATCTAGAATGTCATTGTATGCTAGAGCGTTCACATTTCCCTTCACTGGAACTAAGGGGCCTAGCCCGAACCATGAAAACAGCCCCAGACCATTATTCCTCCTCCACCAAAGTTTACAGTTGGCACTATGCATTGGGGTAGGTAGCGTTCTCCTGGCATCCGCCAAACCCAGATTCATCCGTCGGACTGCCAGATGGTGAAGCGTGATTCATCACTCCAGAGAACGCGTTTCCACTGCTCCAGAGTCCAATGGCGGCGAGCTTTACACCACTCCAGCCGACGCTTGGCGTTGCGCAAGGTGATCTTAGGCTTGTGTGCGGCTGCTTGGCCATGGAAACCCAGCTCCTGACGAACAGGTATTGTGCTGACGTTGCTTCCAGAGGCAGTTTGGAACTCGGTAGTGAGTGTTGCAACCGAGGACAGATGATTTTTACGCGCTTCAGCACTCGGCGGTCCCGTTCTGTGAGCTTGTGTGGCCTACCACTTCGCGGCTGAGCCGTTGTTGCTCCTAGACGTTTCCACTTCACAATAACAGCACTTACAGTTGACCGGGGCAGCTCTAGCAGGGCAGAAATTTGACCAACTGACTTGATGGAAAGGTGGCATCCTATGATGGTGCCACGTTGAAAGTCACTGAACTCTTCAGTAAGGCCATTCTACTGCCAAAGTTTGTCTTTGGAGATTGCATGGCTGTGTGCTCGATTTTATACACCGGTCAGCAACGGGTGTGACTGAAATAGCCGAATCCACTAATTTGAAGGGGTTTCCACATACTTTTGTATATGTAGTGTAACTGATGTGTGCAATTGGAGATGAGGTGACTGTACTCTCCTGGCTCTCATTCACACCACTGGACTGTAGGGAGATGATGAGGTGGCTGTACTCTCCTGGCTCTCATTCAGACCACTAGACTGTAGGGAGATGATGAGGTGGCTGTACTCTCCTGGCTCTCATTCAGACCACTAGACTGTAGGGAGATGATGAGGTGGCTGTACTCTCCTGGCTCTCATTCACACCACTAGACTGTAGGGAGATGATGAGGTGGCTGTACTCTCCTGGCTCTCATTCAGACCACTAGACTGTAGGGAGATGATGAGGTGGCTGTACTCTCCTGGCTCTCATTCACACCACTAGACTATAGGGAGATGATGAGGTGGCTGTACTCTCCTGGCTCTCATTCACACCACTAGACTGTAGGGAGATGATGAGGTGGCTGTACTCTCCTGGCTCTCATTCAGACCACTGGACTGTAGGGAGATGATGAGGTGGCTGTACTCTCCTGGCTCTCATTCACACCACTAGACTGTAGGGAGATGATGAATTGGCTGTTCCCCTCCTGGCTCTCATTCACACCACTGGACTGTAGGGAGATGATGAGGTGGCTGTACTCTCCTGGCTCTCATTCAGACCACTAGACTGTAGGGAGATGATGAGGTGGCTGTACCCACCTGGCTCTCATTCACACCACTGGACTGTAGGGAGATGATGAGGTGGCTGTACTCTCCTGGCTCTCATTCAGATCACTGGACTGTAGGGAGATGATGAGGTGGCTGAACTCTCCTGGCTCTCATTCACACCACTGGACTGTAGGGAGATGATGAGGTGGCTGTACTCTCCTGGCTCTCATTCACACCACTAGACTGTAGGGAGATGATGAGGTGGCTGTACTATCAGGGCTCTCATTCACAGAACTGGACTGTAGGGAGAGGATGAGGTGGCTGAACTCTCCTGGCTCTCATTCAGACCACTAGACTGTAGGGAGATGATGAGGTGGCTGAACTCTCCTGGCTCTCATTCAGACCACTAGACTGTAGGGAGATGATGAGGTGGCTGTACTCTCCTGGCTCTCATTCACACCACTGGACTGTAGGGAGATGATGAGGTGGCTGTACTCTCCTGGCTCTCATTCAGATCACTGGACTGTAGGGAGATGATGAGGTGGCTGTACTCTCCTGGCTCTCATTCACACCACTGGACTGTAGGGAGATGATGAGGTGGCTGTACTCTCCTGGCTCTCATTCAGATCACTGGACTGTAGGGAGATGATGAGGTGGCTGTACTCTCCTGGCTCTCATTCACACCACTGAACTGTAGGGAGATGATGAGGTGGCTGTACTCTCCTGGCTCTCATTCACACCACTGGACTGCAGGGAGATGATGAGGTGGCTGTACTCTCCTGGCTCTCATTCAGACCACTGGACTGTAGGGAGATGATGAGGTGGCTGAACTCTCCTGGCTCTCATTCAGACCACTAGACTGTAGGGAGATGATGAGGTGGCTGAACTCTCCTGGCTCTCATTCACACCACTAGACTGTAGGGAGATGATGAGGTGGCTGTACTCTCCTGGCTCTCATTCACACCACTAGACTGTAGGGAGATGATGAGGTGGCTGTACTCTCCTGGCTCTCATTCACACCACTGGACTGTAGGGAGATGATGAGGTGGCTGTACTCTCCTGGCTCTCATTCAGACCACTCCTCGCTCTTTTTGCAACCAAATATAGGTTGTAACTCGTCACTCTGATCTTAAAGGGATAGTGCAAGACTTTATCTACTTCCCCAGAAGAGTCAGATGAAGTCATGGATACCATTTGTATGTCTCTGTGTCCAGTATCTCTGCGTGCAGTTTGAAGGACGTTTAAGGTAGTTTTGTTTGCTGCTAGGTTAGCAACTTCATTCAAACTGCAAACAGAGACACAGCAGGTATCTAGCAGGTATCTAGCAGGTATCTAGCAGATAGGTAGCAGCTTTCATCTGACTCTAGAGAAGTAGAAAAAAGGTCTTCATTGCCTAAATCTCACACTATCCCTTTAAAACCTGTCTCCGCAGAAATATACATGTTTATTTAATGTATTTTGGGGAGTATATAGTGGAAACACAGTACTGTAGTTGTGTTGCTGTAGGTTCACTCTAGACAGAGGACAGGAGAACATGAGAAAATGGCTGTATTTAACAAGACTTGGTCCTGCTTGAAGCAGAACAGACTGTCTGAGTTAGATTTCACCACTGAATCATCTTTCAGGACCTCCTGTTTGCTCTCAATTGATTGAAATGATTGTAATGTGGCTCCTGACTAGACGTGACTGCCGTACACTGAGTGACTGCATTTTATTGTCTGTACAGTGGGGGAAAAAAGTTTTTAGTCAGCCACCAATTGTGCAAGTTCTCCCACTTAAAAAGATGAGAGAGGCCTGTAATTTTCATCATAGGTACACGTCAACTATGACAGACAAAATGAGGAAAAAAAATCCAGAAAATCACATTGTAGGATTTTTTATGAATTTATTTGCAAATTGTGGTGGAAAATAATGCAGTAGTAATGGAGTGGTAGGCTGACCCACTGTATGTGTGGCTGCAGTAGTAATGGAGTTGTAGGCTGACCCACTGTATGTGTGGCTGCAGTAGTAATGGAGTTGTAGGCTGACCCACTGTATGTGTGGCTGCAGTAGTAATGGAGTTGTAGGCTATTTAATAGTAGTGGTTTGGAGGTTGGGGAGGCTAGGGGGGTTATTTAATAGTAGTGGTTTGGAGGTTGGGGAGGCTAGGGGGGGTTATTTAATAGTAGTGGTTTGGAGGTTGGGGAGGCTAGGGGGGGTTATTTAATAGTAGTTGCTTGGAGGTTGGGGAGGCTAGGGGGGGTTATTTAATAGTAGTGGTTTGGAGGTTGGGGAGGCTAGGGGGGTTATTTAATAGTAGTGGTTTTGGAGGTTGGGGAGGCTGGGGGGGGTTATTTAATAGTAGTGGTTTGGAGGTTGGGGGGCTAGGGGGGGGTTATTTAATAGTAGTGGCTTGGAGGTTGGGGAGGCTAGGGGGGTTATTTAGTAGTAATGGCTTGGAGGTTGGGGAGGCTAGGGGGGGGTTATTTAATAGTAGTGGTTTGGAGGTTGGGGAGGCTAGGGGGGGTTATTTAATAGTAGTGGTTTGGAGGTTGGGGAGGCTAGGGGGGGGTATTTATTATAGTAGTGGCTTGGAGGTTGGGGAGGCTAGGGGGGGTTATTTAATAGTAGTGGCTTGGAGGTTGGGGAGGCTAGGGGGGGTATTTAATAGTAGTGGTTTGGAGGTTGGGGAGGCTAGGGGGGGGTTATTTAATAGTAGTGGTTTGGAGGTTGGGGAGGCTAGGGGGGGTTATTTAATAGTAGTGGCTTGGAGGTTGGGGAGGCTAGGGGGGGTTATTTAATAGTAGTGGTTTGGAGGTTGGGGAGGCTAGGGGGGTTATTTAATAGTAGTGGTTTGGAGGTTGGGGAGGCTAGGGGGGTTATTTAATAGTAGTGGTTTTGGAGGTTGGGGAGGCTAGGAGGGGTTATTTAATAGTAGTGGTTTGGAGGTTGGGGAGGCTAGGAGGGGGTTATTTAATAGTAGTGGTTTGGAGGTTGGGGAGGCTAG
The DNA here is from genome assembly GCA_036851935.1 of Coregonus suidteri. Taxonomy (NCBI): domain Eukaryota; kingdom Metazoa; phylum Chordata; class Actinopteri; order Salmoniformes; family Salmonidae; genus Coregonus; species Coregonus suidteri. The sequence goes on from CM072243.1 coordinate 547,855, forward strand.
GGGGGGGTTATTTAATAGTAGTGGCTTGGAGGCTAGGGGGGGGGTATTTAATAGTAGTGGCTTGGAGGTTGGGGAGGCTAGGGGGGGTTATTTAATAGTAGTGGTTTGGAGGTTGGGGAGGCTAGGGGGGGTTTATTTAATAGTAGTGGTTTGGAGGTTGGGGAGGCTAGAGGGGGGGTTATTTAATAGTAGTGGCTTGGAGGTTGGGGAGGCTAGGGGGGTTATTTAATAGTAGTGGCTTGGAGGTTGGGGAGGCTAGGGGGGTTTATTTAATAGTAGTGGTTTGGAGGTTGGGGAGGCTAGGGGGGGGGTATTTAATAGTAGTGGTTTGGAGGTTGGGGAGGCTAGGGGGGGTTATTTAATAGTAGTGGGTTTGGAGGTTGGGGAGGCTAGGGGGGGGGTTATTTAATAGTAGTGGCTTGGAGGTTGGGGAGGCTAGGGGGGGGGGTTATTTAATAGTAGTGGTTTGGAGGTTGGGGAGGCTAGGGGGGTTATTTATAGTAGTGGTTTGGAGGTTGGGGAGGCTAGGGGGGGGTTATTTAATAGTAGTGGTTTTGAGGTTGGGGAGGCTGGGGGGGTATTTAATAGTAGTGGCTTGGAGGTTGGGGAGGCTAGGGGGGGTTATTTAATAGTAGTGGCTTGGAGGTTGGGGAGGCTAGGGGGGGTTATTTAATAGTAGTGGCTTGGGAGGTTGGGGAGGCTAGGGGGGTTATTTAATAGTAGTGGCTTGGAGGTTGGGGAGGCTAGGGGGGTTATTTAATAGTAATGGCTTGGAGGGTGGGGAGGCTAGGGGGGGGTTATTTAATAGTAGTGGTTTGGAGGTTGGGGGAGGCTAGGGGGGGTTATTTAATAGTAGTGGTTTGGAGGTTGGGGAGGCTAGGGGGGTTATTTAATAGTAGTGGTTTGGAGGTTGGGGAGGCTAGGGGGGTTATTTAATAGTAGTGGTTTGAGGTTGGGGAGGCTAGGGGGGTTATTTAATAGTAGTGGTTTGGAGGTTGGGGAGGCTAGGGGGGGTTATTTAATAGTAGTGGCTTGGAGGCTAGGGGGGGGGTATTTAATAGTAGTGGCTTGGAGGTTGGGGAGGCTAGGGGGGGTTATTTAATAGTAGTGGTTTGGAGGTTGGGGAGGCTAGGGGGGGGTTATTTAATAGTAGTGGCTTTAATAGGTTGGGGAGGCTAGGGGGGGGGGGTATTTAATAGTAGTGGTTTGGAGGTTGGGGAGGCTAGGGGGGTTATTATTTAATAGTAGTGGCTTGGAGGTTGGGGAGGCTAGGGGGGGTATTTAATAGTAGTGGTTTGGAGGTTGGGAGGCTAGGGGGGGTTATTTAATAGTAGTGGTTTGGAGGTTGGGGAGGCTAGGGGGGGTATTTAATAGTAGTGGCTTGGAGGTTGGGGAGGCTAGGGGGGGGGTTATTTAATAGTAGTGGTTTGGAGGTTGGGGAGGCTGGGGAGGCTGGGGGGGTTATTTAATAGTAGTGGTTTGGAGGTTGGGGAGGCTAGGGGGGGTTATTTAATAGTAGTGGTTTGGAGGTTGGGGAGGCTAGGGGGGGGTTATTTAATAGTAGTGGCTTGGAGGTTGGGGAGGCTAGGGGGGGTTATTTAATAGTAGTGGCTTGGAGGTTGGGAGGCTAGGGGGGTTTTATTTAATAGTAGTGGCTTGGAGGTTGGGGAGGCTAGGGGGGGTTATTTAATAGTAGTGGTTTGGAGGTTGGGGAGGCTAGGGGGGGGGGTTAGTAGTGGCTAGTAGTGGCTTGGAGGTTGGGGAGGCTGGGGGGGGGTTATTTAATAGTAGTGGCTTGGAGGTTGGGGAGGCTAGGGGGGGTTATTTAATAGTAGTGGTTTTGGAGGTTGGGGAGGCTAGGGGGGGGTTATTTAATAGTAGTGGCTTTGAGGTTGGGGGGCTGGGGGGGTATTTAATAGTAGTGGCTTGGAGGTTGGGGAGGCTAGGGGGGGTTATTTAATAGTAGTGGCTTGGAGGTTGGGGAGGCTAGGGGGGGTTATTTAATAGTAGTGGTTTGGAGGTTGGGGAGGCTAGGGGGGGTTATTTAATAGTAGTGGTTTTGAGGTTGGGGAGGCTGGGGGGGTATTTAATAGTAGTGGCTTGGAGGTTAGGGGGTTTATTTAATAGGGGGGGGGGTTATTTAATAGTAGTAGTTGGAGGTTGGGGAGGCTAGGGGGGTTATTTTTAATAGTAGTGGTTAGGAGGCTAGGGGGGTTATTTAATAGTAGTGGTTTGGAGGCTAGGGGGGGGTTATTTAATAGTAGTGGCTTGGAGGTTGGGGAGGCTAGGGGGGGTTATTTAATAGTAGTGGTTTGGAGGTTGGGGAGGCTAGGGGGGGTTATTTAATAGTAGTGGCTTGGAGGTTGGGGAGGCTAGGGGGGGTGATTTAATAGTAGTGGTGGGGAGGCTAGGGGGGGTTATTTAATAGTAGTGGCTTGGAGGCTAGGGGGGTTATTTAATAGTAGTGGCTTGGAGGTTGGGGAGGCTAGGGGGGGTTATTTAATAGTAGTGGTTTGGAGGTTGGGGAGGCTAGGGGGGTTATTTAATAGTAGTGGCTTGGAGGTTGAGGAGGCTAGGGGGGTTATTTAATAGTAGTGGTTTGGAGGTTGGGGAGGCTAGGGGGGGTTATTTAATAGTAGTGGCTTGGAGGTTGGGGAGGCTGGGGGGGGTTATTTAATAGTAGTGGTTTGGAGGCTAGGGGGGTTTATTTAATGGTAGTGGCTTGGAGGTTGGGGAGGCTAGGGGGGGTTATTTAATAGTAGTGGTTAGGAGGCTAGGGGGGTTATTTAATAGTAGTGGTTTGGAGGCTAGGGGGGGGCTATTTAATAGTAGTGGCTTGGAGGCTAGGGGGGGGTTATTTAATAGTAGTGGCTTGGAGGTTGGGGAGGCTAGGGGGGTTATTTAATAGTAGTGGTTTGGAGGTTGGGGAGGCTAGGGGGGGGGTTATTTAATAGTAGTGGTTTGGAGGCTAGGGGGGTTATTTAATAGTAGTGGCTGGGAGGTTGGTGAGGCTGGGGGGGGGGTTATTTAATAGTAGTGGTTTGGAGGTTGGGGAGGCTAGGGGGGGTTATTTAATAGTAGTGGTTTGGGGGAGGTTGGGGGGGTTATTTAATAGTAGTGGCTTGGAGGTTGGGGAGGGGGGGGGTTATTTAATAGTAGTGGCTTGGAGGTTGGGGAGGCTAGGGGGGGTTATTTAATAGTAGTGGCTTGGAGGTTGGGGAGGCTAGGGGGGGTATTTAATAGTAGTGGCTTGGAGGTTGGGGGGCTAGGGGGGTTATTTAATAGTAGTGGCTTGGAGGCTGGGGAGGCTAGGGGGGGTTATTTAATAGTAGTGGCTTGGAGGCTGGGGGGGTTATTTAATAGTAGTGGTTTGGAGGTTGGGAGGCTAGGGGGGTTATTTAATAGTAGTGGTTTGGAGGTTGGGGAGGCTAGGGGGGGTTATTTAATAGTAGTGGCTTGGAGGTTGGGGAGGCTAGGGGGGTTATTTAATAGTAGTGGTTTGGAGGTTGGGGAGGCTAGGGGGGTTATTTAATAGTAGTGGCTTGGAGGCTAGGGGGGTTATTTAATAGTAGTGGTTTGGAGGTTGGGGAGGCTAGGGGGGTTATTAATAGTAGTGGCTTGGAGGTTGGGGAGGCTAGGGGGGTTATTTAATAGTAGTGGCTTGGAGGCTAGGGGGGTTATTTAATAGTAGTGGTTTGGAGGCTAGGGGGGTTATTTAATAGTAGTGGCTTGGAGGTTGGGGAAGCTAGGGGGGGTTATTTAATAGTAGTGGTTTGGAGGTTGGGGAGGCTAGGGGGGGTATTTAATAGTAGTGGCTTGGAGGTTGGGGAGGCTAGGGGGGTTATTTAATAGTAGTGGCTTGGAGGTTGGGGAGGCTAGGGGGGTTATTTAATAGTAGTGGCTTGGAGGTTGGGGAGGCTAGGGGGGGGTTATTTAATAGTAGTGGTTTGGAGGTTGGGGAGGCTAGGGGGGGTTATTTAATAGTAGTGGTTAGGAGGCTAGGGGGGTTATTTAATAGTAGTGGCTTGGAGGTTGGGGAGGCTAGGGGGGGTTATTTAATAGTAGTGGTTTGGGAGGTTGGGGAGGCTAGGGGGGGTTATTTAATAGTAGTGGCTTGGGTGGTTGGGGAGGCTAGGGGGGTTATTTAATAGTAGTGGTTTGGAGGTTGGAGGCTAGGGGGGGTTATTTAATAGTAGTGGTTTGGTGGTTGGGGAGGCTAGGGGGGTTATTTAATAGTAGTGGTTTGGAGGTTGGGGAGGCTAGGGGGGGTTATTTAATAGTAGTGGTTTGGAGGTTGGGGAGGCTAGGGGGGGTTATTTAATAGTAGTGGCTTGGAGGTTGGGGAGGCTAGGGGGGGTTATTTAATAGTAGTGGTTTGGAGGTTGGGGAGGCTAGGGGGGGTTATTTAATAGTAGTGGTTAGGGAGGCTAGGGGGTTATTTAATAGTAGTGGCTTGGAGGTTGGGGAGGCTTGGGAGGCTAGGGGGGGTTATTTAATAGTAGTGGTTTGGAGGTTGGGAGGCTAGGGGGGTTATTTAATAGTAGTGGTTAGGAGGCTAGGGGGGGTTATTTAATAGTAGTGGGTTGGAGGCTAGGGGGGGTTATTTAATAATAGTAGTGGCTTGGAGGCTAGGGGGGTTATTTAATAGTAGTGGTTTGGAGGTTGGGGAGGCTAGGGGGGGTATTTAATAGTAGTGGTTTGGAGGTTGGGGAGGCTAGGGGGGGTTATTTAATAGTAGTGGTTTGGAGGTTGGGGAGGCTGGGGGGGTTATTTAATAGTAGTGGTTTGGAGGTTGGGGAGGCTAGGGGGGGTTATTTAATAGTAGTGGTTTGGAGGTTGGGGAGGCTAGGGGGGTTATTTAATAGTAGTGGTTTGGAGGTTGGGGGAGGCTAGGGGGGTTATTTAATAGTAGTGGCTTGGAGGTTGGGGAGGCTAGGGGGGTTATTTAATAGTAGTGGTTTGGAGGTTGGGGAGGCTAGGGGGGTTATTTAATAGTAGTGGCTTGGAGGTTGGGGAGGCTAGGGGGGGGGGTTTTAATAGTAGTGGCTTGGAGGTTGGGGAGGCTAGGGGGGTTATTTAATAGTAGTGGTTTGGAGGTTGGAGGCTAGGGGGGGTTATTTAATAGTAGTGGCTTGGAGGTTGGGGAGGCTAGGGGGGGGGTTATTTAATAGTAGTGGCTTGGAGGTTGGGGAGGCTAGGGGGGGGGGTATTTAATAGTAGTGGCTTGGAGGTTGGGGAGGCTAGGGGGGGGGGTATTAATAGTAGTGGCTTGGAGGTTGGGGAGGCTAGGGGGGGTTATTTAATAGTAGTGGTTTGGAGGTTGGGGAGGCTGGGGGGGGTTATTTAATAGTAGTGGTTTGGAGGTTGGGGAGGCTAGGGTGGGGGTTATTTAATAGTAGTTGCTTGGAGGTTGGGGAGGCTAGGGGGGTTATTTAATAGTAGTGGTTTGGAGGTTGGGGAGGCTAGGGGGGTTATTTAATAGTAGTGGCTTGGAGGTTGGGGAGGCTAGGGGGGGTTATTTAATAGTTGTGGCTTGGAGGTTGGGGAGGCTAGGGGGGGTTATTTAATAGTAGTGGCTTGGAGGTTGGGGAGGCTAGGGGGGGTTATTTAATAGTAGTGGCTTGGAGGCTAGGGGGTTATTTAATAGTAGTGGCTTGGAGGCTAGGGGGGTTATTTAATAGTAGTGGCTTGGAGGTTGGGGAGAGGGGGGGGTTATTTAATAGTAGTGGTTTGGAGGTTTGGGAGGCTAGGGGGGTTATTTAATAGTAGTGGTTTGGGAGTTGGGGAGGCTAGGGGGGGTTATTTAATAGTAGTGGTTTGGAGGTTGGGGAGGCTAGGGGGGGTATTTAATAGGAGTGGCTTGGAGGTTGGGGAGGCTAGGGGGGGGGGTTTTAATAGTAGTGGCTTGGAGGCTAGGGGGGTTATTTAATAGTAGTGGCTTGGAGGCTAGGGGGGGTTATTTAATAGTAGTGGTTTGGAGGTTGGGGAGGCTAGGGGGGGGGGGTTATTTAATAGTAGTGGTTTGGAGGTTGGGGAGGCTAGGGGGGGGTTATTTAATAGTAGTGGCTTGGAGGTTGGGGAGGCTAGGGGGGGTTATTTAATAGTAGTGGCTTGGAGGTTGGGGAGGCTAGGGGGGTTATTTAATAGTAGTGGCTTGGAGGTTGGGGAGGCTAGGGGGGTTATTTAATAGTAGTGGTTTGGAGGTTGGGGAGGCTAGGGGGGGTATTTAATAGTAGTGGCTTGGAGGTTGGGGAGGCTGGGGGGGGTTATTTAATAGTAGTGGTTTGGAGGCTAGGGGGGTTATTTAATGGTAGTGGCTTGGAGGTTGGGGAGGCTAGGGGGGGTTATTTAATAGTAGTGGCTGGAGGTTGGAGGCTAGGGGGGTTATTTAATAGTAGTGGTGGGAGGCTAGGGGGGGGGGGGGCTATTTAATAGTAGTGGCTTGGAGGCTAGGGGGGGGGGGGTATTTAATAGTAGTGGCTTGGAGGTTGGGGAGGCTAGGGGGGTTATTTAATAGTAGTGGTTTGGAGGTTGGGGAGGCTAGGGGGGGTTATTTAATAGTAGTGGTTTGGAGGCTAGGGGGGTTATTTAATAGTAGTGGCTGGGAGGTTGGTGAGGCTGGGGGGGGGTTATTTAATAGTAGTGGTTTGGAGGTTGGGGAGGCTAGGGGGGGTTATTTAATAGTAGTGGTTTGGAGGTTGGGGAGACTAGGGGGGTTATTTAATAGTAGTGGGAGGTTGGAGGCTAGGGGGGGGGGGTTTTTAATAGTAGTGGCTTGGAGGTTGGGGAGGCTAGGGGGGGGTTATTTAATAGTAGTGGCTTGGAGGTTGGGGAGGCTAGGGGGGGTTATTTAATAGTAGTGGCTTGGAGGCTGGGGAGGCTAGGGGGGTTTATTTAATAGTAGTGGCTTGGAGGCTGGGGGGGGTTATTTAATAGTTGTGGTTTGGAGGTTGAGGAGGCTAGGGGGGGTTATTTAATAGTAGTGGTTTGGAGGTTGGGGAGGCTAGGGGGGTTATTTAATAGTAGTGGCTTGGAGGTTGGGGAGGCTAGGGGGGTTATTTAATAGTAGTGGTTTGGAGGTTGGGGAGGCTAGGGGGGGTTATTTAATAGTAGTGGCTTGGAGGCTAGGGGGGTTATTTAATAGTAGTGGTTTGGAGGTTGGGGAGGCTAGGGGGGTTATTTAATAGTAGTGGCTTGGAGGTTGGGGAGGCTAGGGGGGGTTATTTAATAGTAGTGGTTTGGAGGCTAGGGGGGTTATTTAATAGTAGTGGTTTGGAGGCTAGGGGGGGGGTTTTTAATAGTAGTGGCTTGGAGGTTGGGGAAGCTAGGGGGGGTTATTTAATAGTAGTGGTTTGGAGGTTGGGGAGGCTAGGGGGGGTATTTAATAGTAGTGGCTTGGAGGTTGGGGAGGCTAGGGGGGGATATTTAATAGTAGTGGCTTGGAGGTTGGGGAGGCTAGGGGGGTTATTTAATAGTAGTGGCTTGGAGGTTGGGGAGGCTAGGGGGGGGTTATTTAATAGTAGTGGTTTGGAGGTTGGGGAGGCTAGGGGGGTTATTATTTAATAGTAGTGGCTTGGAGGCTAGGGGGGTTATTTAATAGTAGTGGCTTGGAGGTTGGGGAGGCTAGGGGGGTTATTTAATAGTAGTGGCTTGGAGGTTGGGGAGGCTAGGGGGGGTTATTTAATAGTAGTGGTTTGGTGGTTGGGGAGGCTAGGGGGGTTATTTAATAGTAGTGGTTTGGAGGTTGGAGGCTAGGGGGGGTTATTTAATAGTAGTGGTTTGGAGGTTGGGGAGGCTAGGGGGGTTATTTAATAGTAGTGGTTTGGAGGTTGGGGAGGCTAGGGGGGGGGGTTATTTAATAGTAGTGGTTTGGAGGTTGGGGAGGCTAGGGGGGGTTATTTAATAGTAGTGGCTTGGAGGTTGGGGAGGCTAGGGGGGGTTATTTAATAGTAGTGGGTTTGGAGGTTGGGGAGGCTAGGGGGGGTTATTTAATAGTAGTGGTTAGGAGGCTAGGGGGGTTATTTAATAGTAGTGGCTTGGAGGTTGGGGAGGCTAGGGGGGGGTATTTAATAGTAGTGGTTTGGAGGTTGGGGAGGCTAGGGGGGGGTTATTTAATAGTAGTGGTTTGGAGGCTAGGGGGGGTTATTTAATAGTAGTGGTTTGGAGGCTAGGGGGGGCTATTTAATAGTAGTGGCTTGGAGGCTAGGGGGGTTATTTAATAGTAGTGGTTTGGAGGTTGGGGAGGCTAGGGGGGGTTATTTAATAGTAGTGGTTTGGAGGTTGGGGAGGCTAGGGGGGGTTATTTAATAGTAGTGGCTTGGAGGTTGGGGAGGCTGGGGGGGTTATTTAATAGTAGTGGTTTGGAGGTTGGGGAGGCTAGGGGGGTTATTTAATAGTAGTGGTTTGGAGGTTGGGGAGGCTAGGGGGGTTATTTAATAGTAGTGGTTTGGAGGTTGGGGAGGCTAGGGGGGTTATTTAATAGTAGTGGCTTGGAGGTTGGGGAGGCTAGGGGGGGTTATTTAATAGTAGTGGTTTGGAGGTTGGGGAGGCTAGGGGGGGTTATTTAATAGTAGTGGTTTGGAGGTTGGGGAGGCTAGGGGGGTTATTTAATAGTAGTGGTTTGGAGGTTGGGGAGGCTAGGGGGGGTTATTTAATAGTAGTGGTTTGGAGGTTGGAGGCTAGGGGGGTTATTTAATAGTAGTGGCTTGGAGGTTGGGGAGGCTAGGGGGGGGGGTTATTTAATAGTAGTGGCTTGGAGGTTGGGGAGGCTAGGGGGGGGGTATTTTAATAGTAGTGGCTTGGAGGTTGGGGAGGCTAGGGGGGGGGGGTATTTAATAGTAGTGGCTTGGAGGTTGGGGAGGCTAGGGGGGGTTATTTAATAGTAGTGGTTTGGAGGTTGGGGAGGCTGGGGGGGGGTTATTTAATAGTAGTGGTTTGGAGGTTGGGGAGGCTAGGGGGGGGTTATTTAATAGTAGTGGCTTGGAGGTTGGGGAGGCTAGGGGGGGTTATTTAATAGTAGTGGTTTGGAGGTTGGGGAGGCTAGGGGGGGTATTTAATAGTAGTGGCTTGGAGGTTGGGGAGGCTAGGGGGGTTATTTAATAGTAGTGGTTTGGAGGTTGGGGAGGCTAGGGGGGGTTATTTAATAGTAGTAGTGGCTTGGAGGTTGGGGAGGCTAGGGGGGGTTATTTAATAGTAGTGGCTTGGAGGCTAGGGGGGTTATTTAATAGTAGTGGCTTGGAGGCTAGGGGGATTATTTAATAGTAGTGGCTTGGAGGTTGGGGAGGCTAGGGGGGGTTATTTAATAGTAGTGGTTTGGAGGTTTGGGAGGCTAGGGGGGGATATTTAATAGTAGTGGTTTGGAGGTTGGGGAGGCTAGGGGGGGTTATTTAATAGTAGTGGCTTTGGAGGTTGGGGAGGCTAGGGGGGTTATTTAATAGTAGTGGCTTGGAGGTTGGGGAGGCTAGGGGGGTTATTTAATAGTAGTGGCTTGGAGGCTAGGGGGGTTATTTAATAGTAGTGGCTTGGAGGCTAGGGGGGGTTATTTAATAGTAGTGGTTTGGAGGTTGGGGAGGCTAGGGGGGGGGGGTATTTAATAGTAGTGGTTTGGAGGTTGGGGAGGCTAGGGGGGGTTATTTAATAGTAGTTGCTTGGAGGTTGGGGAGGCTAAGGGGGGGTTATTTAATAGTAGTGGCTTGGAGGTTGGGGAGGCTAGGGGGGTTATTTAATAGTAGTGGCTTGGAGGTTGGGGAGGCTAGGGGGGTTATTTAATAGTAGTGGTTTGGAGGTTGGGGAGGCTAGGGGGGGTTATTTAATAGTAGTGGCTTGGAGGTTGGGGAGGCTAGGGGGGGTTATTTAATAGTAGTGGCTTGGAGGCTAGGGGGGTTATTTAATAGTAGTGGCTTGGAGGCTAGGGGGGGGTATTTAATAGTAGTGGCTTGGAGGTTGGGGAGGCTAGGGGGGTTTATTTAATAGTAGTGGTTTGGAGGTTGGGAGGCTAGGGGGGGATATTTAATAGTAGTGTTTGGAGGTTGGGGAGGCTAGGGGGGGTTATTTAATAGTAGTGGTTTGGAGGTTGGGGAGGCTAGGGGGGGTTATTTAATAGTAGTGGCTTGGAGGTTGGGGAGGCTAGGGGGGTTATTTAATAGTAGTGGCTTGGAGGCTAGGGGGGTTATTTAATAGTAGTGGCTTGGAGGGGGAGGGGGGGGTATTTAATAGTAGTGGCTTGGAGGCTTGGGTGGTTATTTAATAGTAGTGGCTTGGAGGTTGGGGAGGCTAGGGGGGGTTATTTAATAGTAGTGGTTTGGAGGTTTTGGAGGCTAGGGGGGGATATTTAATAGTAGTGGTTTGGAGGTTGGGGAGGCTAGGGGGGGTTATTTAATAGTAGTGGTTTGGAGGTTGGGGAGGCTGGGGGGGTTATTTAATAGTAGTGGTTTGGAGGTTGGGGAGGCTAGGGGGGGGTATTTAATAGTAGTGGTTTGGAGGTTGGGGAGGCTAGGGGGGGTTATTTAATAGTAGTGGTTTGGAGGTTGGGGAGGCTAGGGGGGGTTATTTAATAGTAGTGGTTTGGAGGTTGGGGAGGATAGGGGGGGTTATTTAATAGTAGTGGTTTGGAGGCTAGGGGGGTTATTTAATAGTAGTGGTTTGGAGGTTGGGGAGGATAGGGGGGGTTATTTAATAGTAGTGGTTTGGAGGCTAGGGGGGTTATTTAATAGTAGTGGTTTGGAGGTTGGGGAGGCTAGGGGGGGTTATTTAATAGTAGTGGTTTGGAGGGGGGGGGGTTATTTAATAGTAGTGGCTTGGAGGTTGGGAGGCTAGGGGGGGGGTTATTTAATAGTATTGGTTTGGTGGTTGGGGAGGCTAGGGGGGGGGGTATTTAATAGTAGTGGCTTGGAGGTTGGGGAGGCTAGGGGGGGTTATTTAATAGTAGTGGTTTGGAGGTTGGGGAGGCTGGGGGGGGTTATTTAATAGTAGTGGCTTGGAGGTTGGGGAGGCTAGGGGGGGTTATTTAATAGTAGTGGTTTGGAGGCTAGGGGGGTTATTTAATAGTAGTGGCTTGGAGGCTTGGGGGGTTATTTAATAGTAGTGGCTTGGAGGTTGGGGAGGCTAGGGGGGTTATTTAATAGTAGTGGTTTGGAGGCTAGGGGGGTTATTTAATAGTAGTGGCTTGGAGTCTAGGGGGGTTATTTAATAGTAGTGGCTTGGAGGTTGGGGATGGGGGGTTATTTAATAGTAGTGATTTGGAGGTTTGGGAGGCTAGGGGGGGGATATTTAATAGTAGTGGTTTGGAGGTTGTGGAGGTTAGGGGGGGTTATTTAATAGTAGTGGCTTGGAGGTTGAGGAGGCTTGGGGGTTACTTAATAGTAGTGGCTTGGAGGTTGGAGGCTAGGGGGGTTATTTAATAGTAGTGGCTTGGAGGTTGGGGAGGCTTGGGGGGGTTATTTAATAGTAGTGGCTTGGAGGTTGGGGAGGCTAGGGGGGGGTTATTTAATAGTAGTGGTTTGGAGGTTGGGGAGGCTGGGGGGGGGGGGGGGTTATTTAATAGTAGTGGTTTGGGAGGTTGGGGAGGCTAGGGGGGTTATTTAATAGTAGTGGCTTGGAGGTTGGGGAGGCTAGGGGGGGTTATTTAATAGTAGTGGTTTGGAGGTTGGGGAGGCTAGGGGGGGGTTTATTAATAGTAGTGGTTTGGAGGTTGGGGAGGCTAGGGGGGTTATTTAATAGTAGTGGTTTGGAGGTTGGGGAGGCTAGGGGGGTTATTTAATAGTAGTGGTTTGAGGTTGGGGAGGCTGGGGGGGTATTTAATAGTAGTGGCTTGGAGGTTGGGAGGCTAGGGGGGGTTATTTAATAGTAGTGGTTGGAGGTTGGGGAGGCTAGGGGGGTTATTTAATATTATTGGCTTGGAGGCTAGGGGTTTTTTTTAATAGTAGTGGTTTGGAGGTTGGGGAGGCTGGGGGGTTATTTAATAGTAGTGGCTTGGAGGTTGGGGAGGCTAGGGGGGTTATTTAATAGTAGTGGGTTGGAGGCTAGGGGGGTTATTTAATAGTAGTGGCTGGGAGGTTGGTGAGGCTAGGGGGGGGGGTTATTTAATAGTAGTGGTTTGGAGGTTGGGGAGGCTAGGGGGGTTATTTAATAGTAGTGGTTTGGAGGTTGGGGAGGCTAGGGGGTTTATTTAATAGTAGTGGTTTGGAGGTTGGGGAGACTAGGGGGGGTTATTTAATAGTATTGGCTTGGAGGTTGGGGAGGCTAGGGGGGTTATTTAATAGTAGTGGTTTGGAGGTTGGAGGCTAGGGGGGGGGGGTTATTTAATAGTAGTGGCTTGGAGGTTGGGGAGGCTAGGGGGGTTATTTAATAGTAGTGGCTTGGAGGTTGGGGAGGCTAGGGGGGTATTTAATAGTAGTGGTTTGGTGGTTGGGGAGGCTAGGGGGGGGGTTATTTAATAGTAGTGGCTTGGAGGTTGGGGAGGCTAGGGGGGGGTTTATTTAATAGTAGTGGCTTGGAGGTTGGGGAGGCTAGGGGGGGGTTATTTAATAGTAGTGGTTTGGTGGTTGGGGAGGCTAGGGGGGGGTATTTAATAGTAGTGGCTTGGAGGTTTGGGGAGGCTAGGGGGGGTTATTTAATAGTAGTGTGGTTTGGAGGTTGGGGAGGCTAGGGGGGGGGGGGTATTTAATAGTAGTGGTTTGGAGGTTGGGGAGGCTAGGGGGGTTATTTAATAGTAGTGGTTTGGAGGTTGGGGAGGCTAGGGGGGGTTATTAATAGTAGTGGTTTGGAGGCTAGGGGGGTTATTTAATAGTAGTGGCTTGGAGGCTAGGGGGGTTATTTAATAGTAGTGGCTTGGAGGCTAGGGGGGTTATTTAATAGTAGTGGCTTGGAGGCTAGGGGGGTTATTTAATAGTAGTGGCTTGGAGGCTAGGGGGGTTATTTAATAGTAGTGGCTTGGAGGTTGGGGAGGCTAGGGGGGTTATTTAATAGTAGTGGTTTGGAGGCTAGGGGGGGGGGTTATTTAATAGTAGTGGCTTGGAGGTCTAGGGTGGTTATTTAATAGTAGTGGCTTGGAGGTTGGGGGCTAGGGGGGGTTATTTAATAGTAGTGGTTTGGAGGTTTGGGAGGCTAGGGGGGGATATTCAATAGTAGTGGTTTGGAGGTTGGGGAGGCTAGGGGGGGTTATTTAATAGTAGTGGCTTGGAGGTTGGGGAGGCTAGGGGGGTTATTTAATATAGTGGTTTGGAGGTTGGGGAGGCTAGGGGGGTTATTTAATAGTAGTGGCTTGGAGGTTGGGGAGGCTAGGGGGGGTTATTTAATAGTAGTGGTTTGGAGGTTTGGGAGTTAAGGGGGGGTTATTTAATAGTAGTGGTTTGGGGGGGTTGGGGAGGCTAGGGGGGGGTTATTTAATAGTAGTGGCTTGGAGGTTGAGGAGGCTTGGGGGGGTTATTTAATAGTAGTGGCTTGGAGGTTGGGGGCTTGGGGGGTTATTGTAAGTCGCATTGGATGAAAGCATCTGCTGAATGGCATATTATTATTATTATTATTATTATTTAATAGTAGTGGCTTGGAGGTTGGGGAGGCTAGGGGGGTTTTATTTAATAGTAGTGGCTTGGAGGCTGGGGGGGTTATTTAATAGTAGTGGCTTGGAGGTTGGGGAGGCTAGGGGGGTTATTTAATAGTGGTTTGGAGGTTGGGGAGGCTAGGGGGGGGTTATTTAATAGTAGTGGCTTGGGGTTTGGGGAGGCAAGGGGGGGTTATTTAATAGTAGTGGTTTGGAGGTTGGGGAGGCTAGGGGGGGGTTATTTAATAGTAGTGGTTTGGAGGTTGGGGAGGCTAGGGGGGGGTTATTTAATAGTAGTGGCTTGGGGTTTGGGGAGGCTGGGGGGGTTATTTAATAGTAGTGGTTTGGAGGTTGGGGAGGCTAGGGGGGGTTATTTAATAGTAGTGGCTTGGAGGCTAGGGGGGTTATTTAATAGTAGTGGCTTGGAGGTTGGGGAGGCTAGGGGGGGGGTTATTTAATAGTAGTGGTTTGGAGGCTAGGGGGGTTATTTAATAGTAGTGGCTTGGAGGTTGGGGAGGCTAGGGGGGTTATTTAATAGTAGTGGTTTTGGAGGTTGGGGAGGCTAGGGGGGGTTATTTAATAGTAGTGGCTTGGAGGTTGGGGAGGCTAGGGGGGGTTATTTAATAGTAGTGGTTTGGAGGTTGGGGAGGCTAGGGGGGGTTATTTAATAGTAGTGGCTTGGAGGTTGGTGAGGCTGGGGGGGGGTTATTTAATAGTAGTGGTTTGGAGGTTGGGGAGGCTAGGGGGGTTATTTAATAGTAGTGGTTTGGAGGTTGGGGAGGCTAGGGGGGTTATTTAATAGTAGTGGCTTGGAGGTTGGGGAGGCTAGGGGGGGGTATTTAATAGTAGTGGCTTGGAGGTTGGGGAGGCTAGGGGGGGTTTATTTAATAGTAGTGGTTTGGAGGTTGGGGAGGCTAGGGGAGGCTAGGGGGGTTATTTAATAGTAGTGGTTTGGAGGTTGGGGAGGCTAGGGGGGGGTTATTTAATAGTAGTGGTTTGGAGAGGTTGGGGAGGCTAGGGGGGGTTATTTAATAGTAGTGGTTTGGAGGTTGGGGAGGCTAGGGGGGGGTTATTTAATAGTAGTGGCTTGGAGGTTGGGGAGGCTAGGGGGGGGTATTTAATAGTAGTGGGCTTGGAGGTTGGGGAGGCTAGGGGGGGTTATTTAATAGTAGTGGCTTGGAGGCTAGGGGGGGGTTATTTAATAGTAGTGGCTTGGAGGCTAGGGGGGTTATTTAATAGTAGTGGCTAGGAGGTTGGGGAGGCTAGGGGGGGTTATTTAATAGTAGTGGTTTGGAGGTTGGGGAGGCTAGGGGGGGTTATTTAATAGTAGTGGTTTGGAGGTTGGGGAGGCTAGGGGGGGGGGGGGTATTTAATAGTAGTGGCTTGGAGGTTGGGGAGGCTAGGGGGGGGGGGGTTATTTAATAGTAGTGGTTAGGAGGTTGGGGAGGCTAGGGGGGGTTATTTAATAGTAGTGGTTTGGAGGTTGGGGAGGCTAGGGTGGGTATTTAATAGTAGAGGTTTGGAGGTTGGGGAGGCTAGGGGGGGTTATTTAATAGTAGTGGTTTGGAGGTTGGGGAGGCTAGGGGGGTTATTTAATAGTAGTGGCTTGGAGGTTGGGGAGGCTTGGGGGGGTTATTTAATAGTAGTGGTTTGGAGGTTGGGGAGGCTAGGGGGGGTATTTAATAGTAGTGGTTTGGAGGTTGTGGAGGCTAGGGGGGGGGGTATTTAATAGTAGTGGTTTGGAGGTTGTGGAGGCTAGGGGGGGATATTTAATAGTAGTGGCTTGGAGGTTGGGGAGGCTAGGGGGGGTTATTTATAGTAGTGGCTTGGAGGCTAGGGGGGTTATTTAATAGTAGTGGCTTGGAGGTTGGGGAGGGCTAGGGGGGGTATTTAATAGTAGTGGCTTGGAGGTTGGGGAGGCTAGGGGGGTTATTTAATAGTAGTGGCTTGGAGGTTGGGGAGGCTAGGGGGGTTATTTAATAGTAGTGGTTTGGAGGCTAGGGGGGGTTATTTAATAGTAGTGGTTTGGAGGTTGGGGAGGCTAGGGGGGTTATTTAATAGTAGTGGTTTGGAGGTTGGGGAGGCTAGGGGGGGTTATTTAATAGTAGTGGCTTGGAGGTTGGGGAGGCTAGGGGGGGGTTATTTAATAGTAGTGGTTTGGAGGTTGGGGAGGCTAGGGGGGGGTATTTAATAGTAGTGGCTTGGAGGTTGGGGAGGCTAGGGGGGGGTATTTAATAGTAGTGGTTTGGAGGTTGGGGAGGCTAGGGGGGGGTTATTTAATAGTAGTGGTTTGGAGGTTGGGGAGGCTAGGGGGGGGTTATTTAATAGTAGTGGTTTTGGAGGTTGGGGAGGCTAGGGGGGGTTATTTAATAGTAGTGGCTTGGAGGTTGGGGAGGCTAGGGGGGTTATTTAATAGTAGTGGTTTGGAGGTTGGGGAGGCTAGGAGGGGTTATTTAATAGTAGTGGCTTGGAGGTTGGGGAGGCTAGGGGGGTTATTTAATAGTAGTGGCTTGGAGGTTGGGGAGGCTAGGGGGGGGGGGGTTATTTAATAGTAGTGGTTTTGAGGTTGGGGAGGCTAGGGGGGGTTATTTAATAGTAGTGGCTTGGAGGTTGGGGAGGCTAGGGGGGTTATTTAATAGTAGTGGTTTGGAGGTTGGGGAGGCTAGGGGGGGTTATTTAATAGTAGTGGTTTGGAGGTTGGGGAGGCTGGGGGGGGGTTATTTAATAGTAGTGGTTTGGAGGTTGGGGAGGCTAGGGGGGGGTTATTTAATAGTAGTGGTTTGGAGGTTGGGGAGGCTGGGGGGGGGTTATTTAATAGTAGTGGTTTGGAGGTTGGGGAGGCTAGGGGGGGTTATTTAATAGTAGTGGCTTGGAGGTTGGGGAGGCTAGGAGGGGGTTATTTAATAGTAGTGGTTTGGAGGTTGGGGAGGCTAGGGGGGGTTATTTAATAGTAGTGGCTTGGAGGTTGGGGAGGCTAGGGGGGGTTATTTAATAGTAGTGGTTTGGAGGTTGGGGAGGCTAGGGGGGGTTATTTAATAGTAGTGGTTTGGAGGTTGGGGAGGCTAGGGGGGTTATTTAATAGTAGTGGTTTGGAGGTTGGGGAGGCTAGGGGGGGGGGGTTATTTAATAGTAGTGGCTTGGAGGTTGGTTGTTAACAAGGGCCAGGGGAGTGGGGTTGGACCACCTAGTGCCAGGTAGTGAACGTGGGTTTTGGGTGGGTGTGGGGGTTGTGGTTATGGTGCATTATGCGAAGCCTAGGACCAGGAAGCTGAACTGTGTTTCATTGATTTCAGGGATGAGAGCTGCAGTCAGGAGGGCGATGGTGGTGATGAGGATCTGGGGGAGGAAGGGGAGGAGTTTGAGTGTTACCCCCCGGGGATGAAGGTGCAGGTGAGGTATGGGCGTGGTCGCAGCCTGAAGACGTACCAGGCCACTGTGAAAGAGGCTGACGTGGAGGGGGGAGAGGTGCTCTACCTGGTTCACTACTGTGGCTGGAACGTCAGGTAAGATTAGCAGGACACACAGCCCTCTGGGTAAATGACCTATCACCTCTCTATCGATCACCTGACCACTACTAGTTTAATATATATTAATATATATTAGTGGAGAAGTGTGGCTGGAACGTCAGGTAAGATTAGCAGGACACACAGCCCTCTGGGTAAATGACCTATCACCTCTATCGATCATCTGACCACCATTATTATACAGCCTATTTATCCTCTTCTAAAACACATTTAAATGGCTGTGTCCCTCTCTATAATTATTATCCATCTGATCAAACCCAGTCCCTCGTTATCAGAACTAATGGCTTTTTACACTGTGGCCATCTAGTGGCCTAAATAGAGAACTGGGTCGATCAGTAACACGATAATAACATTTTAAAGTGTTAACTAAAGTTTCTGTCCTTCGTTTGTCCGTCCGTCTGTCTAGAGACGGGACAACTCTAAGCGTTTTAGAATAATACAACTTTTATCTGTATCCCTGAGTCACTCTGAAAGGTCATTTAAGCCTGGTTCCCACTATATGGCCAAACCAAGCCAATCTGAGATGAACTGGGCTGGTTACACATCCACCATAGCTGCTGGAATCACACTGGAAAGGACCATGTGAGGCAGAAGGGTACGGTTGGGATGGTCCCTATAGTGTGAATGTGGTTATAAAGGGTACGGTTGGGGTGGTCCCTATAGTGTGGTTATAAAGGGTACGGTTGGGGTGGTCCCTATAGTGTGAATGTGGTTATAAAGGGTACGGTTGGGGTGGTCCCTATAGTGTGGTTATATAAGGGTACGGTTGGGGTGGTCCCTATAGTGTGGTTGTATAGGGTACGGTTGGGGTGATCCCTATAGTGTGGTTTTTATTTTATTTTATTTCACCTTTATTTAACCAGGTAAACCAGTTGAGAACAAGTTCTCATTTACAACTGCGACCTGGCCAAGATAAAGCAAAGCAGTGCGATAAAAACAACAACACAGAGTTACATATGGGGTAAAACAAAACAAAGTCAAAAATACAACAGAAATACATATAATATACAGTGTGTGCAAATTTAGCAAGTTATGGAGGTAAGGCAATAAAATAGGCTATAGTGCAAAATAATTACAATTAGTATTAACACTGGAATGATAGATGTGCAAGAGATGATGTGCAAATAGAGATACTGCGGTACAAATGAGCAAAATAAATAACAATATAGGGATGAGGTAGTTGGGCGGGCTAATTTCAGATGGGCTGTGTACATGTGCAGTGATCGGTAAGGTGCTCTGACAACTGATGCTTAAAGTTAGTGAGGGAGATAAGTGTCTCCAGCTTCAGAGATTTTTGCAATTTGTTCCAGTCATTGGCAGCAGAGAACTGGAAGGAATTGCGGCCAAAGGAGGTGTTGGCTTTGGGGATGACCAGTGAGATATACCTGCTGGAGCGCGTACTACGGGTGGGTGTTGCTATGGTGACCAATGAGCTAAGATAAGGCGGGGATTTGCCTAGCAGTGATTTATAGATGGCCTGGAGCCAGTGGGTTTGGGCGACGAATATGTAGTGAGGACCAGCCAACAAGAGCGTACAGGTCACAGTGGTGGGTATTATATGGGGCTTTGGAGACAAAACGGATGGCACTGTGATAGACTACATCCAATTTGCTGAGTAGAGTGTTGGAGGCTATTTTGTAAATGACATCGCCGAAGTCAAGGATCGGTAGGATAGTCAGTTTTACGAGGGCATGTTTGGTAGCATGAGTGAAGGAGGCTTTGTTGCGAAATAGGAAACCGATTCTAGATTTAACTTTGGATTGGAGATTCTTAATGTGAGTCTGGAAGGAGAGTTTACAGTCTAACCAGACACCTAGATATTTGTAGTTGTCCACATACTCTAGGTCAGACCCGTCGAGAGTAGTGATTCTAGTCGGGTGGGCGGGTGCAAGCAGCGTTCGGTTGAAGAGCATGCATTTAGTTTTACTAGTGTTTAAGAGCAGTTGGAGGCTACTGAAGGAGTGTTGTATGGAATTGAAGCTCGTTTGGAGGTTTGTTAACACAGTGTCCAATGAAGGGCCAGATGTATACAAAATGGTGTCGTCTGCGTAGAGGTGGATCTGAGAGTCACCAGCAGCAAGAGCGACGTCATTGATATACACAGAGAAAAGAGTCGGCCCAAGAATTGAACCCTGTGGCACCCCCATAGAGACTGCCATAGGTCCAGACAACAGGCCCTCCGATTTGACACATTGAACTCTATCTGAGAAGTAGTTGGTGAACCAGGCGAGGCAGTCATTTGAGAAACCAAGGCTATTTAGTCTGCCAATAAGAATGCGGTGGTTGACAGAGTCGAAAGCCTTGGCCAGGTCAATGAAAACGGCTGCACAGTACTGTCTATTATCGATCACGGTTATAATATCGTTTAGGACCTTGAGCGTGGCTGAAGTGCACCCATGACCAGCTCGGAAACCGGATTGCATAGCGGAGAAGGTACGGTGGGATTCTAAATGGTCGGTGATCTGTTTGTTAACTTGGCTTTCAAATACTTTCGAAAGGCAGGGCAGGATGGATATGGGTCTGTAACAGTTTGGATCTAGAGTGTCACCCCCTTTGAAGAGGGGGATGACCGCGGCAGCTTTCCAATCTCTGGGGATCTCAGACGTTACGAAAGAGAGGTTGGTTATAAAGGGTACGGTTGGGATGGTCCCTATAGTGTGGTTGTAAAGGGTATGGTTGGGATGGTCCCTATAGTGTGGTTATAAAGGGTACGGTTGGGATGGTCCCTATAGTGTGGTTATAAAGGGTACGGTTGGGGTGGTCCCTATAGTGTGGTTATAAAGGGTACGGTTGGGGTGGTCCCTATAGTGTGGTTATAAAGGGTACGGTTGGGGTGGTCCCTATAGTGTGGTTATAAAGGGTACGGTTGGGGTGGTCCCTATAGTGTGGTTATAAAGGGTACGGTTGGGGTGGTCCCTATAGTGTGGTTATAAAGGGTACGGTTGGGGTGGTCCCTATAGTGTGGTTATAAAGGGTACGGTTGGGATGGTCCCTATAGTGTGGTTATAAAGGGTACGGTTGTGGTGGTCCCTATAGTGTGGTTATAAAGGGTACGGTTGGGATGGTCCCTATAGTGTTAATGTGGTTATAAAAGGTACGGTTGGGGTGGTCCCTATAGTGTGTTTATAAAGTGTACGGTTTGGGGTGGTCCCTATAGTGTGGTTATATAGGGTACGGTTGGGGTGGTCCCTACGGTTGGGGTGCGATGGTCCCTATAGTGTGGTTATAAAGGGTACGGTTGGGATGGTCCCTATAGTGTGGTTATAAAGGGTACGGTTGGGGTGGTCCCTATAGTGTGGTTATAAAGGGTACGGTTGGGGTGGTCCCTATAGTGTGGTTATAAAGGGTACGGTTGGGGTGGTCCCTATAGTGTGGTTATAAAGGGTACGGTTGGGATGGTCCCTATAGTGTGGTTATAAAGGGTACGGTTGGGGTGGTCCCTATAGTGTGGTTATAAAGGGTACGGTTGGGGGTGGTCCCTATAGTGTGGTTATAAAAGGTATGGTTGGGGTGGTCCCTATAGTGTGGTTATAAAGGGTACGGTTGGGGTGGTCCCTATAGTGTGGTTATCCAGGCTCTTTCATAGCTGGTCGCGACCGGGAGACCCATGAGGCGGCGCACAATTGGCCCAGCGTCGTCCAAGGTAGGGCAGGGAATGACCGGCAGGGATGTAGCTCAGTTGGTAGAGCATGGCGTTTGCAACGCCAGGGTTGTGGGTTCGATTCCCACAGGGGGTATGAGAAAAAAAAAGGAAAAAAAAGGAAAAAAAAAACGAACTGTAAGTCGCTCTGGATAAGAGCGTCTGCTAAATGACTAAAATGTAATGTAATGTAAAATGTTATAAAGGGTACGGTTGGGGTGGTCCCTATATTGTGGTTATAAAGGGTACGGTTGGGGTGGTCCCTATAGTGTGGTTATAAAGGGTACGGTTGGGGTGGTCCCTATAGTGTGGTTATAAAGGGTACGGTTGGGTGGTCCCTATAGTGTGGTTATAAAGGGTACGGTTGGGGTGGTCCCTATAGTGTGGTTATAAAGGGTACGGTTGGGTGGTCCCCGTCCCTATAGTGTGGTTATAAAGGGTACGGTTGGGATGGTCCCTATAGTGTGGTTATAAAGGGTACGGTTGTGGTGGTCCCTATAGTGTGGTTATAAAGGGTACGGTTGGGATGGTCCCTATAGTGTTAATGTGGTTATAAAAGGTACGGTTGGGGTGGTCCCTATAGTGTGTTTATAAAGGGTACGGTTGGGTGGTCCCTATAGTGTGGTTATATAGGGTACGGTTGGGGTGGTCCCTATAGTGTGGTTATAAAGGGTACGGTTGGGGTGGTCCCTATAGTGTGGTTATAAAGGGTACGGTTGGGGTGGTCCCTATAGTGTGGTTATAAAGGGTACGGTTGGGGTGGTCCCTATAGTGTGGTTATAAAGGGTACGGTTGGGGTGGTCCCTATAGTGTGGTTATAAAGGGTACGGTTGGGGTGGTCCCTATAGTGTGGTTATAAAGGGTACGGTTGGGATGGTCCCTATAGTGTGGTTATAAAGGGTACGGTTGGGGTGGTCCCTATAGTGTGGTTATAAAGGGTACGGTTGGGATGGTCCCTATAGTGTTAATGTGGTTATAAAAGGTACGGTTGGGGTGGTCCCTATAGTGTGGTTATATAAAGGGTACGGTTGGGGTGGTCCCTATAGTGTGGTTATATAGGGTAAGGTTGGGGTGGTCCCTATAGTGTGGTTATAAAGGGTACGGTTGGGGTGGTCCCTATAGTGTGGTTATAAAGGGTACGGTTGGGGTGGTCCCTATAGTGTGAATGTGGTTATAAAAGGTACGGTTGGGGTGGTCCCTATAGTGTGGTAATAAAGGGTACGGTTGGGGTGGTCCCTATAGTGTGGTTATATAGGGTAAGGTTGGGGTGGTCCCTATAGTGTGGTTATAAAGGGTACGGTGGGGTGGTCCCTATAGTGTGGTTATAAAGGGTACGGTTGGGGTGGTCCCTATAGTGTGGTTATAAAGGGTACGGTTGGGGTTTGTCCCTATAGTGTGAATGTGAATATAAAGGGTACGGTTGGGGTGGTCCCTATAGTGTGAATGTGGTTATAAAGGTTACGGTTGGGGTGGTCCCTATATTGTGGTTATAAAGGGTACGGTTGGGGTGGTCCCTATAGTGTGGTTATAAAGGGTACGGTTGGGGTGGTCCCTATAGTATGGTTATAAAGGGTACGGTTGGGGTGGTCCCTATAGTGTGGTTATTAAGGGTACGGTTGGGTTGGTCCCTATAGTGTGGTTATAAAGGGTACGGTTGGGATGGTCCCTATAGTGTGGTTATAAAGGGTACGGTTGGGGTGGTCCCTATAGTGTGGTTATAAAGGGTACGGTTGGGGTGGTCCCTATAGTGTGGTTATAAAGGGTACGGTTGGGGTGGTCCCTATAGTGTGGTTATAAATTGTACGGTTGGGATGGTCCCTATAGTGTGGTTATAAAGGGTACGGTTGGGGTGGTCCCTATAGTGTGGTTATAAAGGGTACGGTTGGGGTGGTCCCTATAGTGTGGTTATAAAGGGTATGGTTGGGGTGGTCCCTATAGTGTGGTTATAAAGGGTACGGTTGGGATGGTCCCTATAGTGTGGTTATCCAGGCTCTTTAAAGGGTCGCGACCGGGAGACCCATGAGGCGGCGCACAATTGGCCCAGCGTCGTCCAAGGTAGGGCAGGGAATGACCGGCAGGGATGTAGCTCAGTTGGTAGAGCATGGCATTTGCAACGCCAGGGTTGTGGGTTCGATTCCCACAGGGGGTTATGAAAAAAAAAAAGGGGGAAAAAACTAACTGTTGGCTCTGGTATAGAGCGTCTGCTAAATGACTAAAAATGTAATGTAATGTAAAATGTTATAAAAAGGTACGGTTGGGGTGGTCCCTATATTGTGGTTGTAAAGGGTACGGTTGGGGTGGTCCCTATAGTGTGGTTATAAAGGGGTACGGTTGGGGTGGTCCCTATAGTGTGGTTATAAAGGGTACGGTTGGGGTGGTCCCTATAGTGTGGTTATAAAGGGTACGGTTGGGGTGGTCCCTATAGTGTGGTTATAAAGGGTACGGTTGGGGTGGTCCCTATAGTGTGGTTATAAAGGGTACGGTTGGGATGGTCCCTATAGTGTGGTTATAAAGGGTACGGTTGGGGTGGTCCTATAGTGTGGTTATAAAGGGTACGGTTGGGATGGTCCCTATAGTGTTAATGTGGTTATAAAAGGTACGGTTGGGGTGGTCCCTATAGTGTGGTTTATAAAGGGTACGGTTGGGGTGGTCCCTATAGTGTGGTTATATAGGGTACGGTTGGGGTGGTCCCTATAGTGTGGTTATAAAGGGTACGGTTGGGGTGGTCCCTATAGTGTGGTTATAAAGGGTACGGTTGGGGTGGTCCCTATAGTGTGGTTATAAAGGGTACGGTTGGGATGGGTCCCTATAGTGTGGTTATAAAGGGTACGGTTGGGGTGGTCCCTATAGTGTGGTTATAAAGGGTACGGTTGGGATGGTCCCTATAGTGTTAATGTGGTTATAAAAGGTACGGTTGGGGTGGTCCCTATAGTGTGGTTATAAAGGGTACGGTTGGGGTGGTCCCTATAGTGTGGTTATATAGGGTAAGGTTGGGGTGGTCCCTATAGTGTGGTTATAAAGGGTACGGTTGGGGTGGTCCCTATAGTGTAGTTATAAAGGGTACGGTTGGGGGGTCCCTATAGTGTGAATGTGGTTATAAAGGGTACGGTTGGGGTGGTCCCTATAGTGTGGTTATAAAGGGTACGGTTGGGGTGGCCCCTATAGTGTGGTTATAAAGGGTACGGTTGGGGTGGTCCCTATAGTGTGGTTATAAAGGGTACGGTTGGGGTGGTCCCTATAGTGTGGTTATATAGGGTACGGTTGGGGTGGTCCCTATAGTGTGGTTATAAAGGGTACGGTTGGGGTGGTCCCTATAGTGTTAATGTGGTTATAAAGGGTACGGTTGGGGTGGTCCCTATAGTGTGGTTATAAAGGGTACGGTTGGGGTGGTCCCTATAGTGTGGTTATAAAGGGTAGGGTTGGGATGGTCCCTATAGTGTGGTTATAAAGGGTACGGTTGGGGTGGTCCCTATAGTGTGGTTATAAATGGTACGGTTGGGATGGTCCCTATAGTGTGGGTTATAAAGGGTACGGTTGGGGTGGTCCCTATAGTGTGGTTATAAAGGGTACGGTTGGGGTGGTCCCTATAGTGTGGTTATAAAGGGTACGGTTGGGGTGGTCCCTATATTGTGGTTATAAAGGGTACGGTTGGGGTGGTCCCTATAGTGTGGTTATAAAGGGTACGGTTGGGGTGGTCCCTATAGTGTGGTTATAAAGGGTACGGTTGGGGTGGTCCCTATAGTGTGGTTATAAAGGGTACGGTTGGGATGGTCCCTATAGTGTTGTTATAAAGGGTACGGTTGGGGTGGTCCCTATAGTGTGGTTATAAAGGGTACGGTTGGGGTGGTCCCTATAGTGTGGTTATAAAGGGTACAGTTGGGGTGGTCCCTATAGTGTGGTTACAAAGGGTACGGTTGGGGTGGTCCCTATAGTGTGGTTATAAAGGGTACGGTTGGGATGGTCCCTATAGTGTGGTTATAAAGGGTACGGTTGGGATGGTCCCTATAGTGTTGTTATAAAGGGTACGGTTGGGGTGGTCCCTATAGTGTGGTTATAAAGGGTACGGTTGGGGTGGTCCCTATAGTGTGGTTATAAAGGGTACGGTTGGGATGGTCCCTATAGTGTGGTTATAAAGGGTACGGTTGGGGTGGTCCCTATAGTGTGGTTATAAAGGGTACGGTTGGGATGGTCCCTATAGTGTGGTTATAAAGGGTACGGTTGGGGTGGTCCCTATAGTGTGGTTATAAAGGGTACGGTTGGGGTGGTCCCTATAGTGTGGTTATAAAGGGTACGGTTGGGGGTGGTCCCTATAGTGTGGTTATAAAGGGTACGGTTGGGGTGGTCCCTATATTGTGGTTATAAAGGGTACGGTTGGGGTGGTCCCTATAGTGTGTGTTATAAAGGGTACGGTTGGGGGTGGTCCCTATAGTGTGGTTATAAAGGGTACGGTTGGGGTGGTCCCTATAGTGTGGTTATAAGGGTACGGTTGGGATGGTCCCTATAGTGTGGTTATAAAGGGTACGGTTGGGGTGGTCCCTATAGTGTGGTTATAAAGAGTACGGTTGGGGTGGTCCCTATAGTGTGGTTATAAAGAGTACGGTTGGGATGGTCCCTATAGTGTTGTTATATAGGGTACGGTTGGGGTGGTCCCTATAGTGTGGTTATAAAGGGTACCGTTGGGGTGGTCCCTATAGTGTGGTTATAAAGGGTACGGTTGGGGTGGTCCCTATAGTGTGAATGTGGTTATAAAGGGTACGGTTGGGGTGGTCCCTATAGTGTGGTTATAAAGGGTACGGTTGGGGGATCCCTATAGTGTGAATGTGGTTATAAAGGGTACGGTTGGGGTGGTCCCTATAGTGTGAATGTGGTTATAAAGGGTACGGTTGGGGTGGTCCCTATAGTGTGGTTATAAAGGGTACGGTTGGGGTGGTCCCTATAGTGTGGTTATATAGGTACGGTTGGGGTGGTCCCTATAGTGTGGTTATATAGGGTACGGTTGGGGTGGTCCCTATAGTGTGGTTATAAAGGGTACGGTTGGGGTGGTCCCTATAGTGTGGTTATAAAGGGTACGGTTGGGGTGGTCCCTATAGTGTTAATGTGGTTATAAAGGGTACGGTTGGGGTGGTCCCTATAGTGTGGTTATAAAGGGTACGGTTGGGGTGGTCCCTATAGTGTGGTTATAAAGGGTACGGTTGGGATGGTCCCTATAGTGTGGTTATAAAGGGTACGGTTGGGGTGGTCCCTATAGTGTGGTTATAAAGGGTACGGTTGGGATGGTCCCTATAGTGTGGTTATAAAGGGTACGGTTGGGGTGGTCCCTATAGTGTGGTTATAAAGGGTACGGTTGGGGTGGTCCCTATAGTGTGGTTATAAAGGGTACGGTTGGGGTGGTCCCTATAGTGTGGTTATAAAGGGTACGGTTGGGGTGGTCCCTATAGTGTGGTTATAAAGGGTACAGTTGGGGTGGTCCCTATAGTGTGGTTATAAAGGGTACGGTTGGGGTGGTCCCTATAGTGTGGTTATAAAGGGTACGGTTGGGATGGTCCCTATAGTGTGGTTATAAAGGGTACGGTTGGGGTGGTCCCTATAGTGTGGTTATAAAGGGTACGGTTGGGGTGGTCCCTATAGTGTGGTTATAAAGGGTACGGTTGGGGTGGTCCCTATAGTGTGGTTATAAAGGGTACGGTTGGGGTGGTCCCTATAGTGTGGTTATATATAGGGTACGGTTGGGGTGGTCCCTATAGTGTGGTTATAAAAAGGTACGGGTTGGGGTGGTCCCTATAGTGTGGTTATAAAGGGTACGGTTGGGGAAGTCCCTATAGTGTGGTTATATAGGGTACGGTTGGGGTGGTCCCTATAGTGTGGTTATAAAGGGCACGGTTGGGATGGTCCCTATAGTGTGGTTATAAATGGTACGGTTGGGGTGGTCCCTATATAGTGTGGTTATAAAGGGTACGGTTGGGGTGGTCCCTATAGTGTGGTTATAAAGGGTACGGTTGGGGGGTCCCTATAGTGTGAATGTGGTTATAAAGGATACGGTTGGGGTGGTCCCTATAGTGTGAATGTGGTTATAAAGGGTACGGTTGGGGTGGTCCCTATAGTGTGGTTATAAAGGGTACGGTTGGGGTGGTCCCTATAGTGTGGTTATATAGGGTACGGTTGGGGTGGTCCCTATAGTGTGGTTATATAGGGTACGGTTGGGTGGTCCCTATAGTGTGGTTATAAAGGGTACGGTTGGGATGGTCCCTATAGTGTGGTTATAAAGGGTACGGTTGGGGTGGTCCCTATAGTGTTAATGGTTTATAAAGGGTACGGTTGGGGTGGTCCCTATAGTGTGGTTATAAAGGGTACGGTTGGGGTGGTCCCTATAGTGTGGTTATAAAGGGGTACGGTTGGGATGGTCCCTATAGTGTGAATGTGGTTATAAAGGGTACGGTTGGGGTGGTCCCTATAGTGTGGTTATAAAGGGTACGGTTGGGATGGTCCCTATAGTGTGGTTATAAAGGGTACGGTTGGGGTGGTCCCTATAGTGTGGTTATAAAGGGTACGGTTGGGGTGGTCCCTATAGTGTGGTTATAAAGGGTACGGTTGGGGTGGTCCCTATAGTGTGGTTATAAAGGGTACGGTTGGGGTGGTCCCTATAGTGTGGTTATAAAGGGTACAGTTGGGGTGGTCCCTATAGTGTGGTTATAAAGGGTACGGTTGGGGTGGTCCCTATAGTGTGGTTATAAAGGGTACGGTTGGGATGGTCCCTATAGTGTGGTTATAAAAGGGTACGGTTGGGGTGGTCCCTATAGTGTGGTTATAAAGGGTACGGTTGGGGTGGTCCCTATAGTGTGGTTATAAAGGGTACGGTTGGGGTGGTCCCTATAGTGTGGTTATAAAGGGTACGGTTGGGGAAGTCCCTATAGTGTGGTTATATAGGGTACGGTTGGGGTGGTCCCTATAGTGTGGTTATAAAGGGCACGGTTGGGATGGTCCCTATAGTGTGGTTATAAATGGTACGGTTGGGGTGGTCCCTATAGTGTGCTTATAAAGGGTACGGTTGGGATGGTCCTATATAGTGTGGTATAAAGGGTACGGTTGGGGTGGTCCCTATAGTGTGGTTATATAGGGTACGGTTGGGGTGGTCCCTATAGTGTGTGTTATAAAGGGTACGGTTGGGATGGTCCCTATAGTGTGGTTATAAAGGGTACGGTGGGATGGTCCCTATAGTGTGGTTATAAAGGGTACGGTTGGGGTGGTCCCTATAGTGTTGTTATAAAGGGTACGGTTGGGGTGGTCCCTATAGTGTGGTTATAAAGGGTACAGTTGGGGTGGTCCCTATAGTGTGGTTATAAAGGGTACGGTTGGGGTGGTCCCTATAGTGTGGTTATAAAGGGTACGGTTGGGATGGTCCCTATAGTGTGGTTATAAAAGGGTACGGTTGGGGTGGTCCCTATAGTGTGGTTATAAAGGGTACGGTTGGGGTGGTCCCTATAGTGTGGTTATAAAGGGTACGGTTGGGGTGGTCCCCATAGTGTGGTTATAAAGGGTACGGTTGGGGTGGTCCCTATAGTGTGGTTATATAGGGTACGGTTGGGGTGTGGTCCCTATAGTGTGGTTATAAAGGGTACGGTTGGGGTGGTCCCTATAGTGTTAATGTGGTTATAAAGGGTACGGTTGGGGTGGTCCCTATAGTGTGGTTATAAAGGGTACGGTTGGGGTGGTCCCTATAGTGTGGTTATAAAGGGTACGGTTGGGATGGTCCCTATAGTGTGGTTATAAAGGGTACGGTTGGGGGTGGTCCCTATAGTGTGGTTATAAAGGGTACAGTTGGGGTGGTCCCTATAGTGTGGTTATAAAGGGTACGGTTGGGGTGGTCCCTATAGTGTGGTTATAAAGGGTACGGTTGGGATGGTCCCTATAGTGTGGTTATAAAGGGTACGGTTGGGGTGGTCCCTATAGTGTGGTTATAAAGGGTACGGTTGGGGGTGGTCCCTATAGTGTGGTTATAAAGGGTACGGTTGGGGTGGTCCCTATAGTGTGGTTATAAAGGGTACGGTTGGGTGTGGTCCCTATAGTGTGGTTATATAGGGTACGGTTGGGGTGGTCCCTATAGTGTGGTTATAAAGGGTACGGTTGGGATGGTCCCTATAGTGTGGTTATAAAGTGTACGGTTGGGGTGGTCCCTATAGTGTGGTTATAAAGGGTACGGTTGGGATGGTCCCTATAGTGTGGTTATAAAGGGTACGGTTGGGATGGTCCCTATAGTGTGGTTATAAAGGGTACGGTTGGGGTGGTCCCTATAGTGTGGTTATAAAGGGTACGGTTGGGGTGGTCCCTATAGTGTGGTTATAAAGGGTACAGTTGGGGTGGTCCCTATAGTGTGGTTATAAAGGGTACGGTTGGGGTGGTCCCTATAGTGTGGTTATAAAGGGTACTGTTGGGGATGGTCCCTATAGTGTGGTTATAAAGGGTACGGATGGGGTGGTCCCTATAGTGTGGTTATAAAGGGTACGGTTGGGGTGGTCCCTATAGTGTGGTTATAAAGGGTACGGTTGGGGTGGTCCCTATAGTGTGGTTATAAAGGGTACGGTTGGGGTGGTCCCTATAGTGTGGTTATATAGGGTACGGTTGGGGTGGTCCCTATAATGTGGTTATAAAGGGTACGGTTGGGATGGTCCCTATTTTGTGGTTATAAATGGTACGGTTGGGGTGGTCCCTATAGTGTGGTTATAAAGGGTACGGTTGGGATGGTCCCTATAGTGTGGTTATAAAGGGTACGGTTGGGGTGGTCCCTATATTGTGGTTATAAAGGGTACGGTTGGGGTGGTCACTATAGTGTGGTTATAAAGGGTACGGTTGGGATGGTCCCTATAGTGTGGTTATAAAGGGTACGGTTGGGGTGGTCCCTATAGTATGGTTATAAAGAGTACGGTTGGGGTGGTCCCTATAGTGTGCTTATAAAGGGTACGGTTGGGATGGTCCCTATAGTGTGGTTATAAAGGGTACGGTTGGGGTGGTCCCTGTAGTGTGGTTATAAAGGGTACGGTTGGGGTGGTCCCTATAGTGTGGTTTATAAAGGGTACGGTTGGGATGGTCCCTATAGTGTGGTTATAAAGGATGTGGTTGGGGTGGTCCCTATAGTGTGGTTATAAAGGGTACGGTTGGGATGGTCCCTATAGTGTGGTTATAAAGGGTACGGTTGGGGTTGTCCCTATAGTGTGGTTATAAAGGGTACGGTTGGGGTGGTCCCTATAGTGTGGTTATAATGGGTACGGTTGGGATGGTCCCTATAGTGTGGTTATAAAGGGGTATGGTTGGGGTGGTCCCTATAGTGTGGTTATAAAGGGTACGGTTGGGGTGGTCCCTATAGTGTGGTTATAAAGGGTACGGTTGGGGGTGGTCCCTATAGTGTGGTTATAAAGGGTACGGTTGGGATGGTCCCTATAGTGTGGTTATAAAGGGTACGGTTGGGGTGGTCCCTATAGTGTGGTTATAAAGGGTACGGTTGGGGTGGTCCCTATAGTGTGGTTATAAAGGGTACGGTTGGGATGGTCCCTATAGTGTGGTTATAAAGGGTATGGTTGGGGTGGTCCCTATAGTGTGGTTATAAAGGGTACGGTTGGGATGTCCCTATAGTGTGGTTATAAAGGGTACGGTTGGGGTTGTCCCTATAGTGTGGTTATAAAGGGTACGGTTGGGGTGGTCCCTATATTGTGAATGTGGTTATAAAGGGTACGGTTGGGGTGGTCCCTATATTGTGGTTGTAAAAGGTACGGTTGGGGTGGTCCCTATAGTGTGGTTATGAAGGCTACGGTTGGGGTGGTCCCTATAGTGTGGTTATAAAGGGTATGGTTGGGGTGGTCCCTATAGTGTGGTTATAAAGGGTACGGTTGAGGTGGTCCCTATAGTGTGAATGTGGTTTAAAGGGTACGGTTGGGGTGGTCCCTATAGTGTGGTTATAAAGGGTACGGTTGGGGTGGTCCCTATAGTGTGAATGTGGTTATAAAGGGTATGGTTGGGGTGGTCCCTATAGAGTGGTTATAAAGGGTACGGTTGGGATGGTCCCTATAGTGTGGTCATAAAGGGTACGGTTGGGGTGGTCCCTATAGTGTGGTTATATAGGGTACGGTTGGGGTGGTCCCTATAGTGTTGTTATAAAGGGTACGGTTGGGATGGTCCCTATAGTGTGAATGTGGTTATAAAGGGTACGGTTGGGATGGTCCCTATAGTGTGGTTATAAAGGGTACGGTTGGGATGGTCCCTATAGTGTGGTTATAAAGGGTACGGTTGGGGTGGTCCCTATAGTGTGGTTATAAAGGGTACGGTTGGGGTGGTCCCTATAGTGTGGTTATATAGGGTACGGTTGGGGTGGTCCCTATAGTGTGGTTATAAAGGGTACGGTTGGGATGGTCCCTATAGTGTGGTTATAAAGGGTACGGTTGGGATGGTCCCTATAGTGTGGTTATAAAGGGTACGGTTGGGGTGGTCCCTATAGTGTTGTTATAAAGGGTACGGTTGGGGTGGTCCCTATAGTGTGGTTATAAAGGGTACAGTTGGGGTGGTCCCTATAGTGTGGTTATAAAGGGTACGGTTGGGTGTGGTCCCTATAGTGTGGTTATAAAGGGTACGGTTGGGATGGTCCCTATAGTGTGGTTATAAAGGGTACGGTTGGGGTGGTCCCTATAGTGTGGTTATAAAGGGTATGGTTGGGGTGGTCCCTATAGTGTGGTTATAAAGGGTACGGTTGGGGTGGTCCCTATAGTGTGGTTATAAAGGGTACGGTTGGGGTGGTCCCTATAGTGTGGTTATATAGGGTACGGTTGGGGTGGTCCCTATAGTGTGGTTATAAAGGGTACGGTTGGGGTGGTCCCTATAGTGTTAATGTGTGGTTATAAAGGGTACGGTTGGGGTGGTCCCTATAGTGTGGTTATAAAGGGTACGGTTGGGGTGGTCCCTATAGTGTGGTTATAAAGGGTACGGTTGGGATGGTCCCTATAGTGTGGTTATAAAGGGTACGGTTGGGGTGGTCCCTATAGTGTGGTTATAAAGGGTACAGTTGGGGTGGTCCCTATAGTGTGGTTATAAAGGGTACGGTTGGGGTGGTCCCTATAGTGTGGTTATAAAGGGTACGGTTGGGATGGTCCCTATAGTGTGGTTATAAAGGGTACGGTTGGGGTGGTCCCTATAGTGTGGTTATAAAGGGTACGGTTGGGGTGGTCCCTATAGTGTGGTTATAAAGGGTACGGTTGGGGTGGTCCCTATAGTGTGGTTATAAAGGGTACGGTTGGGGTGGTCCCTATAGTGTGGTTATATAGGGTACGGTTGGGGTGGTCCCTATAGTGTGGTTATAAAGGGTACGGTTGGGGTGGTCCCTATAGTGTGGTTATAAAGTGTACGGTTGGGGTGGTCCCTATAGTGTGGTTATAAAGGGTACGGTTGGGATGGTCCCTATAGTGTGGTTATAAAGGGTACGGTTGGGATGGTCCCTATAGTGTGGTTATAAAGGGTACGGTTGGGGTGGTCCCTATAGTGTGGTTATAAAGGGTACGGTTGGGGTGGTCCCTATAGTGTGGTTATAAAGGGTACAGTTGGGGTGGTCCCTATAGTGTGGTTATAAAGGGTACGGTTGGGGTGGTCCCTATAGTGTGGTTATAAAGGGTACTGTTGGGATGGTCCCTATAGTGTGGTTATAAAGGGTACGGATGGGGTGGTCCCTATAGTGTGGTTATAAAGGGTACGGTTGGGGTGGTCCCTATAGTGTGGTTATAAAGGGTACGGTTGGGGTGGTCCCTATAGTGTGGTTATAAAGGGTACGGTTGGGGTGGTCCCTATAGTGTGGTTATAAAGGGTACGGTTGGGGTGGTCCCTATAGTGTGGTTATAAAGGGTACGGTTGGGGGTGGTCCCTATTTTGTGGTTATAAATGGTACGGTTGGGGTGGTCCCTATAGTGTGGTTATAAAGGGTACGGTTGGGATGGTCCCTATAGTGTGGTTATAAAGGGTACGGTTGGGGTGGTCCCTATATTGTGGTTATAAAGGGTACGGTTGGGATGGTCACTATAGTGTGGTTATAAAGGGTACGGTTGGGATGGTCCCTATAGTGTGGTTATAAAGGGTACGGTTGGGGTGGTCCCTATAGTATGGTTATAAAGAGTACGGTTGGGGTGGTCCCTATAGTGTGCTTATAAAGGGTACGGTTGGGATGGTCCCTATAGTGTGGTTATAAAGGGTACGGTTGGGGTGGTCCCTATAGTGTGGTTATAAAGGGTACGGTTGGGGTGGTCCCTATAGTGTGGTTATAAAGGGTACGGTTGGGATGGTCCCTATAGTGTGGTTATAAAGGATGTGGTTGGGGTGGTCCCTATAGTGTGGTTATAAAGGGTACGGTTGGGGATGGTCCCTATAGTGTGGTTATAAAGGGTACGGTTGGGGTTGTCCCTATAGTGTGGTTATAAAGGGTACGGTTGGGGTGGTCCCTATAGTGTGGTTATAATGGGTACGGTTGGGATGGTCCCTATAGTGTGGTTATAAAGGGTATGGTTGGGGTGGTCCCTATAGTGTGGTTATAAAGGGTACGGTTGGGGTGGTCCCTATAGTGTGGTTATAAAGGGTACGGTTGGGGTGGTCCCTATAGTGTGGTTATAAAGGGTACGGTTGGGATGGTCCCTATAGTGTGGTTATAAAGGGTACGGTTGGGGTTGGTCCCTATAGTGTGGTTATAAAGGGTACGGTTGGGGTGGTCCCTATAGTGTGGTTATAAAGGGTACGGTTGGGATGGTCCCTATAGTGTGGTTATAAAGGGTATGGTTGGGGTGGTCCCTATAGTGTGGTTATAAAGGGTACGGTTGGGATGGTCCATATAGTGTGGTTATAAAGGGTACGGTTGGGGTTGTCCCTATAGTGTGGTTATAAAGGGTACGGTTGGGGTGGTCCCTATATTGTGAATGTGGTTATAAAGGGTACGGTTGGGGTGGTCCCTATATTGTGGTTGTAAAAGGTACGGTTGGGGTGGTCCCTATAGTGTGGTTATGAAGGCTACGGTTGGGGTGGTCCCTATAGTGTGGTTATAAAGGGTATGGTTGGGGTGGTCCCTATAGTGTGGTTATAAAGGGTACGGTTGAGGTGGTCCCTATAGTGTGAATGTGGTTATAAAGGGTACGGTTGGGGTGGTCCCTATAGTGTGGTTATAAAGGGTACGGTTGGGGTGGTCCCTATAGTGTGAATGTGGTTATAAAGGGTATGGTTGGGGTGGTCCCTATAGAGTGGTTATAAAGGGTACGGTTGGGATGGTCCCTATAGTGTGGTCATAAAGGGTACGGTTGGGGTGGTCCCTATAGTGTGGTTATATAGGGTACGGTTGGGGTGGTCCCTATAGTGTTGTTATAAAGGGTACGGTTGGGATGGTCCCTATAGTGTGAATGTGGTTATAAAGGGTACGGTTGGGATGGTCCCTATAGTGTGGTTATAAAGGGTACGGTTGGGGGTGTCCCTATAGTGTGGTTTTAAAGGGTACGGTTGGGGTGGTCCCTATAGTGTGGTTATAAAGGGTACGGTTGGGGGTGGTCCCTATAGTGTGGTTATAAAGGGTACGGTTGGGGTGGTCCCTATAGTGTGGTTATAAAGGGTACGGATGGGGTGGTCCCTATAGTGTGGTTATAAAGGGTACGGTTGGGGTGGTCCCTATAGTGTGGTTATAAAGGGTACGGTTGGGGTGGTCCCTATAGTGTGGTTATAAAGGGTACGGTTGGGGTGGTCCCTATAGTGGTGGTTATAAAGGGTACGGTTGGGTGGTCCCTATAGTGTGGTTATAAAGGGTACGGTTGGGATGGTCCCTATAGTGTGGTTATAAAGGGTACGGTTGGGGTGGTCCCTATAGTGTGGTTATAAAGGGTACGGTTGGGGTGGTCCCTATAGTGTGGTTATAAAGGGTACGGTTGGGGTGTCCCTTTAGTGTGGTTATAAAGGGTACGGTTGGGATGGTCCCTATAGTGTGGTTATAAAGGGTACGGTTGGGGTCGGTCCCTATAGTGTGGTTATAAAGGGTACGGTTGGGGGTGTCCCTATAGTGTGGTTATAAAGGGTACGGTTGGGGTATGGTCCCTATAGTGTGGTTATAAAGGTACGGTTGGGGTGGTCCCTATAGTGTGGTTATAAAGGGTACGGTTGGGATGGTCCCTATAGTGTGGTTATAAAGGGTACGGTTGGGATGGTCCCTATAGTGTGGTTATAAAGGGTACGGTTGTGGTGGTCCCTATAGTGTGGTTATATAGGGTACGGTTGGGGTGGTCCCCTTAGTGTGTGGTTATAAAGGGTACGGTTGGGGTGGTCCCTATAGTGTGGTTATAAAGGGTACGGTTGGGGTCGGTCCTATAGTGTGGTTATAAAGGGTACGGTTGGGGTGGTCCCTATAGTGTGGTTATAAAGGGTACGGTTGGGGTGGTCCCTATAGTGTGGTTATAAAGGGTATGGTTGGGATGGTCCCTATAGTGTGGTTATAAAGGGTACGGTTGGGGTGGTCCCTATAGTGTGGTTATAAAGGGTACGGTTGGGGTGGTCCCTATAGTGTGGTTATAAAGGGTACGGTTGGGGTGGTCCCTATAGTGTGGTTATAAAGGGTACGGTTGGGATGGTCCCTATAGTGTGGTTATAAAGGGTACGGTTGGGGTGGTCCCTATAGTGTGGCTATATAGGGTACGGTTGGGGTGGTCCCTATAGTGTGAATGTGTTTATAAAGGGTACGGTTGGGGTGGTCCCTATAGTGTGGTTATAAAGGGTACGGTTGGGGTGGTCCCTATAGTGTGGTTATAAAGGGTACAGTTGGGGTGGTCCCTATAGTGTGGTTATAAAGGGTACGGTTGGGGTGGTCCCTATAGTGTGATTATAAAGGGTACGGTTGGGGTGGTCCCTATAGTGGTTATAAAGGGTACGGTTGGGGTGGTCCCTATAGTGTGGTTATAAAGGGTACGGTTGGGGATGGTCCCTATAGTGTGGTTATAAAGGGTACGGTTGGGGTGGTCCCTATAGTGTGGTTATAAAGGGTATGGTTGGGATGGTCCCTATAGTGTGGTTATAAAGGGTACGGTTGGGGTGGTCCCTATAGTGTGGTTATAAATGGTACGGTTGGGGTGGTCCCTATAGTGTGGTTATAAAGAGTACGGTTGGGGTGGTCCCTATAGTGAGCTTATAAAGGGTACGGTTGGGGTGGTCCCTATAGTGTGGTTATATAGGGTACGTTGGGGTGGTCCCTATAGTGTGGTTATAAAGGGTACGGTTGGGATGGTCCCTATAGTGTGGTAATAAAGGGTACGGTTGGGGTGGTCCCTATATTGTGAATGTGGTTATAAAGGGTACGGTTGGGGTGGTCCCTATAGTGTGGTTATAAAGGGTACGGTTGGGGTGGTCCCTATAGTGTGGTTATAAAGGGTACGGTTGGTGTGGTCCCTATAGTGTGGTTATTTAGGGTACGGTTGGGGTGGTCCCTATAGTGTGAATGTGGTTATAAAGGGTACGGTTGGGGTGGTCCCTATAGTGTGGTTATAAAGGGTACGGTTGGGGTGGTCCCTATAGTGTGAATGTGGTTATAAAGGGTATGGTTGGGGTGGTCCCTATATTGTGGTTATAAAGGGTACAGTTGGGGTTGTCCCTATAGTGTGGTTATAAAAGGTACGGTTGGGGTGGTCCCTATAGTGTGGTTATAAAGGGTACGGTTGGGGTGGTCCCTATAGTGTGGTTATCCAGGCTCTGTCATAGCTGGTCGCGACCGGGAGACCGATGGGGCGGCGCACAATTGGCCCAGCGTCGTCCAAGGTAGGGCAGGGAATGACCGGCAGGGATGTAGCTCAGTTGGTAGAGCATGGCGTTTGCAACGCCAGGGTTGTGGGTTCGATTCCCACAGGGGGTATGAAAAAAAATTGGGAAAAAATGAAAAAATAACTAACTGTAAGTCGCTCTGGATAAGAGCGTCTGCTAAATGACTAAAATGTAATGTAATGTAAAATGTTATAAAGGGTACGGTTGGGGTGGTCCCTATATTGTGGTTGTAAAGGGTACGGTTGGGTTGGTCCCTATAGTGTGGTTATGAAGGGTACGGTTGGGATTGTCCCTATAGTGTGGTTATAAAGGGTACGGTTGTGGTGGTCCCTATAGTGTGGTTATAAAGGGTACGGTTGGGATGGTCCCTATAGTGTTAATGTGGTTATAAAAGGTACGGTTGGGGTGGTCCCTATAGTGTGTTTATAAAGGGTACGGTTGGGGTGGTCCCTATAGTGTGGTTATATAAAGGGTACGGTTGGGGTGGTCCCTATAGTGTGGTTATAAAGGGTACGGTTGGGGTGGTCCCTATAGTGTGGTTATAAAGGGTACGGTTGGGATGGGTCCCTATAGTGTGGTTATAAAGGGTACGGTTGGGGTGGTCCCTATAGTGTGGTTATAAAGGGTACGGTTGGGGTGGTCCCTATAGTGTGGTTATAAAGGGTACGGTTGGGGTGGTCCCTATAGTGTGGTTATAAAGGGTACGGTTGGGATGGTACCTATAGTGTGGTTATAAAGGGTACGGTTGGGGTGGTCCCTATAGTGTGGTTATAAAGGGTACGGTTGGGATGGTCCCTATAGTGTTAATGTGGTTATAAAAGGTACGGTTGGGGTGGTCCCTATAGTGTGTTATAAAGGGTACGGTTGGGGTGGTCCCTATAGTGTGGTTATAAAGGGTAAGGTTGGGGTGGTCCCTATAGTGTGGTTATAAAGGGTACGGTTGGGGTGGTCCCTATAGTGTGGTTATAAAGGGTACGGTTGGGGTGGTCCCTATAGTGTGAATGTGTGTTATAAAGGGTACGGTTGGGGTGGTCCCTATAGTGTGAATGTGGTTATAAAGGGTACGGTTGGGGTGGTCCCTATATTGTGGTTATAAAGGGTACGGTTGGGGTGGTCCCTATAGTGTGGTTATAAAGGGTACGGTTGGGTGGTCCCTATAGGTGGTTATAAAGGGTACGGTTGGGGTGGTCCCTATAGTGTGGTTATATATAGGGTACGGTTGGGGTGGTCCCTATAGTGTGGTTATAAAGGGTATGGTTGGGGTGGTCCCTATAGTGTGGTTATAAAGGGTACGGTGGTTGGGGTGGTCCCTATAGTGTGGTTATAAAGGGTACGGTTGGGGGTGGGTCCCTATAGTGTGGTTATAAAGGTTATAAAGGGTACGGTTGGGGTGGTCCCTATAGTGTGGTTATAAAGGGTACGGTTGGGGTGGTCCTATAGTGTGGTTATAAAGGGTACGTTTGGGGTGGTCCCTATAGTGTGAATGTGGTTATAAAGGGTACGGTTGGGGTGGTCCCTATAGTGTGGTTATAAAGGGTACGGTTGGGGTGGTCCCTATAGTGTGGTTATAAAGGGTACGGTTGGGGTGGTCCCTATAGTGTGGTTATAAAGGGGTACGGTTGGGGTGGTCCCTATAGTGTGGTTATAAAGGGTACGGTTGGGATGGTCCCTATAGTGTGGGTTTATAAAGGGGTTATACGGTTGGGGGGTGGTCCCTATAGTGTGGTTATAAAGGGTACGGTTGGGGTGGTCCCTATAGTGTGAATGTGGTTATAAAGGGTACGGTTGGGGTGGTCCCTATAGTGTGGTTATAAAGGGTACGGTTGGGGTGGTCCCTATAGTGTGGTTTATAAAGGGTACAGTTGGGGTGGTCCCTATAGTGTGGTTATAAAGGGTACGGTTGGGGTGGTCCCTATAGTGTGGTTATAAAGGGTATGGTTGGGTGGTCCCTATAGTGTGTGGTTATATAGGGTACGGTTGGGGTGGTCCCTATAGTGTGGTTATAAAGGGTACGGTTGGGGTGGTCCCTATAGTGTGGTTATAAAGGGTACGGTTGGGATGGTCCCTATAGTGTGGTTATAAAGGGTACGGTTGGGATGGTCCCTATAGTGTGGTTATAAAGGGTACGTTTGGGGTGGTCCCTATAGTGTGGTTATAAAGGGTACGGTTGGGGTGGTCCCTATAGTGTGGTTATAAAGGGTACGGTTGGGATGGTCCCTATATTGTGGTTATAAAGGGTACGGTTGGGGTGGTCCCTATAGTGTGGTTATATAGGGTAAGGTTGGGGTGGTCCCTATAGTGTGGTTATAAAGGGTACGGTTGGGGTGGTCCCTATAGTGTGGTTATAAAGGGTACGGTTGTGATGGTCCCTATAGTGTGGTTATAAAGGGTACGGTTGGGGTGGTCCCTATAGTGTTAATGTGGTTATAAAGGGTACGGTTGGGGTGGTCCCTATAGTGTGGTTATAAAGGGTACGGTTGGGGTGGTCCCTATAGTGTGGTTATAAAGGTACGGTTGGGATGGTCCCTATAGTGTGGTTATAAAGGGTACGGTTGGGATGGTCCCTATAGTGTGGTTATAAAGGGTACGGTTGGGGTGGTCCCTATAGTGTGGTTATAAAGGGTACGGTTGGGGTGGTCCCTATAGTGTGGTTATAAAGGGTACGGTTGGGGATGGTCCATATAGTGTGGTTATAAAGGGTACGGTTGGGGTGGTCCCTATAGTGTGGTTAATAAGGGTACGGTTGGGGTGGTCCCTATAGTGTGGTTATAAAGAGTACGGTTGGGGTGGTCCCTATAGTGTGCTTATAAAGGGTACGGTTGGGATGGTCCCTATAGTGTGGTTATATAGGGTACGTTGGGGTGGTCCCTATAGTGTGGTTATAAAGGGTACGGTTGGGGTTGTCCCTATAGTGTGGTTATAAAGGGTACGGTTGGGGTGGTCCCTATAGTGTGGTTATAAGGGTACGGTTGGGGTGGTCCCTATAGTGTGGTTATAAAGGGTATGGTTGGGATTGTCCCTATAGTGTGGTTATAAAGGGTACGGTTGGGATGGTCCCTATAGTGTGGTTATAAAGGGTACGGTTGGGGTGGTCCCTATAGTGTGGTTATAAAGGGTACGGTTGGGGTGGTCCCTATAGTGTGGTTAATAAGGGTACGGTTGGGGTGGTCCCTATAGTGTGGTTATAAAGGGTACGGTTGGGGTGGTCCCTATATTGTGAATGTGGTTATAAAGGGTACGGTTGGGGTGGTCCCTATATTGTGGTTGTTAAAGGTACGGTTGGGGTGGTCCCTATAGTGTGGTTATAAAGGGTACGGTTGGGGTGGTCCCTATAGTGTGGTTATAAAGGGTACGGTTGGGGTGGTCCCTATAGTGTGAATGTTGTTATAAAGGGTATGGTTGGGGTGGTCCCTATAGTGTGGTTATAAAGTGTACGGTTGGGGTGGTCCCAATAGTGTGGGTTATAAAGGGTACGGTTGGGGTGGTCCCTATAGTGTGGTTATAAAGGGTACGGTTGGGATGGTCCCTATAGTGTGGTTATAAAGGGTATGGTTGGGGTGGTCCCTATAGTGTGGTTATAAAGGGTACGGTTTGGGGTGGTCCCTATAGTGTGGTTATAAAGGGTACGGTTGGGGGTGGTCCCTATAGCGTGGTTATAAAGGGTACGGTTGGGGTGGTCCCTATAGTGTGGTTATAAAGGGTACGGTTGGGGTGGTCCCTATAGTGTGAATGTGGTTATAAAGGTACGGTTGGGGTGGTCCCTATAGTGTGGTTATAAAGGGTACGGTTGGGATGGTCTCTATAGTGTGGTTATAACGGGTACGGTTGGGGTGGTCCCTATAGTGTGGTTATAAAGGGTACGGTTGGGGTGGTCCCTATAGTGTGGTTATAAAGGGTACGGTTGGGGTGGTCCCTATAGTGTGGTTATAAAGGGTACGGTTGGGGTGGTCCCTATAGCGTGGTTATAAAGGGTACGGTTGGGGTGGTCCCTATAGTGTGGTTATAAAGGGTACGGTTGTGGTGGTCCCTATAGTTTGAATTTGGTTATAAAGGGTACGGTTGGGGTGGTCCCTATAGTGTGGTTATAAAGGGTACGGTTGGGGTGGTCCCTATAGTGTGGTTATAAAGGGTACGGTTGGGGTGGTCCCTATAGTGTGAATGTGGTTATAAAGGGTACGGTTGGGGTGGTCCCTATAGTGTGGTTATAAAGGGTACGGTTGGGGTGGTCCCTATAGTGTGGTTATAAAGGGTACAGTTGGGGTGGTCCCTATAGTGTGGTTATAGAGGGTACGGTTGGGGTGGTCCCTATAGTGTGGTTATAAAGGGTATGGTTGGGGTGGTCCCTATAGTGTGGTTATATAGGGTACGGTTGGGGTGGTCCCTATAGTGTGGTTATAAAGTGTACGGTTGGGGTGGTCCCAATAGTGTGGTTATAAAGGGTACGGTTGGGATGGTCCCTATAGTGTGGTTATAAAGGGTACGGTTGGGATGGTCCCTATAGTGTGGTTATAAAGGGTACGGTTGGGGTGGTCCTATAGTGTGGTTATAAAGGGTACGGTTGGGGTGGTCCCTATAGTGTGGTTATAAAGGGTACGGTTGGGGTGGTCCCTATAGTGTGGTTATAAAGGGTACGGTTGGGGTGGTCCCTATAGTGTGAATGTGGTTATAAAGGGTACGGTTGGGGTGGTCCCTATAGTGTGGTTATAAAGGGTACGGTTGGGGTGGTCCCTATAGTGTGGTTATAAAGGGTACGGTTGGGGTGGTCCCTATAGTGTGAATGTGGTTATAAAGGGTACGGTTGGGGTGGTCCCTATAGTGTGGTTATAAATGGTACGGTTGGGGTGGTCCCTATAGTGTGGTTATAAAGGTACGGTTGGGGTGGTCCCTATAGTGTGGTTATAAAGGGTACAGTTGGGGTGGTCCCTATAGTGTGGTTATAGAGGGTACGGTTGGGGTGGTCCCTATAGTGTGGTTATAAAGGGTACGGTTGGGGTGGTCCCTATAGTGTGAATGTGGTTATATAGGGTACGGTTGGGGTGGTCCCTATAGTGGGGTTATAAAGGGTACGGTTGGGGTGGTCCCTATATTGTGGTTGTAAAGGGTACGGTTGGGGTGGTCCCTATAGTGTGGTTATAAAGGGTACGGTTGGGGATGGTCCCTATAGTGTGGTTATAAAGGGTACGGTTGGGGTGGTCCCTATAGTGTGGTTATAAAGGGTACGGTTGGGGTGGTCCCTATAGTGTGAATGTGGTTATAAAGGGTACGGTTGGGGGTGGTCCCTATAGTGTGGTTATAAAGGGTACGGTTGGGGTGGTCCCTATAGTGTGAATGTGGTTATAAAGGGTACGGTTGGGGTGGTCCCTATAGTGTGGTTATAAAGGGTACGGTTGTGGGTGGTCCCTATAGTGTGGTTATAAAGGGTACGGTTGGGGTGGTCCCTATAGTGTGGTTATAAAGGGTACGGTTGGGGTGGTCCCTATAGTGTGGTTATAAAGGGTACAGTTGGGGTGGTCCCTATAGTGTGGTTATAAAGGGTATGGTTGGGGTGG
The DNA here is from genome assembly GCA_036851935.1 of Coregonus suidteri. Classification (NCBI taxonomy): domain Eukaryota; kingdom Metazoa; phylum Chordata; class Actinopteri; order Salmoniformes; family Salmonidae; genus Coregonus; species Coregonus suidteri. The sequence continues at coordinate 589,906 of CM072243.1, forward strand.
TCCCTATAGTGTGGTTATAAAGGGTACGGTTGGGATGGTCCCTATAGTGTGATTATAAAGGGTACGGTTGGGGTGGTCCCTATAGTGTGGTTATAAAGGGTACGGTTGGGGTGGTCCCTATATTGTGGTTGTAAAGGCTACGGTTGGGGTGGTCCCTATAGTGTGGTTATAAAGGGTACGGTTGGGATGGTCCCTATAGTGTGGTTATAAAGGGTACGGTTGGGGTGGTCCCTATAGTGTGGTTATAAAGGGTACGGTTGGGGTGGTCCCTATAGTGTGGTTATAAAGGGTACGGTTGGGATGGTCCCTATAGTGTGGTTATACAGGGTACGGTTGGGGTGGTCCCTATAGTTTGAATGTGGTTATAAAGGGTACGGTTGGGATGGTCCCTATAGTGTGGTTATAAAGGGTACGGTTGGGGTGGTCCCTATAGTGTGGTTATAAAGGGTACGGTTGGGGTGGTCCCTATAGTGTGGTTATAAAGGGTACGGTTGGGATGGTCCCTATAGTGTGGTTATATAGGGTACGGTTGGGATGGTCCCTATAGTGTGAATGTGGTTATAAAGGGTACGGTTGGGATGGTCCCTATAGTGTGAATGTGGTTATAAAGGGTTGCTAGACTCACCTCTACCTCTCTCCCCCCTCCCCCCCGGGCCAGAGATAGTGTAATACGGTGTTACTATGTTGAAGTGGAGTTGGCATACATGAGTGTATCATGAGACAGACACAATAGAGAAGAGCTTTTCACAGGGAGTCCAATGTAGGGATGTCATTGTCTTATTGTTGTTTTGTGGTTGAATTCCATAAGTGGTTGATCAGAGGCTTTTCTCTCTTGTGGTGTGACGTTGGAAGACTTTCATTCCTTTCTGTAGGTAGTTAAGTACTATCTTTGGTTTTTGTAACTTTCTGTAGACCCAAGTTAAGTAGTATCTTTGAGTAGTAACTTTCTGTAGACCCAAGTTAAGTACTATCTTTGGGTTGTAACTTTCTGTAGACCTAAGTTAAGTACTATCTTTGAGTAGTAACTTTCTGTAGACCCAAGTTAAGTACTATCTTTGAGTAGTAACTTTCTGTAGACCTAAGTTAAGTACTATCTTTGGGTAGTAACTTTCTGTAGACCCAAGTTAAGTAGTATCTTTGGGTAGTAACTTTATGTAGACCCATGTTAAGTACTATCTTTGGGTAGTAACTTTCTGTAGATCCAAGTTAAAGTAGTATCTTTGGGTAGTAACCTTCTGTAGACCCAAGTTAAGTACTATCTTTGGGTAGTAACTTTCTTTAGACTCAAGTTAAGTACGTGGTCCTCTGTAGCTCAGCTGGTAGAGCACGGCGCTTGTAACGCCAAGGTAGTGGGTTCGATCCCCGGGACCACCCATACACAAAAATGTATGCACACATGACTGTAAGTCGCTTTGGATAAAAGCGTCTGCTAAATGGCATATTATTATTATTATTTACTATCTTTGGGTAGTAACTTTCTGTAGACTCAAGTTAAGTACTATCTTTTGGTAGTAACTTTATGTAGACCCAAGTTAAGTAGTATCTTTGGGTAGTAACTTTCTGTAGACCTAAGTTAAGTACTATCTTTGAGTAGTACTATCTTTGAGTAGTAACTTTATGTAGACCTAAGTTAAGTACTATCTTTGGGTAGTAACTTTCTGTAGACCTAAGTTAAGTACTATCTTTGAGTAGTACTATCTTTGAGTAGTAACTTTATGTAGACCTAAGTTAAGTACTATCTTTGGGTAGTAACTTTCTGTAGACCCAAGTTAAGTAGTATCTTTGGGTAGTACTATCTTTGAGTAGTAACTTTCTGTAGACCTAAGTTAAGTACTATCTTTGAGTTGTAACTTTCTGTAGACCTAAGTCAAGTAGTATCTTTGGGTAGTAACTTTCTGTAGACCCCAGTTAAGTACTATCTTTGGGTAGTAACTTTCTGTAGACCGAAGTTAAGTAGTATCTTTGGGTAGTAACTTTCTGTAGACCGAAGTTAAGTAGTATCTTTGGGTAGTAACTTTCTGTAGACCCAAGTTAAGTAGTATCTTTGGGTAGTAACTTTCTGTATACCTAAGTTAAGTAGTATCTTTGAGTAGTAACTTTCTGTAGACCTAAGTCAAGTAGTATCTTTGAGTAGTAACTTTCTGTAGACCTAAGTTAAGTAGTATCTTTGAGTAGTAACTTTCTGTAGACCTAAGTCAAGTAGTATCTTTGAGTAGTAACTTTCTGTAGACCTAAGTTAAGTAGTATCTTTGAGTAGTAACTTTCTGTAGACCTAAGTTAAGTACTATCTTTGAGTAGTACTATCTTTGAGTAGTACTATCTTTGGGTAGTAACTTTATGTAGACCCAAGTTAAGTAGTATCTTTGGGTAGTAACTTTCTGTAGACCCAAGTTAAGTAGTATCTTTGGGGAGTAACTTTCTGTAGACCCAAGTTAAGTAGTATCTTTGGGTAGGAACTTTCTGTAGACCCAAGTTAAGTACTATCTTTGGGTAGTAACTTTCTGTAGACCTAAGTTAAGTAGTATCTTTGGGTAGTAACTTTTTTGAAATCATTTCTGTGGTTGTTGGTATTTTATCCTAATGTTGATTTATCTTCATTAAGCTTGTCTTATTCCATAATATAATGTGGATTTATCTTCTTTAACTAAAGTCGGGGTCAGACAGACTATAGATAGAGGGTTGAATGTCTTTGTGTGGTCAGTGGGGTGTTGGTTTGTCTGAGAGAGAATGTGATAATACTATTGACCAGGCCTATACGGAATCCCATAGGGCTCTGGTCTAAAGTAGTGCACTATATAGGGAATAGGGCCCTGGTCTAAAGTAGTGCACTATATAGGGAATAGGGCCCTGGTCTAAAGTAGTGTACTATATAGGGAATAGGGCCCTGGTCTAAAGTAGTGTACTATATAGGGAATAGGGCCCTGGTCTAAAGTAGTGTACTACATAGGGAATAGGGTGCAATTTGGGACATAAGCTTTATCAGTTACCGTTGACCTGTGAGTGACCCTCTGTCTCCGTCTCTCCTGTCAGATATGATGAATGGGTCAAAGCTGACAAGATCGTACGTCCGGCCAATAAGAATGTTCAGAAGATCAAGCATCGCAAGAAAATAAAGGTAGGAGAAATATTCATTAAAAACATATATTTTTTGAAATTCTATTTTGCATATAGCCATTTCAAATGAATATACAGAATATACAGTTGTGTTTGTGTCTATGAAGATGACATGAGGTCACCACAACATCCCTCTGGAGGCCTAAACATGGTGTTCCTCCCCTCCTAGAACAAAGTGGAGAGAGAGCGCAACCGCCTGGAACGACTGAACGCGGACCTGGGGAGTCCGTCCCCCAACAGCCTACGTGTCCCCCGCCCCTCCTCCAAACTCCTCGGCTCTATCTCAAGTCCCGGCTCCGCCCACGAGCGCCATGTCTTCTCCAAGATGGAGGATGGTGAGAACCAAGGGACTCTGACTCTGCAGTCTCCAGTCAAGTATTTTGAAATCACTTCTATCCTCAACAGCCTGCAGCCATTGGCTGGCTGGTTACTAAAATAGGAGTGACGGAGACGACAACGCGTGTTTAAGAAATTGCCAAAGACTAATTTTTTTAACCTAAAACATTTAATAAAGACATTAATAGTACAATATTATGGGGAATGAGAGGGCTACACAGCAGTGATTGAATGAAGCATGAGTTGAGGTGTTCAGATGCTTGACTTAAGTCCATGATGAGTTGAGGTGTTCAGATGCTTGACTTAAGTCCATGATGAGTTGAGGTGTTCAGATGCTTGACTTAAGTCCATGATGAGTTGAGGTGTTCAGAGGCTTGACTTAAGTCCATGATGAGTTGAGGTGTTCAGATGCTTGACTTAAGTCCATGATGAGTTGAGGTGTTCAGATGCTTGACTTAAGTCCATGATGAGTTATGGTGTTCAGAGGATTCAGTGCAGGACAGGCTCATCATGGATGGATGGTTTTGGATAAGAGCTCAACTCTTCCACTGAGGGCAGGACAGGATTTGACTGGGAAGACAAAAAAACAATAACACACAGTTAGACAAAAGAGCTAAGAATGAATTAGTCCAAGCAAGGCTTATAATCACATTGTTGTGTAATAATGTGTTTGTGTATGTGACTAACTCTACATACAGTAATGAGAGAAAATTGACAGGGTTATTCAGTGCTTGGAGAGCAAACATTCAAAGGATGAGAGGACACATGAGATATAGCTTCAGTTCATATCACCTCTTAGTCAAGGAACAGGAGGGGACTTAGCTGGAGTGGTCATCACCTCTTAGTCAAGGAACAGGAGGGGACTTAGCTGGAGTGGTCATCACCTCTTAGTCAAGGAACAGGAGGGGACTTAGCTGGAGTGGTCATCACCTCTTAGTCAAGGAACAGGAGGGGACTTAGCTGGAGTGGTCATCACCTCTTAGTCAAGGAACAGGAGGGGACTTAGCTGGAGTGGTCATCACCTCTTAGTCAAGGAACAGGAGGGGACTTAGCTGGAGTGGTCATCACCTCTTAGTCAAGGAACAGGAGGGGACTTAGCTGGAGTGGTCATCACCTCTTAGTCAAGGAAACAGGAGGGGACTTAGCTGGAGTGGTCATCACCTCTTAGTCAAGGAACAGGAGGGGACTTAGCTGGAGTGGTCATCACCTCTTAGTCAAGGAACAGGAGGGGGACTTAGCTGGAGTGGTCATCACCTCTTAGTCAAGGAACAGGAGGGGACTTAGCTGGAGTGGTCATCACCTCTTAGTCAAGGAACAGGAGGGGACTTAGCTGGAGTGGTCATCACCTCTTAGTCAAGGAACAGGAGGGGACTTAGCTGGAGTGGTCATCACCTCTTAGTCAAGGAACAGGAGGGGACTTAGCTGGAGTGGTCATCACCTCTTAGTCAAGGAACAGGAGGGGACTTAGCTGGAGTGGTCATCACCTCTTAGTCAAGGAACAGGAGGGGACTTAGCTGGAGTGGTCATCACCTCTTAGTCAAGGAACAGGAGGGGACTTAGCTGGAGTGGTCATCACCTCTTAGTCAAGGAACAGGAGGGGACTTAGCTGGAGTGGTCATCACCTCTTAGTCAAGGAACAGGAGGGGACGCTGGAGTGGTCATCACCTCTTAGTCAAGGAACAGGAGGGGACTTAGCTGGAGTGTTCATCACCTCTTAGTCAAGGAACAGGAGGGGACGCTGGAGTGGTCATCACCTCTTAGTCAAGGAACAGGAGGGGACTTAGCTGGAGTGGTCATCACCTCTTAGTCAAGGAACAGGAGGGGACGCTGGAGTGGTCATCAACTCTTAGTCAAGGAACAGCAAAGATACAGCAAAAGATGGTGATGACATTGCAACTCAGTAGATTCTAGTCAGCCTGCAAAGTAAACACTTCTAAGGTAGCAAAGATACAGAGTCTTCAGAAAGTATTCAGACCCCTTGACCTTTTCCACATCTTGTTGTTACAGCCTGAATTTAAAATTGATTCAATTGAGATGTTTTGTCACTAGCCTACACACAATACCCCATAATGTCAAAGTTGAATTGTTTTTCGATTTATCTTTACAAATTAATTCAAAATGAAAAGCTGAAATGTCTTGAGTCAATAACTTTTCAACCCCTTTGTTATGGCCAGCCTATAAGTTCAGGAGTCACATAATACGTTGCATGGACTCACTCTGTGTGCAATAATAGTGTTTAACATGATTTTTGAATGACTACCTCATCTCTGTACACCACACATACAACTTTCTGTAAGGTCCCTCAGTCAAGCAGTGAATTTCAAACACAGATTCAACCACACAGACCAGGGAGGTTTTCCAATGCCTCGCAAAGAAAGGCACCTATTGGTAGATGGGTTTAAAATAAAATAAAAAGCAGACATTGAATATCCCTTTGAGCATGATGAAGTTATTAATTACAAGTTGGATGGTGTATCAATACACCAAGTCACTACAAAGATACAGGCATCTTTCCTAACTCAGTTGCCGGAGAGGAAGGAAACCGCTCAGGGATTTCACCACGAGGCCAATGCTGACTTTAAAACAGTTACAGAGTTTAGTAAGAGTTTAGCTTAGTGGGTAAGAGCGTTGTGCCAGTAACCGAAAGGTCGCTGGTTCTAATCCCAGAGCCGACTAGGTGAAAAATCTGTCGATGTGCCCTTGAGCAAGGCACTTAACCCTAATTGCTCCTGTAAGTCGCTCTGGATAAGAGCGTCTGCTAAATGACAAAAAAAAAAAAAAAAAAAAAAAAAAAAAAAATTTAATGGCTGTGATAGGAGAAAACTGAGGATGGATCAACAACATTGTAGTTACTCCACAATACTAACCTAAATGACAGAGTGAAAAGGAAGCCTGTACAGAATACAAATATTCCAAACATGCATCCTATTTGCAGCAAGGCTCCAAAGTAAAACTGAAAAAAGATTTGCAAAGTAATTAACTTTATGTCCTGAATACAAATCAAATCAAATCAAATTGTATTGGTCACATGCGCCGAATACAACAGGTGCAGACATTACAGTGAAATGCTTACTTACAGCCCTTAACCAACAGTGCATTTATTTTAAACAAAAAAAGTAAGAATAAAACAACAACAAAAAAAGTGTTGAGAAAAAAAGAGCAGAAGTAAAATAAAGTGACAGTAGGGAGGCTATATATACAGTAAAATAAAGTGACAGTAGGGAGGCTATATATACAGGGGGGTACCGTTGCAGAGTCAATGTGCGGGGGCACCGGCTAGTTGAGGTAGTTGAGGTAATATGTACATGTGGGTAGAGTTAAAGTGACTATGCATAAATACTTAACAGAGTAGCAGCAGCGTAAAAAGGATGGGGTGGGGGGGGCAGTGCAAATAGTCCGGGTAGCCATGATTAGCTGTTCAGGAGTCTTATGGCTTGGGGGTAGAAGCTGTTGAGAAGTCTTTTGGACCTAGACTTGGCACTCCGGTACCGCTTGCCGTGCGGTAGCAGAGAGAACAGTCTATGACTAGGGTGGCTGGAGTCTTTGACAATTTTGAGGGCCTTCCTCTGACACTGCCTGGTATAGAGGTCCTGAATGGCAGGGAGCTTTGCCCCAGTGATGTACTGGGCCGTACGCACTACCCTCTGTAGTGCCTTGCGGTCAGAGGCCAAGCAGTTGCCATACCAGGCGGTGATGCAACCAGTCAGGATGCTCTCGATGGTGCAGCTGTAGAATTTTTTGAGGATCTGAGGACCCCCCATGCCAAATCTTTTTAGTCTCCTGAGGGGGAATAGGCTTTGTCGTGCCCTCTTCACGACTGTCTTGGTGTGTTTGGACCATGATAGTTCGTTGGTGATGTGGACACCAAGGAACTTGAAGCTCTCAACCTGTTCCACTACAGCCCCGTCGATGAGAATGGGGGCGTGCTCAGTCCTCTTTTTTTTCCTGTAGTCCACAATCATCTCCTTTGTCTTGGTCACGTTGAGGGAGAGGTTGTTGTCCTGGCACCACACGGCCAAATCTCTGACCTCCTCCCTATAGGCAAAGTCTTATGTTTGGGGAAAATCCAACACAGCACATCACTGAGTACCCCTCTCCATATTTTCAAGCATGGTGGTGGCTGCATCATGTTATGAGTATGGTTCTAATCGTTAAGGAATGGAGAGTTTTTCGGGATAAATGGAGAAAAACCTGGTTCAGTCTGCTTTCCACCAGACAATGGGAGAGGAATTCACCTTTCAGCAGGACAATAACCTAAAACACAAGGCCAAATCTACACTGGAGTTGCTTACCAAGAAGACAGTGAATGTTCCTGAGTGGCCGAGTTACAGTTTTGACTTAAATCTACTTGAAAATCTATGGCAAGACCTGAAAATGGTTGTCTAGCAATTGTCAACAAACAATTTGACAGAGCTTAAAGAATTTTGAAAAGAATAATGGGCAAATGTTGCACTATCCAGGTGTGCAAAGCTCTTAGAGACTCGAGTCAATGTGCTGGGGTACAGGTTAGTCGGGGTAATTTGTACATGTAGGTAGGGGTAAAGTGACTATGCATAGATAATAAACAACTGAAACAATGTATTTGAGAGACAACAAGTGCCCATTGCGCAAATGTATTTATGTTTTCAATACATATTGGAGACAAAATATAGTTTCCATGTTGTCAACAGTCGAAGCCAACACCGTCTGTTATGCCCCATAGTTGTGCACGCCACGGATTTGTTGCTAAAGTATGTATGAAAAAAAAAAAAATATATATATATATATATATATATATAATTATGCACTCACTAACTGTAAGTCGCTCTGGATAAGAGCGTCTGCTAAATGACTAAAATGTAAATGTAAACAGCGAGTAGGGGCTCAATGCAAATAGTCTGGGTGGCCATTTTATTAATTGTTCAGCAATCTTATGGCTTGGGGGTAGAAGCTGTTAAGGAGCCTTTTGGACCTAGACTTGGCGCTCCGGTACCGCTTGCTGTGCGGTAGCAGAGAGAACAGTCTATGACTAGGGTGACTGGAGTCTTTGACCATTTTTTGGGCCTTCCTCTGACACCGCCTAGTATATAGGTCCTGGATGGCAGGAAGCTTGGCCCCAGTGATGTACTGGGCCGTACACACTACATTCTGTAGCGCCTTGCGGTCGGATGCAGAGCAGTTGCCATACCAGGCAGTGATGCAACCAGTCAGGATGCTCTCGATGGTGCAGCTGTAGAACTCTTTGTGGATCTGGGGACCCATGCCAAATATTTTCTGTCTCCTGAGGGGGAAAAGGTGTTGTCGTGCCCTCTTCACAACTGTCTTGGTGTGTTTGGACCATGATAGTTTGGGGATGTGGAGTCGTGCCTGGCCACAGGGAGTACAGGAGGGGACTAAGCATATATTTCATTTTTTATAAATTTGCAAAAATTTCTAAAAACATGTTTTCACTTTGTAATTATGGAGTATTGTGTGTAGATGGGAGAGAAATAATTTAAATGAATTCATTTTGAATTCAGGCTGTAACACAACAAAATATGGAATTAGTCACGGGGTATGAATACATTCTGAAGGCAATTTTGAGTTTAGTCATATTTACATTTCCTGAAGAACATTAGTGGGCTTGCTTCAGCTTAATAAAAATATGTGTTGCCTACCATAGCCATTTGATCTTTTGATATATTGAATTAGTGAATTATTTCAAAAGGCATAAAACGTATTTGGTTGTAATATTACAATGTTTCACATCAAGGGTGGTCAACCATCCTCCAGGAGAGCTAATGGGTGGTCAGCCATCCTCCAGGAGAGCTAATGGGTGGTCAGCCATCCTCCAGGAGAGCTAATGGGTGGTCAGCCATCCTCCAGGAGAGCTAATGGGTGGTCAGCCATCCTCCAGGAGAGCTAATGGGTGGTCAGCATCCTCCAGGAGAGCTAATGGGTGGTCAGCCATCCTCCAGGAGAGCTAATGGGTGGTCAGCCATCCTCCAGGAGAGCTAATGGGGTGGTCAGCCATCCTCCAGGAGAGCTAATGGGTGGTCAGCCATCCTCCAGGAGAGCTAATGGGTGGTCAGCCATCCTCCAGGAGAGCTAATGGGTGTGCAGACTGTTGTTCCAGTCCCCCTCTAACAAACCACATTTTAGCTGCTCAACTGGACCTTGATAAATAGATTGCTCTGATGTGTTTGAGCAGGGCTGGATCAAAAGCCTGCACACCCAGTAGCTCTCCAGACTGAGGGTGTGTTTTATACAGTAGCCTAACAGGGATTCTACTTTGTGGAGGGTTAACAAGGAGATGGTACAGAGGGATCAGAGGGCAGTTTTCCACATCACTGACTTTTTTATACAGGGCAAATGGTTTTTATATATACATACAGTGCATTCAGAAAGTATTCAGACCCCTTCCCCTTTTCCACATTTTGTTTCGTTACATCCTTATTCTAAAATGGATTAAATAAATAAAATATCCTCATAAATCTACACACAATACCCCATAATGACAAAGTGAAAACAGGTTTTTAGAAATGTTTGCACATTTATTAAAAATAAAAAACAGATACCTTATTTACATAAGTATTCAGACCCTTTGCAATGAGACTCGAAATTGAGCAGGTGCAGCCTGTTTCCATTGATCATCCTTGAGATGTTTCTACAACTTGATTGGAGTCCACCTGTGGTAAATTCAATTGATTGGACATGACTTGGAAAGGCACACACCAGTCTATATAAGGTCCCACAGTTGACAGTTCAAGTCAGTGCAAAAACCAAGCCATGAGGTCGAAGGAATTGGCCGTAGAGCTCCAAGAAAGGATTGTGTCGAGGCACAGATCTGGGGAAGGATACCAAAAAATGTCTGCAGCATTGAAGGTCCCCAAGAACACAGTGGCCTTCATCATTCTTAAATGGAAGAAGTTTAGAACCACCAAGACTCTTCCTAGAGCTGGCCGCCCGGCCAAACTGAGCAATCGGGGTAGAAGGGCCTTGGTCAGGGAGGTGACCAAGAACCCGATGGTCACTCTGACAGAGCTCTAGAGTTCCTCTGTGGAGATGAGAGAACCTTCCAGAAGGACAACCATCTCTGCAGCACTCCACCAATCAGGCCTTTATGGTAGAGTGGCCAGACAGAAGCCACTCCTCAGTAAAAGGCACAACAGCCCGCTTGGAGTTTGCCAAAAGGCACCTAAAGGACTCTCAGACCATGAGAAACAAGATTCTCTGGTCTGATGAAACCAAGATTTAACTCTTTGGCCTGAATGCCAAGCGTCACGTCTGGAGGAAACCTAGCACCATCCCTACGGTGAAGCATGGTGGTGGCAGCATCATGCTGTGGGGATGTTTTTCAGCCGCAGGAACTGGGAGACTAGTCAGGATCAAGGCAAAGATGAACGGAGCAAAGTACAGAGAGATCCTTGATGAAAACCTGCTGAGGACCTCAGACTGGGGTGAAGGTTCACTTTCCAACAGGACAACAACCCTAAGCACACAGCCAAGACAATGCAGGAGTGGCTTCAGGAAAATTCTCTGAATGTCCTTGAGTGGCCCAGCCAGAGCCCAGACTTGAACCCGATCGAACATCTCTGGAGAGACCTGAAAATAGCTGTGCAGTGACGCTCCCCATCCAACCTGACAGAGCTTGAGAGGATCTGCAGAGAAGAATGGGAGAAACTCCTCATATACAGGTGTGCCAAGCTTGTAGCGTCATACCCAAGAAGACTTGAGGCTGTAATCGCTGCCAAAGGTGCGTCAACAAAGTACTGAGTAAAGGGTTTGAATACTTATGTAAATGTTATATTTCTGTTTTTTATTTTTAATAAATCAGCAAAAATCTCTAAAAACCTGTTTTTGCTTTGTCATTGTGGGGTATTGTGTGTAGATTGAGTAAAAAAAAAACTATGTAATCCATTTTAGAATAAGGCTGTAACGTAACAAAATGTGGAAAAAGTGAAGGGGTCTGAATACCTTCCGAATGCACTGTACGTACAGTTGAAGTCTGAAGTTTACAGACACTTAGGTTGGAGTCATTAAAACTTGTTTTTCAACCACTCCACAAATGTCTTGTTAACAAACTATAGTTTTGGCAAGTCGGTTAGGACATCTACTTTGTGCATGACACAAGTAATTTCTCCAACAATTGTTTACAGACAGATTATTTCACTTATAATTCACTGTATCACAATTCCAGTGGGTCAGAAGTTTACATACACTAAGTTGACTGTGCCTTTTAAACAGCTTGGAAAATTCCAGAAAATGATGTCATGGCTTTAGAAGCTTCTGATAGGCTAATTAACATCATTTGAGTCAATTGGAGGTGTACCTGTGGATGTATTTCAAGGCCTACCTTCAAGCTCATTGCCTCTTTGCTTGACATCATGGGAAAATCTAAAGAAATCAGCCAAGACCTCATAAAAAAATTGTAGACCTCCACAAGTCTGGTTCATCCTTGGGAGCAATTTCCAAACGCCTGAAGGTACCATGTTCATCTGTACAAACAATAGTACGCAAGTATAAACACCATGGGACCACGCAGCAGTCATACCGTTCAGGAAGGAGACACGTTCTGTGTCCTAGAGATTAACGTACTTTGGTGCGAAAAGTGCAAATCAATCCCAGAACAACAGCAAAGGACCTTGTGAAGATGCTGGAGGAAACAGGTACAAAAGTATCTATATCCACAGTAAAACGAGTCCTATATTGACATAACCTGAAAGGCCACTCAGCAAGGAAGAAGCCACTGCTCCAAAACCGCCATAAAAAAGCCAGACTACGGTTTGCAACTGCACATGGGCCCAAAGATCGTACTTTTTGGAGAAATGTCCTCTGGTCTGATGAAACAAAAATAGAACTGTTTGGCCATAATGACCATCGTTATGTTTGGAGGAAAAAAGGGGGTTATTGCAAGGCGAAGAACACCATCCCAACCGTGAAGCACGGGGGTGGCAGCATCATGCTGTGGGGGTGCTTTGCTGCAGGAGGGACTGGTGCACTTCACAAAATAGATGGCATCATGAGGAAGGAAAATTATGTGGATATATTGAAGCAACATCTCAAGACATCAGTCAGGAAGTTAAAGCTTGGTCGCAAATGGGTCTTCCAAATGGACAATGACCCCAATCATACTTCCAAAGTTGTGGCAAAATGGCTTAAGGACAACAAAGTCAAGGTATTGGAGTGGCCATCACAAAGCCCTGACCTCAATCCTATAGAAAATGTGTGGGCAGAACTGAAAAGGCGTGTGCGAGCAAGGAGGCCTACAAACCTGACTCAGTTACACCAGCTCTGTCAGGAGGAATGGGCCAAAATTCACCCAATTTATTGTGGGAAGCTTTTGGAAGGCTACCTGAAACATTTTACCCAAGTTAAACAATTTAAAGGCAATGCTACCAAATACTAATTGAGTGTATGTAAACTTCTGACCCACTGGGAATGTGATGAAAGAAATAAAAGCTGAAATAAATCATTCTCTCTACTATTATTCTGACATTTCACATTCTTAAAATAAAGTGGTGATCCTAACTGACCTAAAACAGGGAATTTTTACTAGGATTAAATGTCAGGAATTGTGAAAAAAAACAGAGTTTAAATGTATTTGGCTAAGGTGTATGTAAACTTCCGACTTCAACTGTACATAGACGCCACCGATTGTTGGTCATGGAAATTTGGGTTAGGGTTAGGGGTTAGGGTTAGGGTTAGGGTTAGGGGTTAGGGTTAGGGTTAGGGGTTAGGGTTAGGGGTTAGGGTTAGGGGTTAGGGTAAAGTAATTAAATTCCATCTGTCAAAATGTATATGAACCATTAAACAAGTAAGGGTACTTTGAGGCCAAGGGTAGTGGACTGACTCCATTGGAAAATGTAGAAGAGTTTTCTGGAATGAAAGAGACCTAAAGTCCTGGTCCATTAATAGATTAGGATTGTATTTAATTCCAAACAACTCTATTTCATTCCAGAAGTCTCCTAGACTGACTGCTATTATATTATGTGGTATAAAAACCATGCTGTTGTTTCCTTTCAGGCTCAGATAGTTCAACAGATGACATTGATCACCAGGATGAGGAGGGTGATTGTGAGGACGAAGATGACCGTCCAGTGGGGCGCGGCGGTCTCAGAAAGGGGGGTCCCCCTGAACCACCTCACGCCTCAGACTGCTGGGAGGGTACTGCACCTACTGATGTCCCCAAAACCCCATCGGTCACAGGAAATAGCCAAGAACCAATCAACAAAGATGCCCTGGAGGCGGTGAAACGGCGTAGCCAACCAGAGTTTGAGGCTGAGATGGAGGGGCCGGGTAGCTCAGCCTCCAGGAAGAGGAATTCAGAGGGAGCAACCGTGGAGTGGTCTGAACGCACCCCTAAAGGACCCCCGTCCAAAACCAAGCTCCCCACCCGGAGCACCAGGAACACTGACTGGCTGCCGAGAGACTCCCCCAGGAAGGCAGAGGAGAGAGGAGTAGGAGGGCCAGGGGAGGAGAGAGGAGGAGGAGGAGGGGGGCCGGAGGAGGAGAGAGGAGGACCAGCAGGAGGAGGCTCTTCTAGTAGCAGCTCAGACGATGAAGGAGGAGCACCACCTCCCTCTGATACCAACCAATCAGAGGAGGCCGACCGAGACAGAGACCGACCCAGTTCCTGTCCGAAACCCAAACCTTCCCCCTCCAAGAAGTACAACGGCATGAAGGACAAGACCGTCAAAGGAGGCGGGGGTGGCAGTGGCGCCCGCCCTGCGGGATTCTGGGAGATCCCTGAGAAGAGGGCCAAGATGGCTGCTACAGCGGATGAGAGGGAGAGACAGGTGGGTGGGGGGCGCACCAAGGGCCAGAAGGATGTGTGGTCCACTATTCAGGCCCAGTGGCCCAAGAAGACCCTGAAGGAGCTGTTCTCTGACTCAGACACAGAGGCTGCTAACTCCCCTCCTCCCACTGGACCGGCCCAGTCCTCCTCATCAGACCTGGAGGAGAGAGAGAGCAGGGGGGAGCGGGACGGGGAGGGAGACGAGGCAGGAGGAGGAGGAGGCCCGGAGAAGGAGGACCCCGAGACCACAGAGGAGAACCAGGAGAAGGAGAAGAGGAGTGAGCAGGAGGAGTTCCCCTCCAGCGGCTCTAACTCAGTCCTCAACACCCCTCCTACCATCCCAGAGTCCCCCTCCATGGGGGGTAGTGGTAGTGGGGCCATGGAGCAGGGCTCTGGGACTGGTTCAAACTGGACTCAGCCCTCCTCTCCTCCACCCTCCACAGGGGCCCCTGCCCTGGGTAAAACGCCCTCCTCTGACCCTTTGACTCCAGGACGTGCCAACCCCATGCCGGAGGAAGGCGGTGGGGGTCGCAGTGACACGGGGGAGGTGGAGAGTCTGGGAGGGGAGCTGAAGGACCAGGACCTGCCCCCAGGTAAGGGCGTGGGGCGGGGCGGCAGGTTGACTAGTTCAGGAGTCAGACTCTATGGAGGCAGTAGATACCCAGCGGGGTGGCTCCTAACACGCTCTGGCACCGTATCATTCCTTGCGGAGCCGTGGTGGCAGTGTAGTGGCTTGGTTCCTTGATCTGCTCTGTAGGCTGTGCATCAAAGTAGCATATTCTGGATTAATAACCAAATATAATCTCAGCGACCGTTCAAACAATAAACCAAACAACATTGCAGCCTTATTAGAATCTCCCCCAAAAATGTATATTTTTTAAAAGTAATAACTACTGCTACTAAAAACCAGCTTGGTAGCCTTTTCTTCTGAAATGATGACATTCTATTTTAGCTGATATGGAAGCAGCAATAATACACTGGGATAATGACGTAGGTTACTCTGGCGAGTAGGCTATAAGAATATTTGATAGCATACTTACCTACAGCCAACTGGCAGACACAAAACAAGGTAATGTAAATCAAACCTAAACTTTCATTGCATGTAGGCCTAGCTATTATTTAAATATGCAGTTGGTTTTCTTTCAAATGAGCTTACAGTGGTGATGTTTTCAATGTGATTCTTCTTTCCCTACAACAACAGAAAAAAAAAAAAAAAAAAACTTGTGAACGTTGCTATTTGAAAGTCTAGAAATGCATGGACCGGTATCATGTTACCAAAAGGTGTCCCATTCCCCAGAACCTCTGGCATAGCACATGCACACGCATGTAGATCTATGCATGTGAAGCTTAAGAGGTCCGGACTACTGCTGCTTCTCTGTTCTACCTGATCACCATGTGGACCCACCTGGTGTCCCAGGTCTAAATCAGTCCCTGGTTAGAGGGGAATCACCCACCTGGTGTCCCAGGTCTAAACCAGTCCCTGGTTAGAGGGGAATCACCCACCTGGTGTCCCAGGTCTAAACCAGTCCCTGGTTAGAGGGGAATCACCCACCTGGTGTCCCAGGTCTAAATCAGTCCCTGGTCACAGGGGAATCACCCACCTGGTGTCCCAGGTCTAAATCAGTCCCTGGTCACAGGGGAATCACCCACCTGGCGTCCCAGGTCTAAATCAGTCCCTGGTCACAGGGGAATCACCCACCTGGTGTCCCAGGTCTAAATCAGTCCCTGGTTAGAGGGGAATCACCCACCTGGTGTCCCAGGTCTAAATCAGTCCCTGGTTAGAGGGGAATCACCCACCTGGTGTCCCAGGTCTAAATCAGTCCCTGATTAGAGGGGAATCACCCACCTGGTGTCCCAGGTCTAAATCAGTCCCTGGTCACAGGGGAATCACCCACCTGGTGTCCCAGGTCTAAATCAGTCCCTGGTTAGAGGGGAATCACCCACCTGGTGTCCCAGGTCTAAACCAGTCCCTGGTCACAGGGGAATCACCCACCTGGTGTCCCAGGTCTAAACCAGTCCCTGGTCACAGGGGAATCACCCACCTGGTGTCCCAGGTCTAAATCAGTCCCTGGTTAGAGGGGAATCACCCACCTGGTGTCCCAGGTCTAAACCAGTCCCTGGTCACAGGGCGAGAATGAACACCAGCAGTGGAACTGGCTTGAGGTCCAGATGAGAATTTGAGAGGCCTAGTGGTTAGAGAAGCGGGCCAGCGACTGGAAGTTTGCCGTGTCCGAATCCCATGTCCGACTGCTCCCAAACATCTCCAAGCGAATTAGTGTTTGTGTGTGTGTATATCGGAGGGATATTGTACAGCAGAAGACGAATTTCAGTCTCGTTTGGATCAATAAAGCATTCTTCTTATTCTGGTCCAGACCAGGATCAACACCATGAGTGGTCAGGGGCCTTCCTCCCAGACGACGGTCCAGGTAGCCTGTCCTCCAGCTCTCCCTGCAGTCTGGAACTCAGTAGTAGCAGTCGGCATGACAACACTGAACACAAAGCCAAAGGTAAGGAACTGGCTGCTCCCCCGACAGTTCAGCTGTCAGGCTTGTTTGTTAACATTATCTCTTCTGTTCTGTTGCCTAAATTAGATAATGCATCGTGAATGGAAGTTATTCCATCAGATTATTGACTGGGTCGTACTGCAGATGGTAGAGAAATCTTCAGATCTGAATAGTTATAGTTATGGGTGTAGGGCCTAGAAATGCATGCTTAATTGATGGTGGATATTTTATGTAATTTTGAACCAAATCAGGAACATTAGTGTTAAATTAATTTAATGGCAGGTATACCTTTACAGAGGATTTCTTCTCCAGCCAGTCCTACTTCATGTAATCAAATTACTTGAAGTTACCTGATTTTCAGACAAATTACTCCTAACAGGGCTCTACAGTGCCACCATTTTACTCGCATATGCGCCTAAATATTTTGCTGTGCGACCAGTGCTCCTAGAAAATGGAGGACTCTGGCTTTATTACCTCAAACATTTTGCATTGTGCTCCTAACTTCCTTTGGTGCTCCTACATATTTCATCTAAGGCTCCTAAAGAAACGTCCTGACTAAGTTGTTGCAGTATCTCTCTACTTCAGTCTTTCAACACCTCTAGAGGAACGACTGGAGATATCTCTCTACTTCAGTCTTTCAACACCTCTAGAGGAACGACTGGAGGCCCCTTTAGTAGGCCCACGGACCAATTTCACATAAAACAAATTGTTTTTTATATATACATACAGTGCATTCGGAAAGTATTCAGACCCCTTCCCTTTTTCCACATTTTGTTACGTTACAGCCTTATTCTAAAATTGATTAAATAAATAAAAATCCTCATCAATCTACACACAATAAATACCCCATAAGGACAAAGTGAAAACAGGATTTTATTCAGACCCTTTGCTATGAGACTCAGGTGAATCCGGTTTCCATTGATCATCCTTGAGATGTTTCTACAACTTGATTGGAGTCCACCTGTGGAAAATTCAATTGATTGGACATGATTTGGAAAGACACACACCTGTCTATATAAGGTCCCACAGTTGACCGTGCATGTCAGAGCAAAAACCAAGCCATGAGGTTGAAGGAATTGTCCGTAGAGCTCCAAGAAAGGATTGTGTCGAGGCACAGATCTGGGGAAGGGTACCAAAAAATGTCTGCAGCATTGAAGGTCCCCAAGAACACAGTGGCCTTCATCATTCTTAAATGGAAGAAGTTTAGAACCACCAAGACTCTTCCTAGAGCTGGCCGCCCGGCCAAACTGAGCAATCGGGGTAGAAGGGCCTTGGTCAGGAAGGTGACCAAGAACCCGATGGTCACTCTGACAGAGCTCTAGAGTTCATCTGTGGAGATGGGAGAAGCTTCCAGAAGGACAATCAGGCCTTTATGGTAGAGTGGCCAGACGGAAGCCACTCCTCAGTAAAAGGCACGACAGCCCGCTTGGAGTTTGCCAAAAGGCACCTAAAGACTCTCAGACAATGAGAAACAAGGTTCTCTGGTCTGATGAAACCAAGATTGAACTCTTTGGCCTGAATGCCAAGCGTCACATCTGGAGGAAACCTGGCACCATCCCTACGGTGAAGCATGGTGGTGGCAGCATCATGCTGTGGGGATGTTTTTCGGTGTGGAAGAACTTGACTGGCCTGCACAGAGCCCTTACCTAAACCCCATTGAACACCTTTGGTATGAATTGGAACGCCGACTGCGAGCCAGGCCTAATCGCCCAACATCAGTGCCCGACCTCACTAATGCTCGTGGCTGAATGGAAGCAAATCCCCACAGCAATGTTCCAACATCTAGTGGAAATCCTTCCCAGAAGAGTGGAGACTGTTATAGCAGCAAAGGGGGGACCAACTCCATATTAATGCCCATGATTTTGGAATGAGATGTTCGACGAGCAGGTCTCCACATACATTTGGTCATGTAGTGTATTTACAGTGGCTTGTGAAAGTATTCACCCCCCTTGGCATTTTTCCTATATTGTTGCCTTACAACCTGGAATTAAAACTGATTTTTTGGGGGGTGTGTATCATCTTATTTACACAACATGCCTACCACTTTGAAGACGCAAAATATTTTTTATTGTGAAACAAACAAGAAATAAGACAAAAAAACAGAAAACCTGAGCGTGCATAACTATTCACCCCCCAAAGTCAATACTTTGTAGAGCCACCTTTTGTAGCAATTACAGCTGCAAGTCTCTTGGGGTATGTCTCTATAAGCTTGGCACATCTAGCCACTGGGATTTTTGCCCATTCTTCAAGGCAAAACTGCTCCAGCTCCTTCAAGTTGGATGGGTTCCGCTGGTGTACAGCAATCTTTAAGTCATACCACAGATTCTCAATTGGATTGAGGTCTGGGCTTTGACTAGGCCATTCCAAGACATTTAAATGTTTCCCCTTAAACCACTCGAGTGTTGCTTTAGCAGTATGTTTAGGGTCAATGTCCTGCTGGAAGGTGAACCTCCGTCCCAGTCTCAAATCTCTGGAAGACAGAAACAGGTTTCCCTCAAGAATTTCCCAGTATTTAGCGCCATCCATCATTCCTTCAATTCTGACCAGTTTCCCAGTCCCTGCCGATGAAAAACATCCCCACTGCATGATGCTGCCACCACCATGCTTCACTGTGGGGATGGTGTTCTCGGGGTGGTGAGTGGTGTTGGGTTTGCGCCAGACATAGCGTTTTCCTTGATGGCCAAAAATCTGACCAGAGTACCTTCTTCCATATGTTTGGGGAGTCTCCCACATGCCTTTTGGCGAACACCAAACGTGTTTGCTTATTTTTTTCTTTAAACAATGGCTTTTTCAGCTCCTTCAGGGTTATCTTTGGTCTCTTTGTTGCCTCTCTGATTAATGCCCTCCTTGCCTGGTCCGTGAGTTTTGGTGGGCGGCCCTCTCTTGGCAGGTTTGTTGTGGTGCCATATTCTTTCAATTTTTTAATAATGGATTTAATGGTGCTCCGTGGGATGTTCAAAGATTATGTGACCGATCATGTGACACTTAGATTGCACACAGGTGGACTAATTAAAACGAATTATGTGACTTCTGAAAGTAATTGGTTGCACCAGATCTTATTTAGGGGCTTCATAGCAAAGGGGGTGAATACATATGCACGCACCACTTTTCCGTTATTTTTTTAAAAATACTTTTTTTAAACAAGTTATTTTTTTATTTTCACTTCACCAATTTGGACTATTTTGTGTATGTCCATTACATGAAATCCAAATAAAAATCAATTTAAATTACAGGTTGTAATGCAAGAAAATACGAAAAACGCCAAGGGGGCTGAATACTTTTGCAAGGCACTGAACAAAAATATAAATGCAACATGCAACAGTTTAAAAAGATTTTACTGAGTTACAGTTCATTTAAGGACTCTATTTGGGCTCAATTTATTGTTCAGAGTTAGAATATTCTGCGAGGCATGCAAGACAGATTACCAAAACAGATTACCAAAACAGATTACCAAGACATTTGCATATGGTTCTGCCTTCCCCATCCTCTCTCTCCCCATTTAGTTCCGTTAAAGAAACGTTTTGCAACAGAATCGGCGCGAGGGAGAGAGTGGAGGGGGCAGGCAGAACCGTGCGTCTGTCTTGGTAATCTGTTTTGGTAATCTGTCTTGTATGTTTTGCAAATTCACCTCTTCCTCTCTGGTTTTATTTAAATGACACATCTTTCCCCAGGCCTTTATAGCCTGTCTAGTTAGGCTTAAACGTCGTAGTTGAAGTGACAGAAAGCTGAGCAGAGATTGAATACTCTCCTGTTCCTTTTTCCATTTTAGTTTGGAGATATTTGACAGGCTTTGTTTATACACTTTCACTTAGTCTCACTGTCCTCCCTGTTCTACTGTCATCACTGTCCTCCCTGTTTCACTGTCCTCCCTGTCTCACGGTCCTCCCTGTCTCACTCTCCTCCCTGTTTCACTGTTCTACCTGTCTCACTGTCCTCCCTGTCTCACTGTCCTCCCTGTCTCCCCTGTCACCCGGTCTCACTGTCCTCCCTGTCTCACTGTCTCATGTCCTCCCTGTTTCACTGTCTCCCTGTTTCACTGTCCTCCCTGTCTCACTGTCCTCACTGTCTCACTCTCCTCCCTGTCTCATGTCCTCCCTGTCTCCCTGTTTCACTGTCTCCCTGTCTCACGGTCCTCCCTGTCTCACTCTCCCTTCTGTCCTCCCTGTCTCATGTCCTCCCTGTCTCCCTGTTTCACTGTCCTCACTGTCCTCCCTGTCACTGTCCTCGCTGTCACCCTGTCTTCCCTGTCACCCGGTCTCACTGTCCTTCCTGACTCACTGTCCTCACTGTCCTTCCTGACTCACTGTCCTCCCTGGTCTCACTGTCCTCACTGTCTTCCCTGTCCTCACTGTCCTCCCTGGTCTCACTGTCTTCCCTGGTCTCACTGTCCTCCCTGGTCTCACTGTCCTCCCTGGTCTCACTGTCCTCCCTGGTCTCACTGTCCTCCCTGGTCTCACTGTCCTCACTGTCTTCCCTGGTCTCACTGTCTTCCCTGGTCTCACTGTCCTCCCTGGTCTCACTGTCCTCCCTGGTCTCACTGTCCTCCCTGGTCTCACTGTCCTCACTGTCCTCCCTGGTCTCACTGTCCTCCCTGGTCTCACTGTCCTCCCTGGTCTCACTGTCCTCACTGTCTTCCCTGGTCTCACTGTCCTCCCTGGTCTCACTGTCCTCCCTGGTCTCACTGTCTTCCCTGGTCTCACTGTCCTCCCTGGTCTCACTGTCCTCCCTGGTCTCACTGTCCTCCCTGGTCTCACTGTCCTCCCTGGTCTCACTGTCCTCACTGTCTTCCCTGGTCTCACTGTCTTCCCTGGTCTCACTGTCCTCCCTGGTCTCACTGTCCTCCCTGGTCTCACTGTCTTCCCTGGTCTCACTGTCCTCCCTGGTCTCACTGTCCTCCCTGGTCTCACTGTCCTCACTGTCTTCCCTGGTCTCACTGTCCTCCCTGGTCTCACTGTCCTCCCTGGTCTCACTGTCCTCCCTGGTCTCACTGTCCTCCCTGGTCTCACTGTCCTCCCTGGTCTCACTGTCCTCACTGTCTTCCCTGGTCTCACTGTCTTCCCTGGTCTCACTGTCCTCCCTGGTCTCACTGTCCTCCCTGGTCTCACTGTCCTCCCTGGTCTCACTGTCCTCACTGTCTTCCCTGGTCTCACTGTCCTCCCTGGTCTCACTGTCCTCCCTGGTCTCACTGTCTTCCCTGGTCTCACTGTCCTCCCTGGTCTCACTGTCCTCCCTGGTCTCACTGTCCTCCCTGGTCTCACTGTCCTCACTGTCCTCCCTGGTCTCACTGTCCTCACTGTCTTCCCTGGTCTCACTGTCCTCCCTGGTCTCACTGTCCTCCTGTCTTCCCCTTCCAGTGTCTGCCAGTCACAAGCGTCAGAAGGATCAGCAGGCAGGTGGAGCAGCAAAGAGACACAAGCCAAACAGAAAGAGCTCAGTGCCTCCCAAGAAGAACAACAGGAAACCTGGTAATGAAGAGAGTGAGCTCCCTGTCTTTCACAGCACCCACTAGTTACTGAGGGCTACGCTAGGGCTGGTGAATCTGGCCAGGATATATCAGGATATATCAAGCATCTCAGTAGGAGTACTGGTCTAGGATCAGTTTAGCCTTTTGGATCATAATGAATAAGATTATATTAATAGGAGGGACCTGATCCTAGATCAGCACTCTGAGATGCTTGAGACATACGGCCCCTGACTGGCTTCCTCTGGCCTCACTCTCCTATTGCTCTCTCTCTCTGGCTTCCTCTGGCCTCACTCTCCTATTGCTCTCTCTCTCTGGTTTCCTCTGGCCTCACTCTCCTATTGCTCTCTCTCTCTGGCTTCCTCTGGCCTCACTCTCCTATTGCTCTCTCTCTCTGGCTTCCTCTGGCCTCACTCTCCTATTGCTCTCTCTTTCTGGCATCTGGCTTCTTCTGGCCTCACTCTCCTATTGCTCTCTCTTTCTGGCATCTGGCTTCCTCTGGCCTCACTCTCCTATTGCTCTCTCTTTCTGGCATCTGGCTTCCTCTGGCCTCACTCTCCTATTGCTCTCTCTTTCTGGCATCTGGCTTCCTCTGGCCTCACTCTCCTATTGCTCTCTCTTTCTGGCATCTGGCTTCCTCTGGCCTCACCCTCCTATTGCTCTCTCTTTCTGGCATCTGGCTTCCTCTGGCCTCACTCTCCTATTGCTCTCTCTTTCTGGCATCTGAAATGATCAGAGCCACAGTTAGATCAGCTGTAGAACAAGCTGTGCTTTTATAGAAGCACGTCTTCAAATGTTCATTCTAACAACTCTCCAAGCACCAGCAATTACCAACGAAGCAATTCATCTACTTGTAAAAGTTGTTACAATGAAAATTACAATTGTAGCTAATTCATATTATTATTATTATTATTATTATTATTATTATTATTATTATTATTATTATTATTATTATATCTTCCTTCTATTCTGACTCCTCCCTATTGTCCTCCCCCACCCCGCCCCTCCCACTCCCCACTCCCCTCCCCCTCCCCTGCCACTGCCCTGCCACTCCTCTCCCCTCCCCACTCCCCTCCCCCCCTCCCCTGCCACTGCCCTGCCACTCCTCTCCCCTCCCCACTCCCCTGCCACTCCTCTCCCCTCCCCTCCCACTCCCCACTCCCCTCCCCCCTCCCCTGCCACTGCCCTGCCACTCCTCTCCCCTCCCCCCTCCCCTGCCACTGCCCTGCCACTCCTCCCCCCTCCCCTGCCACTGCCCTGCCACTCCTCTCCCCTCCCCTCCCACTCCCCACTCCCCTCCCCCTCCCCTGCCACTGCCCTGCCACTCCTCTCCCCTCCCCTCCCACTCCCCACTCCCCTCCCCCCTCCCCTGCCACTGCCCTGCCACTCCTCTCCCCTCCCCTGCCACTGCCCTGCCACTCCTCTCCCCTCCCCCTCCCCCTCCCCCCCTCCCTTGCCCCTCCCATCCCTGCCCCTCCCCTCCCCGCCCTGCCCCTCCCCTCCAGCCCACAGCAGTGACAGTGAAGACCAGTTATTGGGTGAGAGCATGGCTGAGACCCATGGTGCAGCAGACCTGAAGGGGTCCATCTCCCCCAACTGTCTCGGACAGGGTGAGGGACGCACCCCTCCATCCAGCCAGAAGTACCACAAGCAGCAGCAGCATAGGGTCCCCCCCCACCCCCATGGTAGAACACCATCCGTCTACAAGTGGAGCTTCCAGATGTGTAAGTGTGCCCATACCAACTACAGTATACACAGAGCCTCAACCAACCCTGGCTGTCTTTCACAGAGCCTCAACCAACCCTGGCTAACTTTCACAGAGCCTCAACCAACCCTGGCTGTCTTTCACAGAGCCTCAACCAACCCTGGCTAACTTTCACAGAGCCTCAACCAACCCTGGCTGTCTTTCACAGAGCCTCAACCAACCCTGGCTGTCTTTCACAGAGCCTCAACCAACCCTGGCTGTCTTTCACAGAGCCTCAACCAACTATGGCTGTCTTTCACAGAGCCTCAACCAACCCTGGCTGTCTTTCACAGAGCCTCAACCAACCCTGGCTGTCTTTCACAGAGCCTCAACCAACCCTGGCTGTCTTTCACAGAGCCTCAACCAACCCTGGCTGTCTTTCACAGAGCCACCAACCCCTCCAGATTGATGCTAGCTACAGGAATTCTCATTTACCTTCCGTTTACAACCCACCAGATTGTCTGTTACTATACAGGTAGACTTGCCAGACATAGAGCCCTTTGTGATCACACAGAGGACTGTGGAGAGAGGACTGACTAGTGTTATACTGTTTGGTTTAGATTTATACTCTGAAACACCCCACTGAGTCCTCTCCTTTCAATGTTGTTCCTCTCTTCCCCTAGCGGACCTGGAGAAGATGTGTAGTCTGGAGAGGATTTCCTTCCTCCAGGAGAAGCTGCAGGACATCAGGAACCACTACCTGTCTCTCAAGTCTGAGGTGGCGTCCATCGACAGACGGCGTAAACGCATCAAGAAGAAAGAGAGAGAGAGTGAGTCATCACAATTGACAGTTTATTTGCTACCAGAGCTGTTATGGTAACCACAATAAACAGAGGGAGAAAGAAATGTAGTTTCTAACCATGTACTACTGTATCTGGAGACCAAGACAATCCCTGTTAACCATGTAGCTGGAGACCAAGACATTCCCTGTTAACCATGTAGTACTGTATCTGGCGACCAAGACAATCCCTGTTAACCATGTAGCTGGAGACCAAGACAATCCCTGTTAACCATGTAGTACTGTAGCTGGAGACCAAGACAATCCCTGTTAACCATGTAGTACTGTAGCTGGAGACCAAGACAATCCCTGTTAACCCTGTAGCTGGAGACCAAGACAATCCCTGTTAACCATGTAGCTGGAGACCAAGACAATCCCTGTTAACCCTGTATCTGGAGACCAAGACAATCCCTGTTAACCATGTAGTACTGTATCTGGAGACCAAGACAATCCCTGTTAACCATGTAGTACTGTATCTGGAGACCAAGACAATCCCTGTTAACCATGTAGCTGGAGACCAAGACAATCCCTGTTAACCATGTAGCTGGAGACCAAGACATTCCCTGTTAACCATGTAGTACTGTATCTGGAGACCAAGACAATCCCTGTTAACCCTGTAGCTGGAGACCAAGACAATCCCTGTTAACCCATGTAGTACTGTATCTGGAGACCAAGACAATCCCTGTTAACCATGTAGTACTGTATCTGGAGACCAAGACAATCCCTGTTAACCATGTAGCTGGAGACCAAGACAATCCCTGTTAACCATGTAGTACTGTATCTGGAGACCAAGACAATCCCTGTTAACCATGTAGCTGGAGACCAAGACAATCCCTGTTAACCATGTAGTACTGTAGCTGGAGACCAAGACAATCCCTGTTAACCATGTAGTACTGTATCTGGAGACCAAGACAATCCCTGTTAACCATGTAGTACTGTATCTGGAGACCAAGACAATCCCTGTTAACCATGTTGTACTGTATCTGGAGACCAAGACAATCCCTGTTAACCCTGTATCTGGAGACCAAGACAATCCCTGTTAACCCAGTATCTGGAGACCAAGACAATCCCTGTTAACCATGTAGCTGGAGACCAAGACAATCCCTGTTAACCATGTAGTACTGTATCTGGAGACCAAGACAATCCCTGTTAACCATGTAGTACTGTATCTGGAGACCAATACATTCCCTGTTAACCATGTAGTACTGTATCTGGAGACCAAGACAATCCCTGTTAACCCTGTAGCTGGAGACCAAGACAATCCCTGTTAACCATGTAGTACTGTAGCTGGAGACCAAGACAATCCCTGTTAACCATGTAGCTGGAGACCAAGACAATCCCTGTTAACCATGTAGTACTGTATCTGGAGACCAAGACAATCCCTGTTAACCATGTAGTACTGTATCTGGAGACCAAGACAATCCCTGTTAACCATGTAGTACTGTATCTGGAGACCAAGACAATCCCTGTTAACCATGTAGCTGGAGACCAAGACAATCCCTGTTAACCATGTAGTACTGTAGCTGGAGACCAAGACAATCCCTGTTAACCCTGTACCTGGAGACCAAGACAATCCCTGTTAACCATGTAGTACTGTAGCTGGAGACCAAGACAATCCCTGTTAACCATGTAGTACTGTAGCTGGAGACCAAGACAATCCCTGTTAACCATGTAGTACTGTATCTGGAGACCAAGACAATCCCTGTTAACCATGTAGTACTGTAGCTGGAGACCAAGACAATCCCTGTTAACCATGTACTACTGTATCTGGAGACCAAGACAATCCCTGTTAACCATGTAGCTGGAGACCAAGACAATCCCTGTTAACCCTGTATCTGGAGACCAAGACAATCCCTGTTAACCATGTAACTGGAGACCAAGACAATCCCTGTTAACCATGTAGTACTGTATCTGGAGACCAAGACAATCCCTGTTAACCATGTAGTACTGTATCTGGAGACCAAGACAATCCCTGTTAACCATGTAGCTGGAGACCAAGACAATCCCTGTTAACCCTGTACCTGGAGACCAAGACAATCCCTGTTAACCATGTAGTACTGTAGCTGGAGACCAAGACAATCCCTGTTAACCATGTAGTACTGTAGCTGGAGACCAAGACAATCCCTGTTAACCATGTAGTACTGTATCTGGAGACCAAGACAATCCCTGTTAACCATGTAGTACTGTATCTGGAGACCAAGACAATCCCTGTTAACCATGTAGTACTGTATCTGGAGACCAAGACAGAATCCCTGTTAACCATGTAGCTGGAGACCAAGACATTCCCTGTTAACCATGTAGTACTGTATCTGGAGACCAAGACAATCCCTGTTAACCCTGTATCTGGAGACCAAGACAATCCCTGTTAACCATGTAGTACTGTATCTGGAGACCAAGACAATCCCTGTTAACCATGTAGCTGGAGACCAAGACAATCCCTGTTAACCATGTAGTACTGTATCTGGAGACCAAGACAATCCCTTTTAACCATGTAGTACTGTATCTGGAGACCAAGACAATCCCTGTTAACCCTGTATCTGGAGACCAAGACAATCCCTGTTAACCATGTAGTACTGTATCTGGAGACCAAGACAATCCCTGTTAACCATGTAGCTGGAGACCAAGACAATCCCTGTTAACCATGTAGCTGGAGACCAAGACAATCCCTGTTAACCATGTAGCTGGAGACCAAGACAATCCCTGTTAACCCTGTAGCTGGAGACCAAGACAATCCCTGTTAACCCTGTAGCTGGAGACCAAGACAATCCCTGTTAACCATGTTGCTGGAGACCAAGACAATCCCTGTTAACCATGTATCTGGAGACCAAGACAATCCCTGTTAACCATGTATCTGGAGACCAAGACAATCCCTGTTAACCATGTAGTACTGTATCTGGAGACCAAGACAATCCCTGTTAACCATGTAGTACTGTATCTGGAGACCAAGACAATCCCTGTTAACCATGTAGCTGGAGACCAAGACAATCCCTGTTAACCCTGTATCTGGAGACCAAGACAATCCCTGTTAACCATGTAGTACTGTATCTGGAGACCAAGACAATCCCTGTTAACCATGTAGCTGGAGACCAAGACAATCCCTGTTAACCATGTAGTACTGTATCTGGAGACCAAGACAATCCCTGTTAACCATGTAGCTGGAGACCAAGACAATCCCTGTTAACCCTGTAGCTGGAGACCAAGACAATCCCTGTTAACCATGTTGTTTCTTCTTCTCCCCAGGTACGGTGGCGGCCTCCTCCTCCTCCTCCTCCTCTTCCTCCCCGTCCTCCAGCTCTCTAACAGCAGCGGTGATGTTGACGCTAGCCACTCCTGTGTCCTCCTCTTCCTCCTCTCAGAACTCTGTTGTGTCTGTTGAGTGTAGGTGACCCCCCCCTGAGGCCCAGGACACAGCACTGAGAACTTAACCAGCACCACCCTGGTCCCATCCCAAAACACCCCCAACGCCCAGGCCCTGTCAGCACCCAACGCCCAGGCCCTGTCAGCCCCCAACGCCCAGGCCCTGTCAGCCCCCAACGCCCAGGCCCTGTCAGCACCCAACGCCCAGGCCCTGTCAGCATCCACCCAAGACACACAACGTTTACCCAGGCCCCATCACCATCACCTTCACCTATACCCCTATATCCACCCTCACCCAACAGAACAGCCCCCAATCAGGCTTCACAACCTCCACCCTAACACCCCACACCCAGACCCCCCCATACCAACCCCCTTCCAACAGAACGGACAACTCCCCCAGGCCCCTCCACACCAACCCCCTTCCAACAGAACGGACAACTCCCCCAGGCCCCTCCACACCAACCCCCTTCCAACAGAACGGACAACTCCCCCAGGCCCCTCCATACCAACCACCTTCCAACAGAACGGACACCTCCCCCAGGCCCCTCCACACCAACCCCCTTCCAACAAAACGGACAACTCCCCCAGGCCCCTCCATACCAACCCCCTTCCAACAGAACGGACACCTCCCCCAGGCCCCTCCACACCAACCCCCTTCCAACAAAACGGACAACTCCCCCAGGCCCCTCCATACCAACCCCCTTCCAACAGAACGGACACCTCCCCCAGGCCCCTCCATACCACCCCCCTTCCAACAGAACGGACACCTCCCCCAGGCCCCTCCATACTGTACACCGATCTCCAACAGAACGGACACCTCCCCCAGGCCCCTCCACACCAACCCCCTTCCAACAGAACGGACACCTCCCCCAGGCCCCTCCATACCAACCCCCTTCCAACAGAATGGACAACTCCCCCAGGCCCCTCCATACCAACCACCTTCCAACAGAACGGACACCTCCCCCAGGCCCCTCCACACCAACCCCCTTCCAACAAAACGGACAACTCCCCCAGGCCCCTCCATACCAACCCCCTTCCAACAGAACGGACACCTCCCCCAGGCCCCTCCATACCAACCCCCTTCCAACAGAACGGACACCTCCCCCAGGCCCCTCCATACTGTACACCGATCTCCAACAGAACGGACACCTCCCCCAGGCCCCTCCACACCAACCCCCTTCCAACAGAACGGACACCTCCCCAGGCCCCTCCATACCAACCCCCTTCTAACAGAACGGACACCTCCCCCCAGGCCCCTCCATACTGTACACCGATCTCCAACAGAACGGACACCTCCCCCAGGCCCCTCCATACTGTACACCGATCTCCAACAGAACGGACACCTCCCCCAGGCCCCTCCATACTGTACACCGATCTCCAACAGAACGGACACCTCCCCCAGGCCCCTCCACACCAACCCCCTTCCAACAGAACGGACACCTCCCCCAGGCCCCTCCATACCAACCCACTTCCAACAGAACGGACACCTCCCCCAGGCCCCTCCATACCAACCCCCTTCCAACAGAACGGACACCTCCCCCAGGCCCCTCCATACTGTACACTGATCTCCAACAGAATGGACACCTCCCCCAGGCCCCTCCATACCAACCCCCTTCCAACAGAACGGACACCTCCCCCAGGCCCCTCCATACCAACCCCCTTTTAACAGAACGGACACCTCCCCCAGGCCCCTCCATACTGTACACCGATCTCCAACAGAACGGACACCTCCCCCAGGCCCCTCCATACTGTACACCGATCTCCAACAGAACGGACACCTCCCCCAGGCCCCTCCATACTGTACACCGATCTCCAACAGAACGGACACCTCCCCCAGGCCCCTCCACACCAACCCCCTTCCAACAGAACGGACACCTCCCCCAGGCCCCTCCATACCAACCCACTTCCAACAGAACGGACACCTCCCCCAGGCCCCTCCATACCAACCCCCTTCCAACAGAACGGACACCTCCCCCAGGCCCCTCCATACTGTACACCGATCTCCAACAGAACGGACATCTCCCCCAGGCCCCTCCATACCAACCCCCTTCCAACAGAACGGACACCTCCCCCAGGCCCCTCCATACTGTACACCGATCTCCAACAGAACGGACACCTCCCCCAGGCCCCTCCATACTGTACACCGATCTCCAACAGAACGGACACCTCCCCCAGGCCCCTCCATACTGTACACCGATCTCCAACAGAACGGACACCTCCCCCAGGCCCCTCCACACTGTACACCGATCTCCAACAGAATGGACACCTCCCCCAGGCCCCTCCATACTGTACACCGATCTCCAACAGAACGGACACCTCCCCCAGGCCCCTCCACACTGTACACCGATCTCCAACAAAACGGACACCTCCCCCAGGCCCCTCCATACTGTACACCGATCTCCAACAGAACGGACACCTCCCCCAGGCCCCTCCATACTGTACACCGATCTCCAACAGAACGGACACCTCCCCCAGGCCCCTCCACACTGTACACCGATCTCCAACAGAACGGACACCTCCCCCAGGCCCCTCCACACTGTACACCGATCTCCAACAGAACGGACACCTCCCCCAGGCCCCTCCACACTGTACACCGATCTCCAACAGAACGGACACCTCCCCCAGGCCCCTCCACACTGTACACCGATCTCCAACAGGGGACCAGAGACGACAGAGAGACAGACAAGACAACAAGCACTTTTCTATCCACAGCTGTTTCCTTGGCAAGCTAACTGCACTCAAGTGCACTCTTATGATGATTGGGTGGAAGAATACAATGACAATGAAATTACAAACGTGTTTTTCCTTAAATTGATAAACATTTATAAGAGTTGTTTTCTTCAAGCAATAATTATATTACATCTGATGTGGTTATTTAATATGCGTTAGGGATGGTGTGTACTATGTAGGCAATGCCATCTTCTGTTTTATCCTTCTTGTCACGGTGAATACAGAATGTCAATGCCACATTGGCATGTAGTGTATACTCACAGTAACCTTGCCACGTGTTTCTTCTCTGTCCCCCTCCTAATGGTGAAATGCCTGAGCGGTTTCCTTCCTCTCCGGCAACTGAGTTAGGAAGGACGCCTGTATCTTTGTAGTGACTGGGTGTATTGATACACAATCCAACTTGTAATTAATAACTTCACCAGGCTCAAAGAGATATTCAATGTCTGCTTTTTTTTTTTTTTTTTCTTCCCTTCTACCAATAGGTGCCCTTCTTTGAGAGGCATTGGAAAACCTCCCTGGTCTGTGTGGTTGAATCTGTGTTTGAAATTCACTACTCAACTGAGGGACCTTACAGATAATTTTATGTGTGGGGTACGGAGATGAGGTAGTCGTTAAAAAATCATGTTAAACAACATGTTTACTCCTGATCTTATAGGCTGGCCATAACACAGGGGTTGAATACTTATTAACTCAAGACATTTCAGCTTTTCAAAAACATAATTCCACTTCCACATTATGGTGTATTGTGTGTAGGCCAAAATCTCAATTTAATCAATTTTAAATTCAGGCTAAAACACAACAACATGTGGAAAAAGTAAAGGGGTGTGAATACTTTCTGAAGGCACTGTCTACTTTTAATGTATATGTTTTTACATGGTGATGCAGCCAGTCCACAAGGTGTCACAGCGGCCTTCTTTCATTCTCAGGGGAGAACCCGAAGAAGAGAACCTTACCACGCCAGCCAGGATCAGATGTCATCTAAATCTACTACAGTTTACATGGCAGTATCTAGATGATGGTATATAATGATAGAGGTTTAATCAAGCCTAATGTAATGGAGGTGGCTGTCTTCTGCCTTTCAGTCTTTTAAACTCTCGTGGTCCTTTGATTTCTATCCCAGTTTTTATCACGCTGTTCAGATGATCTAGATTAGATATGCTCCAGATTGATGAGAATTGACCTAAGCACCTCTCTGCAGGGTGGATCAGATTACATTTACCTCTAAGGAGGCTTCAGCATTCTGCATATGCTGCAAAATACATTTTTAGAAATTATATAAAGAATTATTCCCAACTTTGTAATGGATTGTTCCAAGACTATTATATTGGAAATAAATAGATACATGCACTGACAGCAAACTCTTCTCACCCCTACCACCAACAAATAATCATGTTGTTTTAATCAACTCTTCTCACCCCTACCACCAACAAATAATCATGTTGTTTTAATCAACTCTTCACCCCCCTCACCCCTATCACCAAAAAATAATAATGTTGTTTTAATCAACTCTTCTCACCCCTACCACCAACAAATAATCATGTTGTTTTAATCAACTCTTCTCACCCCTAAAACCAACAAATAATCATGTTGTTTTAATCAACTCTTCACCCCCCTCACCCCTACCACCAACAAATAATCATGTTGTTTTAATCAACTCTTCACCCCCTCACCCCTACCACCAACAAATAATCATGTTGTTTTAATCAACTCTTCTCACCCCTACCACCAACAAATAATCATGTTGTTTTAATCAACTCTTCTCACCCCTAACACCAACAAATACTAATGTTGTTTTAATCAACTTTTCTCACCCCTACCACCAACAAATAATCATGTTGTTTTAATCAACTCTTCTCACCCCTAACACCAACAAATACTAATGTTGTTTTAATCAACTTTTCTCACCCCTACCACCAACAAATACTAATGTTGTTTTAATCAACTCTTCTCACCCCTACCACCAACAAATACTAATGTTGTTTTAATCAACTCTTCACACCCCTACCACCAACAAATAATCATGTTGTTTTAATCAACTCTTCACCCCCCTCACCCCCACCACCAACAAATAATCATGTTGTTTTAATCAACTCTTCACCCCCCTCACCCCTACCACCAGCAAATAATCATGTTGTTTTAATCAACTCTTCTCACCCCTAACACCAACAAATACTAATGTTGTTTTAATCAACTTTTCTCACCCCTACCACCAACAAATAATCATGTTGTTTTAATCAACTCTTCACCCCCCTCACCCCTACCACCAACAAATAATAATGTTGTTTTAATCAACTCTTCTCACCCCTACCACCAACAAATAATCATGTTGTTTTAATCAACTCTTCTCACCCCTACCACCAACAAATAATCATGTTGTTTTAATCAACTCTTCACCCCCCTCACCCCTACCACCAACAAATAATAATGTTGTTTTAATCAACTCTTCACCCCCCTCACCCCTACCACCAACAAATAATAATGTTGTTTTAATCAACTCTTCTCACCCCTACCACCAACAAATAATCATGTTGTTTTAATCAACTCTTCTCACCCCTACCACCAACAAATAATCATGTTGTTTTAATCAACTCTTCACCCCCCTCACCCCTACCACCAACAAATAATCATGTTGTTTTAATCAACTTTTCTCACCCCTACCACCAACAAATAATCATGTTGTTTTAATCAACTCTTCACCCCCCTCACCCCTACCACCAACAAATAATCATGTTGTTTTAATCAACTTTTCTCACCCTTACCACCAACAAATAATCATGTTGTTTTAATCAACTCTTCACCCCCCTCACCCCTACTACCAACAAATAATCATGTTGTTTTAATCAACTCTTCTCACCCCTACCACCAACAAATAATCATGTTGTTTTAATCAACTCTTCTCACCCCTACCACCAACAAATAATCATGTTGTTTTAATCAACTCTTCTCACCCCTACCACCAACAAATAATCATGTTGTTTTAATCAACTCTTCTCACCCCTACCACCAACAAATAATCATGTTGTTTTAATCAACTTTTCTCACCCCTATCACCAGCAAATAATCATGTTTTAATCAACTCTTCACCCCCCTCACCCCTATCACCAACAAATAATCATGTTTTAATCAACTCTTCACCTCCCTCAACCCTATCACCAACAGATAATCATGTTCTGGTTTTATTCTCTACTCTGGCCAGGATAATGGTGACAACCAAAGTGCTGTATGTGGATACAATCACTATTTCAGACTCCAGTGTTTATTCCCTTTGGTTGCATTCGAAAAAGGCACCCTATCCCCTGGTCAGAAGGCACCCTATCCCCTGGTCAAAAGGCACCCTATCCCCTGGTCAGAAGGCACCCTATCCCCTGGTCAAAAGGCACCCTATCCCCTGGTCAAAAGGCACCCTATCCCCTGGTCAAAAGGCACCCTATCCCCTGGTCAGAAGGCACCCTATCCCCTGGTCAAAAGGCACCCTATCCCCTGGTCAGAAGGCACCCTATCCCCTGGTCAAAAGGCACCCTATCCCCTGGTCAGAAGGCACCCTATCCCCTGGTCAGAAGGCACCCTATCCCCTGGTCAAAAGGCACCCTATCCCCTTGTCAAAAGGCACCCTATCCTATGGTCAAAAGGCACCCTATCATATGGTCAAATGGCACCCTATCCTATGGTCAAAAGGCACCCTATCCCCTGGTCAAAAGGCACCCTATCCTATGGTCAAAAGGCACCCTATCCCCTGGTCAAAAGGCACCCTATCCCCTTGTCAAAAGGCACCCTATCCTATGGTCAAAAGGCACCCTATCCTATGGTCAAAAGGCACCCTATCCCCTTGTCAAAAGGCACCCTATCCCCTGGTCAAAAGGCACCCTATCCTATGGTCAAAAGGCACCCTATCCCCTGGTCAAAAGGCACCCTATCCTATGGTCAAAAGGCACCCTATCCCCTGGTCAAAAGGCACCCTATCCTATGGTCAAAAGGCACCCTATCCTATGGTCAAAAGGCACCCTATCCCCTTGTCAAAAGGCACCCTATCCTATGGTCAAAAGGCACCCTATCCCCTTGTCAAAAGGCACCCTATCCCCTGGTCAGAAGGCACCCTATCCCCTGGTCAAAAGGCACCCTATCCCCTGGTCAGAAGGCATCCTATCCCCTGGTCAAAAGGCACCCTATCCCCTGGTCAGAAGGCACCCTATCCCCTGGTCAGAAGGCACCCTATCCCCTGGTCAGAAGGAACTCTATCCCCTGGTCAAAAGGCACCCTATCCCCTGGTCAAAAGGCACCCTATCCCCTGGTCAGAAGGCACCCTATCCCCTGGTCAGAAGGCACCCTATCCCCTGGTCAGAAGGCACCCTATCCCCTGGTCAGAAGGCACCCTATCCCCTGGTCAGAAGGCACCCTATCCCCTGGTCAGAAGGCACCCTATCCTAGTAGTACTCTAGGAATAGGTTGCCATTTGGGATGCATACTTTGTATAGATCCCTACTGTATTATACCCTGAAGGGAGGTTTGTTTGGCAATGTTTGTAATTGTATGCCTTTGATATACATTTGTATATTGAGAAGACAAGTGTTTTGAGTCAAGCTGTTTAATATCTTGCACTGTTCATAATGAGAACATCCTTTTCTGTACAGGCAGTGGTACTGTTTAAACATGGAGTTTCATCACTGTTCATAATGAGAACATCCTTTTCTGTACAGGCAGTGGTACTGTTTAAACATGGAGTTTCATCACTGTTCATAATGATAACATCCTTTTCTGTACAGGCAGTGGACTGTTTAAACATGGAGTTTCATCACTGTTCATAATGATAAAATCATTTTCTGTACAGGCAGTGATACTGTTTAAACAGTGGACATAGTGAGAAGGGTCAAAGCATGTACTTTGTTTTCCCTTTAATTCTCAAATGGCACCCTATTCCCTATGTAGTGCCCAATGGGCCCTGGTCAAAAGAAGTGCACTATATAGGGAATAGGGTGCCATTCTCTGGTCTAAAGTAGTGCACTATATAGGGAATAGGGTGCCATTCTCTGGTCTAAAGTAGTGCACTATATAGGGAATAGGGTGCCATTTGGGATGTGTATGTTTGTTTGGTTTCATTAGTTTTGTTGTTCTAAGGTTTTTTTACTAGACTGGTTGTTTTCTTTGTCTTGGCTTTTTATTCAATAGTTTTTGTTTAATTTTCTGCTAGCTTGTGCTTGTATCAGAAGCATTCCCTATGAGCACAAGACGTTGAAAATACGTATTTTTGATTACGTCATTTCAACCAATTTTGCTCACTGGGTTTAGTGGTTTTGAAAATATATTTTCCAACCTGTCCATGCCCTGTAAAGTTTTCTGGACCTCTCTGGAACGTTCTGGAACAGCGAGCGAGAGAGTGTGATTAAGCATACAGAAAGTACTGCATTTATTTATTCGGCACATTACAGGATGGACATAAAATTGTAATTAATTTATTGTACAAATGTAAGCAAAAAAGAAGCCTCTGTTTCAAATAAATGCCATAGTTTGTGAACTTCATTGTATTGTCTTTGGTCTGGTGGAAATGTCACACCTGCCATGTGATCTGGTCAACACTCTCAGCTGTAGTCATGTGATCTGGTCAACACTCACAGCTGTAGTCATGTGATCTGGTCAACACTCACAGCTGTAGTCATGTGATCTGGTCAACACTCACACCTTCCATGTTATCTGGTCAACACTCACAGCTGTAGTCATGTGATCTGGTCAACACTCACAGCTGTAGTCATGTGATCTGGTCAACACTCACAGCTGTAGTCATGTGATCTGGTCAACACTCACAGCTGTAGTCATGTGATCTGGTCAACACTCACACCTGCCATGTGATCTGGTCAACACTCACAGCTGTAGTCATGTGATCTGGTCAACACTCACAGCTGTAGTCATGTTATCTGGTCAACACTCACAGCTGTAGTCATGTGATCTGGTCAACACTCACACCTGCCATGTGATCTGGTCAACACTCACAGCTGTAGTCATGTGATCTGGTCAACACTCACACCTGCCATGTGATCTGGTCAACACTCACAGCTGTAGTCATGTTATCTGGTCAACACTCACAGCTGTAGTCATGTGATCTGGTCAACACTCACAGCTGTAGTCATGTTATCTGGTCAACACTCACAGCTGTAGTCATGTGATCTGGTCAACACTCACAGCTGTAGTCATGTTATCTGGTCAACACTCACAGCTGTAGTCATGTGATCTGGTCAACACTCACAGCTGTAGTCATGTGATCTGGTCAACACTCACAGCTGTAGTCATGTGATCTGGTCAACACTCACAGCTGTAGATGTAATTACTGTAATCTGTGGGTACTTTGGTACTTTACCTACCTTAGTTGAATGCACTGGCTCTGGAGAAGAGTGAAGATGTAATTACTGTAATCTATGGATAGTGTGGTGCTTTACCTACGTTAGTTGAATCTTATCCTAGTAACACCCTCTAGTGGTTTATATATAGTCTCATGTATCTTATCCTAGTAACACCCTCTAGTGGTTTATATATAGCCTCATGTATCTTATCCTAGTAACACCCTCTAGTGGTTTATATATAGTCTCATGTATCTTATCCTAGTAACACCCTCTAGTGGTTTATATATAGTCTCATGTATCTTATCCTAGTAACACCCTCTAGTGGTTTATATATAGCCTCATGTATCTTATCCTAGTAACACCCTCTAGTGGTTTATATATAGTCTCATGTATCTTAGCCTAGTAAAACCCTCTAGTGGTTTATATAGCCTCATGTATCTTAGCCTAGTAACACCCTCTAGTGGTTTATATATAGTCTCATGTATCTTATCCTAGTAACACCCTCTAGTGGTTTATATATAGCCTCATGTATCTTAGCCTAGT
The DNA here is from genome assembly GCA_036851935.1 of Coregonus suidteri. Lineage (NCBI taxonomy): Eukaryota > Metazoa > Chordata > Actinopteri > Salmoniformes > Salmonidae > Coregonus > Coregonus suidteri. The sequence continues at coordinate 627,558 of CM072243.1, forward strand.
AACACCCTCTAGTGGTTTATATTAGTCTCATGTATCTTATCCTAGTAACACCCTCTAGTGGTTTATATATAGCCTCATGTATCTTATCCTAGTAACACCCTCTAGTGGTTTATATATAGTCTCATGTATCTTATCCTAGTAACACCCTCTAGTGGTTTATATATAGTCTCATGTATCTTATCCTAGTTCTGTGAAGCCAAAATTCTGTGCCCATTAGTTTCTTACTATGCTAATAAATACTAATTATTTGGATGTCAGGGACAAGATTGTAGACCTACACAAGGCTGGAATGGGCTACAAGACCATCGCCAAGCAGCTTGGTGAGAAGGTGACAACAGTTGGTGCGATTATTCGCAAATGGAAGAAACACAAAATAACTGTCAATCTCCCTCGGCCTGGGGCTCCATGCAAGATCTCACCTCGTGGAGTTGCAATGATCATGAGAACGGTGAGGAATCAGCCTAGAACTACATGGGAGGATCTTGCCAATGATCTCAAGGCAGCTGGGACCATCGTCACCAAGAAAACAATCGGTAACACACTACGCCGTGAAGGACTGAAATCCTGCAGCGCCCGCAAGGTCCCCCTGCTCAAGAAAGCACATATACAGGCCCGTCTGAAGTTTGCCAATGAACATCTGAATGATTCAGAGGAGAACTGGGTAAAAGTGTTGTGGTCAGATGAGACCAAAATCAAGCTCTTTGGCATCAACTCAACTCGCCGTGTTTGGAGGAGGAGGAATGCTGCCTATGACCCCAAGAACACCATCCCCACCGTCAAACATGGAGGTGGAAACATTATGCTTTTGGGGTGTTTTTCTGCTAAGGGGACAGGACAACTTCACCGCATCAAAGGGACGATGGACGGGGCCATGTACCGTCAAATCTTGGGTGAGAACCTCCTTCCCTCAGCCAGGGCATTGAAAATGGGTCGTGGATGGGTATTCCAGCATGACAATGACCCAAAACACACGGCCAAGGCAACAAAGGAGTGGCTCAAGAAGAAACACATTAAGGTGCTGGAGTGGCCTAGCCAGTCTCCAGACCTTAATCCCATAGAAAATCTGTGGAGGGAGCTGAAGGTTCGAGTTGCCAAACGTCAGCCTCGATACCTTAATGACTTGGAGAAGATCTGCAAAGAGGAGTGGGACAAAATCCCTCCTGAGATGTGTGCAAACCTGGTGGCCAACTACAAGAAACGTCTGACCTCTGTGATTGCCAACAAGGGTTTTGCCACCAAGTACTAAGTCATGTTTTGCAGAGGGGTCAAATACTTATTTCTCTCATTAAAATGCAAATCAATTCATAACATTTTTGACATGCGTTTTTCTGGATTTTGTTGTTGTTCTGTCTCTCACTGTTCAAATAAACCTACCATTAAAATTATAGACTGATCATGTCTTTGTCAGTGGGCAAACGTACAAAATCAGCAGGGGATCAAATAATTTTTTCCCTCACTGTACATTTAGGATAAATGAATAACTAGATATATATGGGGGAACATGAACGCACTAAACCATTTAAAACGGAAAATTAAATAATTCTGCAAAGGAAATGTAGCAAAGCAATTTATTTTGGTCCTGAATACAAAGTGTTATGTTTGGGGCAAATCCAATAGAACACACCACTGGCTGCATTATGTTCTGGGTATGCTTGTAATTGTTAAGGACTGGGGAGTTTTTCAGGATAAAAAATAAATGGAATGGAGCTAAGCACATGCAAAATCCTAGAGGAGACCCTGGTTCAGTCTGCTTTCCACCAGACGCCGGGAGACGAATTCACCTTTCAGCAGGACAATAACCTAAAACACAAGGCCAAATCTACACTGGAATTGTTACCAAGAAGACAGTGAATGTTCCTGAGTGGCCTAGTTACAGTTTTGACTTAAATCTACTTGAAAATCTGTGGCAAGACCTGAAACTTGTTGTCTAGCAATGATCAACAACCAATTTGACAGAGCTAGAAGAATTTTGAAAATAATAAATCAACAAATATTGTACAATCCAGGTGTGGAAAGCTCTTAGAGAATTACCCAGAAAGACTCACAGCTGTAATCGCTGCCAAAGGTGCTTCTAATAGTATTGACTCTTGAGTACTTATGTAAATGAGATATTTCTGTATTTTAAAATGTCTAAAAATATGTTTTCACTTTGTCATTATGGGGTATTGTGTGTAGATGGGTGAGAAAAACAATATATTTAATCCATTTTGAATTCAGGCTGTAACACAACAAAATGTGGAATAAGTCAAGGGGTATGAATACTTTCTGAAGGCACTGTATAATGCTATAGTCCCCCTCCACAACAAACTATATTTGGTTAGTAGAGACCCTACTCAGTATTTCCCATCCCACTTTAGCTGAGACGGGTAGAAAAGGTTTCTATCTACAAGCCAATATGTATCCCATGTACAGTCTATTACAGTGTATTGCATTGGGGGCCATGGAGGGGGCGGAGAAGGAAGTGCTGATGGATATGTACAACACAGTCCCCTCCAAAACGAATCATATTTGGTTAGTATCAATCAATCAATCAAATATATTTATAAAGCCAGTTTTACATCAACAGATGTCAAAGTGCTATACAGAAACCCAGCCTAAAACCCCTCACATCAAGCAGATGTAGAGACCCTACTCAGTATTTCCCACTCACAGGTATAAAAGTTCTCTCTACAGCCCAATATTCTCAACATACCAGTGTAGATTTCTTTTGTATAATGTATAAAAAAAAATATATATATATATTAAACCATTGCCCAAATATTCCTTTTGAAGTGTATCCCTCATTTTAATCCGAAATGTACAATAAAAATCGATATAAATACAAAAAACAAACAAATATTATAAAAAAACTAGTCAGGAAGATTCTGTATCTAGCTAGCAGGCTGGCTAGTCAGCGGTGTGTCTCCTCTCCGGAGATGATGGGCTCCATGGCTGGGGTGGCCGGAGCCATGTTCATTGACTCCATGGCTGGGGTGGCCGGAGCCATGTTCATTGGCTCCATGGCTGGGGTGGCCGGAGCCAGGTTCATTGGCTCCATGGCTGGGGTGGCCGGAGCCATGTTCATTGGCTCCATGGCTGGGGTGGCCGGAGCCAGGTTCATTGGCTCCATGGCTGGGGTGGCCGGAGCCAGGTTCATTGGCACCATGGCACGTAAGTCATGTTAGCTTGCAAGCATGCTTGGTAGCTAACGTTAGCTAGCCAACTGGCAAGTGTTTTTTTTGTGCCTGCGACAAATGGCTGGCTAGCTAGCTAGCTTAAGAATGTTGGCTAACAATCTAGCGTGATATAATTGCATTAAAATCATACACAAAAAAATGTATTTGGTATATCATGTTATTGCTAGTTAGTTAGTCAATAGCTAATTGCTTAGTTTACGAAGTGCCACCATATCTGCTTAGCCATTGAGCTAGCTAAGATATCCAGCTAACGTTAGATACACTGCATGGCCAAAAGTATGTAGACGGTGACAGGTGTATAAAATCGAGCACACAGGCATGTAATCTCCATAGACCAACAAGTCAGTCAGATTTCTGCCCTGCTAGAGCTGCCCCGGTCAACTGATCTCTGCCCTGCTAGAGCTGCCCCGGTCAACTGATCTCTGCCCTGCTAGAGCTGCCCCGGTCAACTGATCTCTGCCCTGCTAGAGCTGCCCCGGTCAACTGTAAGTGCTGTTATTGTGAAGTGGAAACGTCTAGGAGCAACAATGGTAGGCCACACAAGCTCACAGAACGGGACTGCAGAGTGCTGTAGCGCGTAAAAATCATCTGTCCTCGGTTGCAACACTCACTACCGAGTTCCAAACTGTCTCTGGAAGCAACGTCAGCACAATAACTGTTTGCCGGGAGCTTCATGAAATGGGTTTCCATGGCCGAGCAGCCAAGCGTCCGCTGGAGTGGTGTAAAGCTCGCCGCCATTGGACTCTGGAGCAGTGGAAACGCGTTCTCTGGAGTGATGAATCACGCTTCACCATCTGGCAGTCCGACAGACTAATCTGGGTTTAGCGGATGCCAGGAGAACGCTACCTGCCCCAATGCATAGTGTCAACTGTAAAGTTTGGTGGAGGAGGAATAATGGTCTAGGGCTGTTTTTCATGGTTCGGTGTAGGCCCCTTAGTTCCAGTGAAGGGAAATCGTAACGCTACATCATACAATGACATTCTAGACGATTCTGTGCTTCCAACTTTGTGGCAACAGTTTGGGGAAGGCCCTTTCGTGTTTCAGAATGGCAATGCCCCCATGCACAAAGCGAGGTCCATACACAAATAGTTTGTCGAGATCGGTGTGGAAGAACTTGACTGGCCTGCACAGAGCCCTGACCTCAACCCCATCGAACACCTTTGGGATGAATTGGAATGCCGACTGCAAGTCAGGCCTAATCTCCCAACATAAGTGCCCAACCTCACTAATGCTCTTGTGGCTGAATGGAAGCAAGTCCCACAGCAATGTTCCAACATTTAGTGGAAAGCCTTCCCAGAAGAGTGGAGGCTGTTATAGCAGCAAAGGGGGGACCAACTCCATATTAATGCCCATGATTTTGGAACGAGATGTTCGACGAGCAGGTGTCCACATACTTTTAGTCATGCAGTGTAGTTAACTAGCGTTGGATAACATAGCTGATGAATCAATCGGGTCAATCCAAGCTTAAGGATGTTTTGTCGACTCTTGTTGTTTTGACAACGTAACAATTATAGTAAGTACGCTAAGGGTGTTAGTTAAGTAAATATGTAGCCAAGGGCGACTTCTTGGTTATGCTTAGCTAGCTAGTTAAGTAAATATGTAGCCAAGGGCGGCTTCTTGGTTATGCTTAGCTAGCTAGCTAAGTCAACTACCTCTGCCACATGTTAGCTAACGTGTTCACCATATATACTTCTATGGTTTCCACAAGCCCACCCTCTCCCACTTTCATGTAACTGACATGTTGTCTGTAACTCACCCTTTCTTTACCATACCAATAATCCAATATCAAGTTGTCTCAACAGGCAGAAGTAAACAGAAGTCTTCCCCAGAGAAGAAACCCTCTCTACAGAGCTCAGTGGACAGACCAGAGAGTCAGTCAGGGGGCTAATGATTGAAGATGAGGAGGTAGTGCTTCTAGAAAGCTCTTTGTTTTATCTCCTCTGTACTGACTGTCTGCCATTTAGCTGCCTGACCTGAAGGATGCGGAGAGGAGCTGCTAGCACAAGGTGAGCTGTCAAATCAAATCATATTTTATTTGCCACATGCGCTGAATACAACAGGTGTAGACCTTACAGTGAAATGCTTACTTACAAGCCCTTAACCGACAATGCAGTTTTAAAAAAAAAAAAGAAGAAAAAAAAGTGATAAGTAAAAAAATACAAAATAGCAAATAATTAAAGAGCAGCAGTAAAATAAAATAACAATAGGGAAGCTATATACAGGGGGTACTGGTACAGAGTCAATGTGCGGGGGCATATGTTCTGTTTGTATTTTTGACTTTGTTTTGTTTCCCCCATATGTAACTCTGTGTTGTTGTTTTTATCACACTGCTTTGCTTTATCTTGGCCAGGTCGCAGTTGTAAATTAGAACTTGTTCTCAACTGGCTTACCTGGTAAAATAAAGGTGAAATAAAATAAAGATTAACAGGTTAGTCGAGGTAATTGAGGTAATATGGGTAGAGTTAAAGTGACTATACATAAATAATCAACAGAGTAGCAGCAGCGTACAAGAGGGAGTTGGGGTGGGGTGGGGTGGGCAATGCAAATAGTCCGGGTAGCCATGATTAGCTGTTCAGGAGTCTTATGGCTTGAGGGTAGAAGCTGTCAAGAAACCTTTTGGACCTAGACTTGGCGCTCCGGTACCGCTTGCCGTGCGGTAGCAGAGAGAACAGTCTATGACTAGGGTGGCTGGAGTCTGTTTCCTCTGACACCGCCTGGTATAGAGGTCCTGGATGGCAGGAAGCTTGGCCCCAGTGATGTACTGGGCTGTACGCACTACCCTCTGTAGTGCCTTGCGGTCGGAGGCCAAGCAGTTGCCAAACCAGGAGGTGATGCAATCAGTCAGGATGCTCTCGATGGTGCAGCTGTAGAACCTTTGGAGGATCTGAGGACCCATGCCAAATCTTTTCAGTCTCCTGAGGGGGAATAGGCTTTCTCGTGCCCGCTTCATGACTGTCTTGGTGTGTTTGGACCATGATAGTTTGTTGGTGATGTGGACACCAAGGAACTTGAAGCTCTCAACCTGCTCCACTACAGCCCCATCGATGAGAATGTGGGCGTGCTTGACCCTCCTTTTCCTGTAGTCCACGATCATCTCCTTTGTCTTGATCACGTTGAGGGAGAGGTTGTTATCCTGGCACCACACGGCCAGGTCTCTGACCTCCTCCCTATAGGCTGTCTCATCATTGTCGGTGATCAGGACTACCACTGTTGTGTCGTCGGCAAACTTAATGATGATGTTGGAGTCGTGCCTGGCCATGCAGTCATGAGTGAACAGGGAGTACAGGAGGGGACTGAGCACGCACCCCTGAGGGGCCCCCGTGTTGAGGATCAGCGTGGCAGATGTGTTGTTACCTACCCTTACCACCTGGGGGCGGCCCGTCAGGAAGTCCAGGAATCAGTTGCAGAGGGAGGAGTTTAGTCCAAGGGTCCTTAGCTTAGTGATGAGCTTTGAGGGCACTATGGTGTTGAACGCTGAGCTGTAGTCAATGAATAACATTCTCACGTAGGTGTTCCTCTTGTCCAGGTGGGAAAGGGCAGTGTGGAGTGCAATAGAGATTGCATCATCTGTGGATCTGTTGGGGCGGTATGCAAATTGGAGTGGGTCTAGGGTTTCTGGGATAATGGTGTTGATGTGAGCCATGATCAGCCTTTCAAAACACTTCATGGCTACAGATGTGAGTGCTACGGCTTGGTAGTCATTTAGGCAGGTTATCTTAGTGTCCTTGGCCACAGGGACTATGGTGGTCTGCTTGACACATGTTAATATTACAGACTCAGTCAGGGACATAATGAAAATGTCAGTAAAGACACTTGCCAGTTGGTCAGCGCATGCTCGGAGTACACTTCCTGGTAATCCGTCTGGCCCTGAGGCCTTGTGAATGTTGACCTGCTTAAAAGTCTTACTCACATCGGCTACGGAGAGCATGATCACATAGTCATCCGGAACAGCTGATGCTGTCATGCATGCTTCAGTGTTGCTTGCCTCGAAGTGAGCATAGAAATGATTTAGCTCATCTGGTAGGCTTGTGTCACTGGGCAGCTCGCGGCTGTGCTTCCCTTTGTAGTCTGTAATCGTTTTCAAGCCCTGCCACATCCGACGAGCGTCGGAGCCGGTGTAGTACGATTCAATCTTAGTCCTGTATTGACTCTTTGCCTGTTTGATGGTTCGTCGGAGGGCATAGTATGATTTCTTATAAGCGTCCGGGTTAGAGTCCTGCTCCTTGAAAGCGGCAGCTCTACCCTTTAGCTCAGTGCAGATGTTGCCTGTAATCCATGGCTTCTGGTTGGGATATGTACATACGGTCACAACGTCATTGATGCACTTATTGATGAAGCCAGTGACTGATGTGGTGTACTAGCTCTGTGCCACTGTGACAGCCAAACCTACATATTAGGAACTGGGGGGGGGGGGGGGGGGGGGGGGATTACTTTATCCTATCCCAGGTATTCCTTAAAGAGGTGGGGTTTCAAATGTCTCCGGAAGGTGGTGAGTGACTCCGCTGTCCTGGCGTCGTGAGGGAGCTTGTTCCACCATTGGGGTGCCAGAGCAGCGAACAGTTTTGACTGGGCTGAGTGGGAACTGTGCTTCCGCAGAGGTGCCGTTCCCCTCACAGCTCCGTAGGCAAGCACCATGGTCTTGTAGCAGATGCGAGCTTCAACTGGAAGCCAGTGAAGTGTGCGGAGGAGCGGGGTGACGTGAGAGAAACTTGGGAAGGTTGAACACCAGACGGGCTGCGGCATTCTGGATGAGTTGTAGGGGTTTAATGGCACAGGCAGGGAGCCCAGCCAACAGCGAGTTGCAGTAATCCAGACGGGAGATGACAAGTGCCTGGATTAGGACCTGTGCCGCTTCCTGTGTAAGGCAGGGTCGTACTCTCCGAATGTTGTAGAGCATGAACCTACAGGATCGGGTCACCGCCATGATGTTAGCGGAGAACGACAGGGTGTTGTCCAGGGTCACGCCAAGGCTCTTCGCACTCTGGGAGGAGGACACAACAGAGTTGTCAACCGTGATGGCGAGATCATGGAACGGGCAGTCCTTCCCCGGGAGGAAGAGCAGCTCCGTCTTGCCAAGGTTCAGCTTGAGGTGGTGATCCGTCATCCATACTGATATGTCTGCCAGACATGCAGAGATGCGATTTGCCACCTGGTTATCAGAAGGGGGAAAGGAGAAGATTAGTTGTGTGTCGTCTGCGTAGCAATGATAGGAGAGGCCATGTGAGGATATGACAGAGCCAAGTAACTTGGTGTACAGCGAGAATAGGAGAGGGCCTAGAACTGAGCCCTGGGGGACACCAGTGGTGAGAGCACGTGGTGCGGAGACAGATTCTCGCCACGCCACTTGGTAGGAGTGACCGGTCAGGTAGGACGCAATCCAAGAGTGAGCCGCGCCGGATATGCCCAGCTCGGAGAGGGTGGAGAGGAGGATCTGATGGTTCACAGTATCAAAGGCAGCAGACAGGTCTAGAAGGACAAGAGCAGAGGAGAGAGAGTTAGCTTTAGCAGTGCGGAGAGCCTCCGTGACACAGAGAAAAGCAGTCTAGGTTGAATGACCAGTCTTGAAACCTGACTGGTTTGGATCAAGAAGGTCATTCTGAGAGAGATAGCAAGAGAGTTGGCTAAAGACGGCACGCTCAATAGTTTTGGAGAGAAAAGAAAGAAGGGATACTGGTCTGTAGTTGTTGACATCAGAGGGATCGAGTGTTGGTTTTTTGAGAAGGGGTGCAACTCTCGCTCTCTTGAAGACGGAAGGGACATAGCCAGCGGTCAAGGATGAGTTGATCAGCGAGGTGAGGTAAGGGAGAAGGTCACCGGAGATGGTCTGGAGAAGAGAGGAGGGGATAGGGTCAAGCGGGCAGGTTGTTGGGCGGCCGGCCGTCACAAGTCGCAAGATTTTATCTGGAGAGAGAGGGGAGAAAGAAGTCAAAGCATAGGGTAGGGCAGTGTGAGCAGGACCAGCAGTGTCATTTGACTTAACAAACGAGGATTGGTTGTCGTCAACCTTCTTTTCAAAATGGTTGACGAAGTCATCCACACAGAGAGGGGGGGGGGGGGGGGGGGGAGGATTCAGCAGGGAGGAGAAGGTGGCAAAGAGCTTCCTAGGGTTAGAGGCAGATGCTTGGAATTTAGAGTGGTAGAAAGTGGCCTTAGCAGCAGAAACATATTAAGAAAATGTAGAGAGGAGGGAGTGAAAAAAGATGCCAGGTCCGCAGGGAGTCTAGTTTTCCTCCATTTCCGCTCGGCTGCCCGGAGCCCTGTTCTGTGAGCTCGCAATGAGTCATCAAGCCACGGAGCTGGAGGGGAGGACCGAGCCGGCCGGGAGGATAGGGGACATAGAGAGTCAAAGGATGCAGAAAGGGAGGAGAGGAGGGTTGATGAGGCAGAATCAGGAGATTGGAGGGAGAAGGATTGAGCAGAGGGAAGAGATGATAGGATGGAAGAGGAGAGAGTAGCGGGAGAGAGAGAGCAAAGGTTGCGACGGCGCATTACCATCTGAGTAGGGGCAGAGTGAGTAGTGTTGGAGGAGAGCGAGAGAGAAAAGGATACAAAGTAGTGGTCGGAGACATGGAGGGGAGTTGCAGTGAGATTAGCAGAAGAACAGCATCTAGTAAAGATGAGGTCAAGCGTATTGCCTGCCTTGTGAGAAGGGGGGGACGGTGAGAGGGTGAGGTCAAAAGAGGAAAGGAGTGGAAAGAAGGAGGCAGAGAGAAATGAGTCAAAGGTAGACGTAGGAAGGTTGAAGTCCCCCAGAACTGTGAGGGGTGAGCCATCCTCAGGAAAGGAACTTATCAAGGCGTCAAGCTCATTTATGAACTCTCCAAGGGAACCTGGAGGGCGATAGATGACAAGGATGTTAAGCTTAAATGAGCTAGTGACTGTGACAGCATGGAATTCAAATGAGGAGATAGACAGATGGGTCAGGGGAAAAATAGAGAATGTCCACTTGGGAGAGATGAGGATTCCTGTGCCACCACCCCGCTGACCAGATGCTCTCGGGGTATGCGAGAACACATGATCAGATGAGGAGAGAGCAGTAGGAGTAGCAGTGTTTTCAGTGGTAATCCATGTTGCCGTCAGCGCCAAGAAGTCGAGGGACTGGAGGGTAGCATAGGCTGAGATGAACTCTGCCTTGTTGGCAGCAGAATGGCAGTTCCAGAGGCTGCCTGAGACCTGGAACTCCACGTGGGTGGTGCGTGCAGGAACCACCAGGTTAGAGAGGCAGCAGCCATGCGGTGTGAGGCGTTTGTATAGCCTGTGCGGAGAGGAGAGAACAGGGATAGACAGAGGCATAGTTGACAGGCTGCAGAAAATGGCTACAATAATGCAAAGGAGATCGGAATGAAATGAACTAAACATCTGGGAAAGGAGATAGCGGGGCCTCCCTCACCACAACACCCAAATATAACTCTCCCAACTTCCACCTCAGAAACTATAATTGTTGTAAACTACAGTGGTTCAATGTTTTCTAGAAATAGACTAACTTAGTTTATTCAGCTAGCTAACTTGGTACAGTATTCTTCCGTGAAAATCATCCAGGGCACCTAGTCATAAGATGCCACAGCCAGCTAGCATGCCGGACTCCAACAACACGGTTTAGCACCAATACTCGGCCACAACAAACCACCAGTGTGTCAACACGCCAAGCAGATCATTCGTGTCCGTGTCTAACGTTGTGGGTTAGTCCCGACAGCTTGAGCGAGTCCGTCGTCAACTTATTCAGCCAGTTAGTTAGCTAGAATAGTTAGCATACTAGCTAGCCATTGCTTTCAGACAAAGAAGTAACCCCTCCTTTCACGGCACGAACACACAGAGAGAGCCAAGCTAACGTTAACTAGTCACCCATGTCCCGAATTCCTTGAACGACTCTGGCTACCAATATGTAAAAAACAAAACACAAATGTAGGTTATGACTTACCCCTAGCAGCTACTGTTAGCTAGCCAAGTGCAAAGCTAGCCACTGAATTTACTCAGCCAGTTCGCGTCTTTTCGCTAGGTCGTTCCAGCTATTGTTTACTAGTAGCTATCCAGGTAGCAACAAGCTAGCTAAATTTCAAGCACAGTAGCCACTTACTACCTAACGTTAACGGTTCAGACAATGAGGTTAGAAAACAGCTGAATGGTAGGCATTATTGTATGTAATCGTTGTAGGCAGCTAGCTGGCGTAATTACAGGCACTCTCAGGCGTGAAACAACTATCCACAGTTGCTAATAGTTACCAATAGCTACCTGCCAGCTAGTCCAGGTAGTGGGGTTAGCCAGCTAGCTTCGTGCTTCACCGGACTCAGACGAATACAATACTAACCTACAATAATTACATACAACAACCCACGATAACTACCTACAATACCTAACTACAATCTAAATACATAGTTTAAGCCTTACTCGACAAAGCCCAAGCTATGTATAAAGCCAAGCTTACCCGACGACCTCACCCGACGACCTCACCCGACGAACTCCTCCTGTCGTAATTTTAATGCCATCTGTCAAGCATGGTGGAGGCAATGTGATGGTCTGGGGGTGCTTTGGTGGTGGTAAAGTGGGAGATTTGTACAGGGTAAAAGGGATCTTGAAGAAGGAAGGCTATCACTCCATTTTGCAACGCCATGCCATACCCTGTGGACGGCGCTTGATTGGAGCCAATTTCCTCCTACAACAGGACAATGACCCAAAGCACAGCTCCAAACTATGCAATAACTATTTAGGGAAGAAGCGGTCAGCTGGTATTCTGTCTATAATGGAGTGGCCAGCACAGTCACCGGATCTCAACCCTATTGAGCTGTTGTGGGAGCAGCTTGACCGTATGGTACGTAAGAAGTGCCCATTAAGCCAATCCAACTTGTGGGAGGTGCTTCAGGAAGCATGGGGTGAAATCTCTTCAGATTAACTCAACAAATTGACAACTAGAATGCCAAAGGTCTGCAAGGCTGTAATTGCTGCAAAGTTTGAAGGACACAATTCATTATTTCTAACCTTGTCAATGACTACATTTCCTATGCATTTTGCTCCATTTCCTATTCAAATTCATTTCATGTATGTTTTCATGGAAAACAAGGACATTTCTAAGTGTCCCCAAACTTTTGAATGGTGAGGTACGTTCACTGTGAGGTGGACTCTCTTTACTGTGTTGATTGTTTTCTAAGATGTCTGTGGAAGGAGTGTTTCTTTGTGTTTCTGAAAGCATCCTGTTTCCTCCAAGTCATTGAATTGAATGTGAGAAATGTTGTATTCATTGTTTGTTTCTGTAGTCTGCATGGCAACTAGATGGCAGTAGCAGTGCATGAAGAGCTGAGTGCCAGTATCGTCTGAAATGTAGGCCAATGCGTTTGTATCTGCATATAGTAGCACCAGAAGCCTTGGGGATGTACAGGAATGGCTTATGGCATGTTGATGTATTTTTAATATCTATCTGTTCTTGTGAAAATATACTCCAAGCTTGTCATATAACAAAAAAATGTGGTCTTTGAATGGTGTTTTAGTCAGAATCTACTGACTGCGTATTTACATTTGACATTTTAGTCATTTAGCAGACGCTCTTATCCAGAGCGACTTACAGTTAGTGAGTGCATACATTTTCATACTATTTCCTGTATTACCTGCCATAGTGTCTTGTCTTCAAATGCAGTTACCTCGGCTCAGATCGTTGATAGTCCGGTCACGGTTAGCTTCGGTTTACAGATTTAATTAGGATACCATAGTACCAGTGCTCAGTATTTCCCTAGAACCACTGGAGAATGGCAGCACTAACAGATCTGGGACAGAACCACTGGAGAATGGCAGCACTAACAGATCTGGGACAGAACCACTGGAGAATGGCAGCACTAACAGATCTGGGACAGAACCACTGGAGAATGGCAGCACTAACAGATCTGGGACAGAACCACTGGAGAATGGCAGCACTAACAGATCTGGGACAGAACCACTGGAGAATGGCAGCACTAACAGATCTGGGACAGAACCACTGGAGAATGGCAGCACTAACAGCTCTGGGACAGAACCACTGGAGAATGGCAGCACTAACAGATCTGGGACAGAACCACTGGAGAATGGCAGCACTAACAGCACTGGGACAGAACCACTGGAGAATGGCAGCACTAACAGATCTGGGACAGAACCACTGGAGAATTTTTTTACATTTTACATTTTAGTCATTTAGCAGACGCTCTTATCCAGAGCGACTTACAGTTAGTGCATACATTTTTTATTTTATTTTCATACTGGCCCCCCCATGGGAATCGAACCCACAACCCTGGCGTTGCAAACGCCATGCTCTACCAACTGAGCTACATCCCTGCCGGCCATTCCCTCCCCTACCCTGGACGACGCTGGGCCAATTGTGCGCCGCCCCATGGGTCTCCCGGTCGCAGCCGGCTACGACAGAGCCTGGATTCGAACCAGGATCTCTAGTGGCACAGCTAGCACTGCGATGCAGTGCCTTAGACCACTGCGCCACTCGGGAGACAAAAAATGGCAGCACTAACAGATCTTGGACAGAACCACTGGAGAATGGCAGCACTGACAGATCTGGGACAGAACCACTGGAGAATGGCAGCACTAACAGATCTGGGACAGAACCACTGGAGAATGGCAGCACTAACAGATCTGGGACAGAACCACTGGAGAATGGCAGCACTAACAGATCTGGGACAGAACCACTGGAGAATGGCAGCACTGACAGATCTGGGACAGAACCACTGGAGAATGGCAGCACTGACAGATCTGGGACAGAACCACTGGAGAATGGCAGCACTGACAGATCTGGGACAGAACCACTGGAGAATGGCAGCACTAACAGATCTGGGACAGAACCACTGGAGAATGGCAGCACTGACAGCTCTGGGACAGAACCACTGGAGAATGGCAGCACTGACAGCTCTGGGACAGAACCACTGGAGAATGGCAGCACTGACAGATCTGGGACAGAACCACTGGAGAATGGCAGCACTGACAGATCTGGGACAGAACCACTGGAGAATGGCAGCACTGACAGATCTGGGACAGAACCACTGGAGAATGGCAGCACTGACAGATCTGGGACAGAACCACTGGAGAATGGCAGCACTAACAGATCTGGGACAGAACCACTGGAGAATGGCAGCACTGACAGATCTGGGACAGAACCACTGGAGAATGGCAGCACTAACAGATCTGGGACAGAACCACTGGAGAATGATCTGGGACAGAACCACTGGAGAATGATCTGGGACAGCCTGCACAGCACAGCTGGGTAGTAGACTGACAGACAGGGAGTCTCAGAAGGCTGAAATCAGACGCTGACAATCTGCACTCAGGAGATCTCATGTCCATGTTAGAACAGGGTTAGGGTTAGGGTTAGGGTTAGAATGTCCATGTTAGAACAGGGTTAGGGTTAGAATGTCCATGTTAGAACAGGGTTAGGGTTAGGGTTAGAATGTCCATGTTAGAACAGGGTTAGGGTTAGGGTTAGAATGTCCATGTTAGAACAGGGTTAGGGTTAGGGTTAGAATGTCCATGTTAGAACAGGGTTAGGGTTAGGGTTAGGGTTAGAATGTCCATGTTAGAACAGGGTTAGGGTTAGGGTTAGGATGTCCATGTTAGAACAGGGTTAGGGTTAGGGTTAGGGTTAGAATGTCCATGTTAGAACAGGGTTAGGGTTAGGGTTAGGATGTCCATGTTAGAACAGGGTTAGGGTTAGGGTTAGAATGTCCATGTTAGAACAGGGTTAGGGTTAGGGTTAGGGTTAGAATGTCCATGTTAGAACAGGGTTAGGGTTAGGGTTAGAATCCTAGAGTCCCAAAAGGCACCATATTCACCCAGTCACATACACATTATGTTATTCTAGCTTCTTGGGGATCTAAAGTTAATTTCCATTAAAAATGGTATTTTCCCTAACCCTTACCATAACCCTAACCTTAACCCGTAACCCAAACTCTAAACCTAACCCCTTCCCCTAACTGTATCAAATAGAATAAAATCAAACGTTATTTGCCACATGCGCCGAATACAACAGGTGTAGACATTACAGTGAAATGCTTACTTACAAGCCCTTAACCAACAGTGCAGTTTTTTTTTTTAAGTTAAAAAAAAAAAGCTAATAACTAAAGAGCAGCAGTAAAATAAAATAACAGTAGAGGCTCTATACAGTTAGAGAGGCTATATACAGTAAGAGGCTACAAAAGTAGAGAGGCTATATAAGTAGAGAGGCATATACAGTAGAGAGGCTATATACAGTAGAGAGGCTATATACAGTAGAGGGCTATATACAGTAGAGGCTATATACAGTAGAGGCTATATACAGTAGAGAGGCTTATATACAGTAGAGAGGCTATATACAGTAGAGGCTATATACAGTAGAGAGGCTATATACAGTAGAGAGGCTATATACAGTAGAGAGGCTATATACAGTAGAGAGGCTATATACAGTAGAGGCTATATACAGTAGGGAGGCTATATACAGTAGAGGGCTATATACAGTAGAGGCTATATACAGTAGAGGCTATATACAGTAGAGAGGCTATATACAGTAGAGGCTATATACAGTAGGGAGGCTATATACAGTAGAGGCTATATACAGTAGAGGCTATATACAGTAGGGGCTATATACAGTAGAGGCTATATACAGTAGAGGCTATATACAGTAGAGGCTATATACAGTAGAGGCTATATACAGTAGGGAGGCTATATACAGTAGAGGCTATATACAGTAGAGGGGCTATATACAGTAGAGGGGCTATATACAGTAGAGGCTATATACAGTAGAGGGGATATATACAGTAGAGAGGATATATACAGTATAGAGGCTATATACAGTAGAGGGGCTATATACAGTAGAGGCTATATACAGTAGAGGCTATATACAGTAGAGGCTATATACAGTATAGAGTCTATATACAGTAGAGAGGCTATATACAGTAGGAGGCTATATACAGTAGAGGCTATATACAGTAGAGAGGCTATATACAGTAGAGAGGCTATATACAGTAGAGAGGCTATATACAGTAGAGGCTATATACAGTAGAGAGGCTATATACAGTAGAGAGGCTATATACAGTAGAGGCTATATACAGTAGAGAGGCTATATACAGTAGAGGCTATATACAGTAGAGGCTATATACAGTAGAGGCTATATACAGTAGAGAGGCTATATACAGTAGAGAGGCTATATACAGTAGAGGCTATATACAGTAGAGAGGCTATATACAGTAGAGGCTATATACAGTAGAGAGGCTATATACAGTAGAGGCTATATACAGTAGAGAGGCTATATACAGTAGAGGCTATATACAGTAGAGGGCTATATACAGTAGAGGCTATATACAGTAGAGGCTATATACAGTAGGGAGGCTATATACAGTAGAGGCTATATACAGTAGGGAGGCTATATACAGTAGGGAGGCTATATACAGTAGAGGCTATATACAGTAGAGGCTATATACAGTAGAGAGGCTATATACAGTAGAGAGGCTATATACAGTAGAGAGGCTATATACAGTAGAGGCTATATACAGTAGAGGCTATATACAGTAGAGGCTATATACAGTAGAGGCTATATACAGTAGAGGCTATATACAGTAGGGAGGCTATATACAGTAGAGACTATATACAGTAGAGGCTATATACAGTAGAGAGGCTATATACAGTAGAGAGGCTATATACAGTAGAGAGGCTATATACAGTAGAGAGGCTATATACAGTAGAGGCTATATACAGT
Organism: Coregonus suidteri; assembly: GCA_036851935.1. Taxonomy (NCBI): domain Eukaryota; kingdom Metazoa; phylum Chordata; class Actinopteri; order Salmoniformes; family Salmonidae; genus Coregonus; species Coregonus suidteri. Next base: position 644,424 of record CM072243.1, read on the forward strand.
AGAGAGGCTATATACAGTAGAGAGGCTATATACAGTAGAGGCTATATACAGTAGAGAGGCTATATACAGTAGAGAGGCTATATACAGTATAGAGGCTATATACAGTAGAGAGGCTATATACAGTAGAGGGCTATATACAGTAGAGGCTATATACAGTAGAGGATATATACAGTAGAGGGGATATATACAGTAGAGAGGCTATATACAGTAGAGAGGCTATATACAGTAGAGGCTATATACAGTAGAGGGCTATATACAGTAGAGAGGCTATATACAGTAGAGGGGATATATACAGTAGAGAGGCTATATACAGTAGAGAGGCTATATACAGTAGAGGGGATATATACAGTAGAGAGGCTATATACAGTAGAGAGGCTATATACAGTAGAGGCTATATACAGTAGAGGCTATATACAGTAGAGGCTATATACAGTAGAGAGGCTATATACAGTAGAGAGGCTATATACAGTAGAGGCTATATACAGTAGAGGCTATATACAGTAGAGAGGCTATATACAGTAGAGAGGCTATATACAGTAGAGGCTATATACAGTAGAGAGGCTATATACAGTAGAGGCTATATACAGTAGAGAGGCTATATACAGTAGAGGCTATATACAGTAGAGAGGCTATATACAGTAGAGGCTATATACAGTAGAGAGGCTATATACAGTAGAGGCTATATACAGTAGAGAGGCTATATACAGTAGAGGCTATATACAGTAGAGGCTATATACAGTAGAGAGGCAATGTGAAATAACAGTAGGGAGGCTATTTATAGGGGGTACCGGTGCAGAGTCAATGTGAAATAACAGTAGGGAGGCTATATACAGGGGGTACCGGTACAGAGTCAATGTGCGGGGGCATATGTTAGTCGAGGTAATATGTACATGTGGGTAGAGTTAAAGTGACTACGCATAAATAATAAACAGAGTAGCAGCAGCGTAAAAGAGGGGGATGGGGTGGGGGGGGGTGGGGGGGGTCAGTGCAAATAGTCAGGGTAGCCATGATTAGCTGTTCAGGAATCTTATGGCTTGGGGGTAGAAGCTGCTTAGAAGCCTCTTGGACCTAGACTTGGCGCTCCGGTACTGCTTGCCATGTGGTAGCAGAGAGAACAGTCTATGACTAGGGTGGCTGGAGTCTTTAGTGCCTTGCGGACGGAGGCCGAGCAGTTGCCATATCAGGCGGTGATGCAGCCAGTCAGGATGCTCTCGATGGTGCAGCTGTAGAACCTTTTGAGAATCTGATGACCGATGCCAAATCTTTTCAGTCTCCTGAGGGGGAATAGGCTTTGTCGTGCCCTCTTCACGACTGTCTTGGTGTGTCACGTTGAGGGAGAGGTTGTTATCCTGGCACCACACGGCCAGGTCTCTGACCTCCTCCCTATAGGCTGTCTCATCGTTGTCGGTGATCAGGCCTACTACTGTTGTGACGTCGGCAAACTTAATGATGGTGTTGGAGTCGTGCCTAGCCATGCAGTCATGGGTGAACAGAGAGTACAGGAGGGGACTGAGCACACACCCCTGAGGGGCCCCCGTGTTGAGGATCAGCGTGGCAGATGTGTTGTTGCCTAACCTTAAATCAATCAATAAATCAAATTTATAAAGCCCTTTCTACATCAGCAGATGTCGCAAAGTACTTTTTTTTTTATTTAACTAGGCAAGTCAGTTAAGAACTAATTCTTATTTACAATGACGGCCTACACCGGCCAAACCCGGACGACGCTGGGCCAATTGTGCGCTGCCCTATGGGACTTCCAATCACGGCCGGTTGTGATACAGCCTGGAATCGAACCAGGGGGTCTGTAGTGACGCCTCAAGCACTGAGATCCAGTGCCTTAGACCGCTGCGCCACTCGGGAGCCCAATATACAGAAACCCAAAACCCAGCCCAAAACCCCAAAACAGCAATGCAGATGTAGAAGCACATCCCTTACCACCAGGGGGCAGCCCATCAGGAAGTCCAGGATCCAGTTGCAGAGGGAGGTGTTTAGTCCCAGGGTCCTTAGCTTAGTGACGAGCTTTGAGGGCACTATGGTGTTGAACGCTGAGCTGTAGCCATTTAGTTGAGGTTTAGGGTTTAGTGAATGATTTGTCCCAAATACAATGCTTTTAGTTTTTGAAATATTCAGGACTAACTTATTCCTTGCCACCCATTCTGAAACTAACTGCAGCTGTTTGTTTAGTGTTGCAGTTATTTCAGTCGCTGTAGTAGTTGACGTGTATAGTGTTGAGTCATCCGCATACATAGACACTCTGGCTTTACTCAAAAGTAGCCTGTCGTTAGTAAAGACTGAAAAAAGTAAGGGGCCTAGACAGCTGTCCTAAAAAACATGTATTGGGATCTGCAGACAGCTGTGTGTGACACTGTGTGCTCTTGGGTGTAGTACAGGAAGTGAGTGGGTATTAATGTGTCCTTGGGAGAGGAAACTGATTGATGTGTTTTGGGGTCAGACAGGGACACTAGCTGGGTGTGTGACTGTGTTTTGGGGTCAGACAGGGACACTAGCTGGGTGTGTGACTGTGTTTTGGGGTCAGACAGGGACACCAGCTGGGTGTGTGACTGTGTTTTGGGGTCAGACAGGGACACTAGCTGGGTGTGTGACTGTGTTTTGGGGTCAGACAGGGACACTAGCTGGGTGTGTGACTGTGTTTTGGGGTCAGACAGGGACACTAGCTGGGTGTATGACTGTGTTTCGGGTTCAGACAGACATTTTTCCTATTTTGTTGCCTTACAACCTGAAATTAAAATTGATTTTTGGGGGGTTTGTATCATTTGATTTACACAACATGCCTACCACTTTGAAGATGCAAAATAATTTTTGGGTGAAACAAACAAGAAATAAGACCAAAAAAAAGAACCTGAGCGTGCATAACTATTCACCCCCCCAAAGTCAATACTTTGTAGAGCCACCTTTTGTAGCAATTACAGCTGCAAGTCTCTTGGGGTATGTCTCTATAAGCTTGGCACATCTAGCCACTGGGATTTTTGCCCATTCATCAAGGCAAACTGCTCCAGCTCCTTCAAGTTGGATGGGTTCCGCTGGTGTATAACAATCTTTAAGTCATACCACAGATTCTCAATTGGATTGAGGTCTTGGCTTTGACTAGGCCATTCCAAGACATTTAAATGTTTCCCCTTAAACCACTCGAGTGTTGCTTTAGCAGTATGCTTAGGGTCATTGTCCTGCTGGAAGGTGAACCTCCATCCCAATCTCAAATCTCTGGAAGACTGAAACAGGTTTCCCTCAAGAATTTCCCTGTATTTAGCGCCATCCATCATTCCTTCAATTCTGACCAGTTTCCCAGTCCCTGCCGATGAAAAACATCCCCACAGCATGATGCTACCAACACCATGCTTCACTGTGGGGATGGTGTTCTCGGGGTGATGAGTGGTGTTGGGTTTGCGCCAGACATAGCGTTTTCCTTGATGGCCAAAAATCTGACCAGAGTACCTTCTTCCATATGTTTGGGAGTCTCCCACATGCCTTTTGGCGAACACCAAACGTGTTTGCTTATTTTTTTCTTTAAGCAATGGCTTTTTTCTGGCCACTCTTCCGTAAAGCCCAACTCTGTGGAGTGTACGGCTTAAAGTGGTCCTATGTACAGATACTCCAATCTCCGCTGTGGAGCTTTGCAGCTCCTTCAGGGTTATCTTTGGTCTCTGTTGCCTCTCTGATTAATGCCCTCCTTGCCAGGTCCGTGAGTTTTGGTGGGCGGCCCTCTCTTGGCAGGTTTGTTGTGTTGCCAAATTCTTTCAATTTCTTATAATGGATTTAATGGTGCTCCGTGGGATGTTCAAAGTTTCAGATATTTTTCTATAACCCAACCCTGATATGTACTTCTCCACAACTTTGTCTCTGACCTGTTTGGAGAGCTCCTTGGTCTTCATGGTGCCGCTTGCTTGGTGGTGCCCCTTGCTTAGTGGTGTTGCAGACTCTGGGGCCTTTCAGAACAGGTGTATATATATACTGAGATCATGTGACAGATCATGTGACACTTAGATTGCACACAGGTGGACTTTATTTAACTAATTATGTGACTTCTGAAGGTAATTGGTTGCACCAGATCTAATTTAGGGGCTTCATAGCAAAGGGGGTGAATACATATGCACGCACCACTTTTAAGTAATTTTTTTCATTTCACTTCACCAATTTGGACTATTTTGTGTTTGTCCATTACATGAAATCCAAATAAAAATCAATTTAAATTACAGGTTGTAATGCAACAAAATAGGAAAAACACCAAGGGGGATGATTACTTTTGCAAGGCACTGTATATATGTAAATTATATATATATTTTTTCAATGTACTTTACTCAAACTAGTGAATATCACTTATTATAAATGAGATCATGAACTATCAGCTCTCTGAATATCCAGGGCCTGTACTCTTCACATTTACTATCCACAGTGGAGACAAATCAGACCCCAATAATTACAGGGGAATTTGCATAAACAGCAACTTGGGAAAGGTTTTCTGTAGCATTTTGAATTCAAGAATTCAAACCTTTCTTCAAGACAAAATGTAATAAGTAAGTCAAATTGGCTTTCTCCCCAACCATCGCACTACTGACCATATATACACCTTACACACACTAATTAATAAACACGTCCACCAAAAAAAAAGAGGGCAAAATCTTTGCTTGCTTTATTGACTTTAAAAAAGCATTCGATTGTTGTTTTGGCAATATTGACACAATGTTTTTCATGCCAATAAAGCAGCTTGAATTTGAGAGAGAGTGTGAGTCCTGGGTACGGTGCCAGGGGAGACAGACAGATTACTCTGCAGAGAGAGAGAGTACTGTGATACGGTGCCAGGGGAGACGGACAGATTACTCTGCAGAGAGAGAGAGTACTGTGGTACGGTGCCAGGGGAGACAGACAGATTACTCTGCAGAGAGAGAGTACTGTGGTACGGTGCCAGGGGAGACATACAGATTACTCTGCAGAGAGAGAGTACTGTGGTACGGTGCCAGGGGAGACGGACAGATTACTCTGCAGAGAGAGAGAGAGTACTGTGGTACGGTGCCAGGGGAGACAGACAGATTACTCTGCAGAGAGAGAGAGTACTGTGGTACGGTGCCGGGGGAGACAGACAGATTACTCTGCAGAGAGAGAGAGTACTGTGGTACGGTGCCAGGGGAGACAGACAGGTTACTCTGCAGAGAGAGAGTACTGTGGTACGGTGCCGGGGAGACAGACAGATTACTCTGCAGAGAGAGAGAGTACTGTGGTACGGTGCCAGGGGAGACAGACAGATTACTCTGCAGAGAGAGAGTACTGTGGTACGGTGCCAGGGGAGACAGACAGATTACTCTGCAGAGAGAGAGTACTGTGGTACGGTGCCAGGGGAGACAGACAGATTACTCTGCAGAGAGAGAGTACTATGGTACGGTGCCAGGGGAGACATACAGATTACTCTGCAGAGAGAGAGTACTGTGATACGGTGCCAGGGGAGACAGACAGATTACTCTGCAGAGAGAGAGTACTGTGGTACGGTGCCAGGGGAGACAGACAGATTACTCTGCAGAGAGAGAGTACTGTGGTACGGTGCCAGGGGAGACAGACAGATTACTCTGCAGAGAGAGAGAGTACTGTGGTACCCGGTGCCAGGGGAGACAGACAGATTACTCTGCAGAGAGAGAGTACTGTGGTACGGTGCCGGGGGAGACAGACAGATTACTCTGCAGAGAGAGAGTACTGTGATACGGTGCCAGGGGAGACAGACAGATTACTCTGCAGAGAGAGAGTACTGTGGTACGGTGCCAGGGGAGACAGACAGATTACTCTGCAGAGAGAGAGAGTACTGTGGTACGGTGCCAGGGGAGACAGACAGATTACTCTGCAGAGAGAGTACTGTGGTACGGTGCCAGGGGAGACAGACAGATTACTCTGCAGAGAGAGTGTGAGTCCTGGGTACGGTGCCAGGGGAGACAGACAGATTACTCTGCAGAGAGAGAGTACTGTGGTACGGTGCCAGGGGAGACAGACAGATTACTCTGCAGAGAGAGAGTACTGTGGTACGGTGCCAGGGGAGACAGACAGATTACTCTGCAGAGAGAGAGTACTGTGGTACGGTGCCAGGGGAGACAGACAGATTACTCTGCAGAGAGAGAGAGTACTGTGGTACGGTGCCAGGGGAGACAGACAGATTACTCTGCAGAGAGAGAGTACTGTGGTACGGTGCCAGGGGAGACAGACAGATTACTCTGCAGAGAGAGAGAGTACTGTGGTACGGTGCCAGGGGAGACAGACAGATTACTCTGCAGAGAGAGAGTACTGTGGTACGGTGCCAGGGGAGACGGACAGATTACTCTGCAGAGAGAGAGTACTGTGGTACGGTGCCAGGGGAGACAGACAGATTACTCTGCAGAGAGAGAGAGTACTGTGGTACGGTGCCAGGGGAGACAGACAGATTACTCTGCAGAGAGAGAGAGTACTGTGGTACGGTGCCAGGGGAGACAGACAGATTACTCTGCAGAGAGAGAGTACTGTGGTACGGTGCCAGGGGAGACAGACAGATTACTCTGCAGAGAGAGAGAGTACTGTGGTACGGTGCCAGGGGAGACAGACAGATTACTCTGCAGAGAGAGAGAGTACTGTGGTACGGTGCCAGGGGAGACAGACAGATTACTCTGCAGAGAGAGAGTACTGTGGTACGGTGCCAGGGGAGACAGACAGATTACTCTGCAGAGAGAGTGTGAGTCCTGGGTACGGTGCCAGGGGAGACAGACAGATTACTCTGCAGAGAGAGAGTACTGTGGTACGGTGCCAGGGGAGACAGACAGATTACTCTGCAGAGAGAGAGAGTACTGTGGTACGGTGCCAGGGGAGACAGACAGATTACTCTGCAGAGAGAGAGAGTACTGTGGTACGGTGCCAGGGGAGACAGACAGATTACTCTGCAGAGAGAGAGTACTGTGGTACGGTGCCAGGGGAGACAGACAGATTACTCTGCAGAGAGAGAGTACTGTGGTACGGTGCCAGGGGAGACAGACAGATTACTCTGCAGAGAGAGAGTACTGTGGTACGGTGCCAGGGGAGACAGACAGATTACTCTGCAGAGAGAGAGAGTACTGTGGTACGGTGCCAGGGGAGACGGACAGATTACTCTGCAGAGAGAGTACTGTGGTACGGTGCCAGGGGAGACAGACAGATTACTCTGCAGAGAGAGAGTACTGTGGTACGGTGCCAGGGGAGACAGACAGATTACTCTGCAGAGAGAGTGTGAGTCCTGGGTACGGTGCCAGGGGAGACAGACAGATTACTCTGCAGAGAGAGTACTGTGATACGGTGCCAGGGGAGACAGACATATTACTCTGCAGAGAGAGAGTACTGTGGTACGGTGCCAGGGGAGACGGACAGATTACTCTGCAGAGAGAGAGTACTGTGATACGGTGCCAGGGGAGACAGACAGGTTACTCTGCAGAGAGAGAGTACTGTGGTGTGTTGTCATGGAGAGGGCAGGCAGACAGGCTGGCTGGGGGAATATGAGACATGTTGAGAGGCTGTGTAGGTTATTAACAGCACTACGAATGGCCACTCTATTTCTCTCTCTCCAGAAGCTCAGTGATTTAACCCTTTACACTTGTGATAATTGGCCTATATAGATGGGGCAAATTGAAATGTTTCTTACAGAGGAAATATGATGCATAACCATGGTAGCAAGGGAACAGTTTAGAGATTATGGGAAAATCATTAGACCGAAGTTGAGGACACAACAGTTCACCTGACACGAGACTGAATCCAAACATTGCAAAAATGGTGAATTCTACTTTTACTGTACTTTTCAACTTATTTGTTGATAATGAAATCTGAAAATACTCTGGATAGATTCAGTAACATGATAAGAATATTATTGGAAAATGTGGAGTAGGTGCTATATAATATTTTTTTGAACAAGGGTTTGAGTGAGAGGATTAACTGGTGTCTCCATGTGACCACACACCTCTCCAAAGTGTGCAAATTGAATTTTAGGACTCAAAGAAGAGTCTTCAACTATAAGGTACTTTTGTTGATCTCTCCTAGTTGTGTCGTTGAGGAACACAGCCCTGCATCACACTTTTACTTCACTACATTCCTAAAGAAAATATTGTACTTTTTACTCCATACATTTTCCATGACAACCAAAAGTACTCGTTACATTTTGAATGGTTAGCAGGACAGGAAAATAGACGAATTCGCACACTTATTAAGAGAACACGTGGTCATCCCTACTACCTATGGTCTGGCAGACTCACTAAACACAAATGGATGTTTTGTAAATAATGTCTGAGTGTTGGAGCGTGCCCCTGGCTATCTGAAAAATTTAAAAACAAGAAGGAATTTTAAATAATTTATACTTTTACTTTTACTTTTGATACTTCAGTATATTTAAAACCATGTCTTTCAGATACGTTTTTTTGTCTGTTTGTATATTTAGCAATGAATCCTCTGATAGGAACATCACTGATAGACGTCCAATGACTCTATGGAACAAGGACAACCATATCTACACCCACAAAAATGAATAGAGCGATCAGTATCACATAGAGCCTTATAGTGTGATCAGTATCACATAGAGCCTTATAGTGTGATCAGTATCACATAGAGCCTTATAGTGTGATCAGTATCACATAGAGCCTTATAGTGTGATCAGTATCACATAGAGCCTTATAGTGTGATCAGTATCACATAGAGCCTTATAGTGTAATCAGTATCACATAGAGCCTTATAGTGTGATCAGTATCACATAGAGCCTTATAGTGTGATCAGTATCACATAGAGCCTTATAGTGTGATCAGTATCACATAGAGCCTTATAGTGTGATCAGTATCACATAGAGCCTTATAGTGTGATCAGTATCACATAGAGCCTTATAGTATGATCAGTATCACATAGAGCCTTATAGTGTGATCAGTATCACATAGAGCCTTATAGTGTGATCAGTATCACATAGAGCCTTATAGTGTGATCAGTATCACATAGAGCCTTATAGTGTGATCAGTATCACATAGAGCCTTATAGTGTGATCAGTATCACATAGAGCCTTATAGTGTGATCAGTATCACATAGAGCCTTATAGTGTGATCAGTATCACATAGAGCCTAATAGTGTGATCAGTATCACATAGAGCCTTATAGTGTGATCAGTATCACATAGAGCCTTATAGTGTGATCAGTATCACATAGAGCCTTATAGTGTGATCAGTATCACATAGAGCCTTATAGTGTGATCAGTATCACATAGAGCCTTATAGTGTGATCAGTATCACATAGAGCCTTATAGTGTGATCAGTATCACATAGAGCCTTATAGTGTGATCAGTATCACATAGAGCCTTATAGTGTGATCAGTATCACATAGAGCCTTATAGTGTGATCAGTATCACATAGAGCCTTATAGTGTGATCAGTATCACATAGAGCCTTACAGTGTGATCAGTATCACATAGAGCCTTAGTGTGATCAGTATAACATAGAGCCTTATAGTGTGATCAGTATCACATAGAGCCTTATAGTGTGATCAGTATCACATAGAGCCTTATAGTGTGATCTATATCACATAGAGCCTTCGCGAAATGCCACAAAGCAGGACTACATTCATTTTTAGATCTCGACCCCCCCATCAATACACCAGAAGCTGTCATAGGGTGTTTCATTCAGCGCCCGAAGCCCTGACCTGCCTTCCTCCTGGGCCCTGACCTGCCTTCCTCCTGGGCCCTGACCTGCCTTCCTCCTGGGCCCTGACCTGCCTTCCTCCTGGGCCCTGACCTGCCTTCCTCCTGGGCCCTGACCTGCCTTCCTCCTGGGCCCTGACCTGCCTCAGACATGATGAAAAAAAGCCCAGATTCCCCCAGGGTTAAATTCCCCCAGGGTTAAAGGTAGGGGTGTGAATCAGAAAACCAGTCAGTATCTGGTGTGACCACCATTTGTCTCATGCAGCATGACACATCTCATTCGCATAGAGATGATCAGGCTGTTGATTGTGACCTGTGGAATGTTGTCCCACTCCTCTTCAATGGCTGTGCGAAGTTGCTGGATATTGGCAGGAACTGGAATACGCTGTCATACACGTCGATCCAGAGCATCCCAAACATGCTCAATAGGTGACATGTCTGGTAAGTATGCAGGCCATGGAAGAACTGGGACATTTTCAGCTTCCAGGAATTGTGAACAGATCCTTGCGACATGGGGCCGTGCATTATCATACTGAAACATGAGGTGATGGCGGTGGATGAATGGCACAACAATGGGCCTCAGGATCTCGTCACGGTATCTCCTGTGCATTCAAATTACCATCGATAAACTGCAATAGTTTTTTGTTATCCGTATCTTATACCTGACCATATAATAACCCCATCGCCACCATCACGGGGCACTCCGTTAACCACATTGACAAACCGCTTGCCCACACGGCGCCATACAAGCTGCCTGCCATCTGCCCTGTACAGTTGAAACCGGGATTAATCTGTGAAGAGCACATTTCACCAGCGTGCCAGTGGCTACCCTGGTGAGGATGACGAGCACGCAGATGAGCTTTTTAGAGTGGCCTTTTATTGTCCCCAGCACAAGGTGCACCTGTGTAATGATCATGCTGTTTAATCAGCTTCTTGATATGCCACACCTGTCAGGTGGATGGATTATCTTGGCAAAGTGGAAATGCTCACTAACAGGTCTATAAACTATATTTGTTCACAACATTTGAGAGAAATAAACTTGGAACATTTCTGGGATCTTTTATTTCAGCTCATGAAACATTACATTTACATTTTACATTTTAGTCATTTAGCAGACGCTCTTAACCAGAGCGACTTACAGGAGCAATTAGGGTTAAGTGCCTTGCTCAAGGGCACATTAACGTCATTTAGCAGACGCTCTTAGCCAGAGCGACTCACAAATTGGTGCGTTCACCCTATAGCCAGTGGGATAACCACTTTACAATTTGGGGGGGGGGGGGGGGGGGGGGGGGTTAGAAGGAATACTTTAGCCTATCCCAGGTATTCCTTAAAGAGGTGGGGTTTCAAATGTCTCCGGAAGGTGGTGAGTGACTCCGCTGTCCTGGCGTCGTGAGGGAGCTTGTTCCACCATTGGGGTGCCAGAGCAGCGAACAGTTTTGACTGGGCTGAGCGGGAGCTGTGCTTCCGCAGAGGAAGGGGAGCCAGCAGGCCAGAGGTGGATGAACGCAATGTCCTCGTTTGGGTGTAGGGATTGATCAGAGCCTGAAGGTACAGGGGGTGCCGTTCCCCTCACTGCTCCAAAGGCAAGCACCATGGTCTTGTAGCGGATGCGAGCTTCAATTGGAAGCCAGTGGAGTGTGCGGAGGAGGGGGGTGACGTGAGAGAACTTGGGAAGGTTGAACACCAGACGGGCTGCGGCATTCTGGATGAGTTGTAGGGGTTTAATGGCACAGGCAGGGAGCCCAGCCAACAGCGAGTTGCAGTAGTCCAGACGGGAGATGACAAGTGCCTGGACCAGGACCTGCGCCGCTTCCTGTGTAAGGCAGGGTCGCACTCTCCGAATGTTGTAGAGCATGAACCTGCAGGAGCGGGTCACCGCCTTGATGTTGGCGGAGAACGACAGGGTGTTGTCCAGGGTCACGCCTAGGCTCTTCGCACTCTGGGAGGAGGACACAGCGGAGTTGTCTACCGTGATGGCGAGATCATGGAACGGGCAGTCCTTCCCCGGGAGGAAGAGCAGCTCCGTCTTGCCAGGGTTCAGCTTGAGGTGGTGATCCGTCATCCATACTGATATGTCTGCCAGACATGCAGAGATGCGATTCGCCACCTGGTTATCAGAAGGGGGAAAGGAGAAGATTAGTTGTGTATCGTCAGCGTAGCAATGATAGGAAAGGCCATGTGAGGATATGACAGAGCCAAGTGACTTGGTGTATAGGGAGAAAAGGAGAGGGCCCAAAACCGATCCCTGGGGGACACCAGTGGTGAGAGCACGTGGTGCGGAGACAGCTTCCCGCCACGCCACTTGGTAGGAGCGACCGGTCAGGTAGGACGCAATCCAGGAGTGAGCCGCGCCGGAGATGCCCATTTCGGAGAGGGTGGAGAGGAGGATCTGATGGTTCACAGTATCAAAGGCAGCAGACAGGTCTAGAAGGACAAGAGCAGAGGAGAGAGAGTTAGCTTTAGCAGTGCGGAGAGTCTCTGTGACACAGAGAAGAGCAGTCTCAGTTGAATGACCAGTCCTGAAACCTGATTGGTTTGGATCAAGAAGGTCATTCTGAGAGAGATAGCAAGAGAGTTGGCTAAAGACGGCACGCTCAATAGTTTTGGAAAGAAAAGAAAGAAGGGATACTGGTCTGTAGTTGTTGACATCAGTGGGGTCGAGTGTTGGTTTTTTGAGAAGGGGAGTAACTCTCGCTCTCTTGAAGACGGAAGGGACATGGCCAGCGGTCAAGGATGAGTTGATCAGCGAGGTGAGGTAGGGGAGAAGGTCACGGAGATGGTCTGGAGAAAGGAGGAGGGGATGGGGTCAAGCGGGCAGGTTGTTGGGCGGCCTGCAGTCACAAGTCGCAGGATCTTATCTGGAGAGAGAGGGGAGAAAGAAGTCAAAGCATAGGGTAGGGCAGTGTGAGCAGGACCAGCAGTGTCATTAGACTTAACAAACAAGGATCGGATGTCGTCAACCTTCTTTTCAAAGTGGTTGACGAAGTCATCCACAGAGAGAGAGGAGGGGGGGGGGGGGGGGAGGGAGGATTCAGGAGGGAGGAAAATGTGGCAAAGAGCTTCCTAGGGTTAGAGGCAGATGCTTGGAATTTAAAGTGGTAGAAGGTGGCCTTAGCAGCAGAAACAGATGAAGAAAATGTAGAGAGGAGGGAGTGAAAAGATGCCAGGTCGGCAGGGAATTTAGTTTTCTTCCATTTCCGCTCCGCTGCCCGGAGCTCTGTTCTGTGAGCTCGCAATGAGTCATCAAGCCACGGAGCTGGAGGGGAGGACCGAGCCGGCCGGGAGGATAGGGGACACAGAGAGTCAAAGGATGCAGAAAGGGAGGAGAGGAGGGTTGAGGAGGCAGAATCAGGAGATTGGAGGGAGAAGGATTGAGCAGAGGGAAGAGATGATAGGATGGAAGAGGAGAGAGTAGTGGGAGAGAGAGAGCGAAGGTTGCGGCGGCGCATTACCATCTGTGTAGGGGCAGAGTGAGTAGTGTGGGAGGAGAGTGAGAGAGAAAAGGAAACAAAGTAGTGGTCGGAGACTTGGAGGGGAGTTGCAGTGAGATTAGTAGAGGAGCAGCATCTAGTGAAGATGAGGTCAAGCGTATTGCCTGCCTTGTGAGTAGGGGGGACGGTGAGAGGGTGAGGTCAAAAGAGGAGAGGAGTGGAAAGAAGGAGGCAGAGAGAAATGAGTCAAATGTGGACATAGGGAGGTTGAAATCCCCCAAAACTGTGAGGGGTGAGCCATCCTCAGGGAAGGAACTTATCAAGGCGTCAAGCTCATTGATGAACTCTCCAAGGGAACCCTGGAGGGCGATAGATGACAAGGATATTAAGCTTAAATGGGCTAGTGACTGTGACAGCATGGAATTCAAATGAGGAGATAGACAGATGGGTTAGGGGAAAAAAATTGAGAATGTCCACTTGGGAGAGATGAGGATTCCTGTACCACCACCCCTCTGACCAGATGCTCTCGGGGTATGCGAGAACACATGGTCAGACGAGGAGAGAGCAGTAGGAGTAGCGGTGTTTTCAGTGGTGATCCATGTTTCCGTCAGCGCCAGGAAGTCGAGGGAATGGAGGTTGGCATAGGCTGGGATGAAGTCAGCTTTGTTGGCAGCAGAACGGCAGTTCCAGAGGCTGCCTGCGACCTGGAACTCCACGTGGGTGGTGCGTGCAGGGACCACCAGATTGGAGAGGCAGCAGCCACGCGGTGTGGTGCGTTTGTGTAGCCTGTGCAGAGAGGAGAGAACAGGGATAGGCAGAGGCATAGTTGACAGGCTGTAGCAAATGGCTACAAAAATGCAGAGGAGATCGGAATGAAATGGGCTAAGCATCTGGGAGTGGAGAGAGCAGGGCCTCCCTCACCAAAACTTCTACCTCGGAAACTAAAATTGTTTCACTGAACCACCCGAAGAAAAAACTCTCCCAACTTCCGCCTTTGGAAATCAGAATTGTTGTGAACCACAGCGGTTCAATGTTTAAAGGAGTAGACTCAACCCACTTTGTTCAGCTAGCCAACTATGACTCCATAGCCAACTAGCAGACTAGCATCCAATAACAATAACACACCGTTTAGCGCCAACACTTGGTCACAACAAACCACCAGTATTGTGATAACACACTAAACAGATCATTCGTGTCTGTGTCAAGTTCCTTACATGACGCAGCAATGATTAGACGTTGGCTAGCTAGGTCAAGTAAATTGTGGTTAGCTACTTCAGTACAGCCAAATGGTCATGTTGGGTAGCTAGCAATGGCCACTGTGTCGACTCTGTTTGAAGAACGGCTAGCTAGCTAGCTTCGTGCTACAGCTGGCACGGCCGAGGACACTGCCAAGACACAGTAAAAGTGGTGGGACCAACACTTTACCTGTTGCGTTTCTATCTTAGTTCAGTATATATAGTGAGTTTAAGCTTCAATATCTTAGCCTATAGTATCCACATGTTCTACTAGTGCTGACTCAACCAGAGACCAATATGGCCTCCAGGTGGGGATCACACAGAGATCTACAGCTGTTTCCTCCTCTAGCTCTCAGTCCTCAGCCTGAAATAACATACACTACATGACCAAAAGTATGTGGACACATCTCATTCCAAAATCATGGCCATTAATATGGAGTTGGTCCTCCCCCTTTGCTGCTATAACAGCCTCCACTCTTCTGGGAAGGCTTTCCACTAAATGTTGGAACATTACTGCGGGGACATGCTTCCATTCAGCCACAAGAGCATTAGTGAGGTCGGGCACTGATGTTGGGCGATTAGGCCTGACCTGCAGTCGGCGTTCCAATTCATCCCAAAGGTGTTCGATGGGGTTGAGAACAGGGCTCTGTGCAGGCCAGTCAAATTCTTCCACACCGATCTCGACAAACCATTTCTGTACGGACCTCGCTTTGTACATGGGGGCATTGTCATGCTGAATCAGCGAAGGGGCTTTCCTAAACTGTTGCCACTAAGTTGGAAGCACAGAATCCTCTAGAATGTCATTGTATGCTGTAACGTTAAGATTTCCCTTCACTGGAACTAAGGGGCCTAGCCTGAACCATGAAAAACAGCCCCAGACCATTATTCCTCCTCCACCAAAGTTTACAGTTGGCACTATGCATTGGGGCAGGTAGCGTTCTCCTGGCATCCGCCAAACCCAGATTAGTCCGTTGGACTGCCAGATGGTGAAGCGTAATTCATCACTCCAGAGAACGCGTTTCCACTGCTTCCACTGCTGTTTCCACTGGCGAACTTTACACCACTCCAGCCAACGGTTTCCATGGCTGCTCTGCCATGGAAACCCATTTCATGAAGCTCCCGATGAACAGTTATTGTGCACTCACTACAGAGTTGCTTCCAGAGGCAGTTTGGAACTCTGTTGTGAGTCTTGCAACCAAGGACAGACGATTTTTACGTGCTACACGCTTCAGCACTCGGCGGTCCCATTCTGTGAGATTGTGTGGCCTACCACTTTGCGGCTGAGCTGTTGTTGCTCCTAGTCGTGTTGGAAAGGTGGCATCCTATGACGGTGCAACGTTGAAAGTCACTGAGCTCTTCAGTACGGGCCAACGTTTGTCTATGGAGATTGCATGGCTGTGTGCTTGATTTTATACACCTGTCAGCAACCGGTGTTGCTGAAATGGCTGAATCCACTAATTTGAAGTGATGTCCACATACTTTTGTATGTGTAGTGTATATGTCCAAATGTTAATGTATAGAGAGATGAACCTTCTCTAGTAAACATAAGACAAAGGGAAGAGGCTGTTTCCTTTAGCTCTCAGCCTGTCTGGGTATAATTATAGTCATGAATGTGGCTCAGTGCTCCAGATGTAGTTACTAGGTTGTAGAGTTGGGTTCATGTTGCAGCTGAAGACACAGACAGACACATAGATCGCTGCACTCATTACTACAATTGTCTCTTCATCCAGTGGAATTATCTGCCATGCGATACAGAATGTTCAGCATCAGTCATGACGTTGTTGGACTCCATCCCTCTCTCCCTCTTTTTACCCCCTCTCTCATCCTTCTCTCCCCTCTCCTCACCCCTCTCTCATCCTTCTCTCCCCTCTCCTCATCCCTCTCTCCCCTCTCTCCATCCCTCTCTCCCCTCTCACCCCCTCTCTCCATCCCTCTCACCCCCTCTCCTCATCCCTCTCTCCATCCCTGTCTCCAACCCTCTCTCCCCTCTCTCCATCCCTCCCTCTCCTCCCCGAATCCTCTTTCCATCCCTTTTCTCCCCTCTCCATCCCTCTCACCCCTCTCTCCATCCCCTCTCCCTCCTCTCACCCCTCTCTCCATCCCTCTCGCCCCCTCTCTCTCTCCATCCCTCTCACCCCCTCTCTCCCCTCTCCCCTCTCTCTCCCCCTCTCTCTATCTCTCTCTCACCCCCCTCTCTCCCCTCTCTCTTCCCATCCCTCTCACCATCCCTCTCTCCTCTCTCTCCATCCCTCTCTCCCCTTTCCATCCCTCCCCTCTCTCCACCCTCTCTCCATCCCTCTCTCCATCCTGCCCTCTCTCGACTCCCTCCCTCCCTCCTCCCACATTATTCTCTGCTCATCAGAACTCAGCTGTTACTTGGCAACAGCTGGTCATTACTATGGCAACACAACACAACACAGAACAGAACACAGCAAGGCATACATGTCTTAGTGTTTCTGTATGAAGCAGTAGACCGGTAGGCTAAACTCTCGTTAAAGCCAGCTGCATATTTAGGTACACACTCAATATAACCCTGTTGTGTTTCTACATACTCATTTTACAGTGGTTTGCGAAAGTATTCACCCCCCTTGGCATTTTTCCTATTTTGTTGCCTTACAACCTGGAATTAAAATGGATTTTTGGGGGGGTTGTATCATTTGATTTACACAACATGCCTACCACTTTGAAGATGCAAAACAAACAAGGATTAAGACAAAAAAACAGAAAACCTGAGCGTGCATAACTATTCAGCCCCCCCCCCCCCCCCCCCCCCCCCCCCCCCCCCCCCCCCCCCCCCCCCCAAAGTCAATACTTTGTAGAGCCACCTTTGCAGCAATTACAGCTGCAAGTCTCTTGGGGTATGTCTCTATAAGCTTGGCACATCTAGCCACTGGGATGTTTGCCCATTCTACAAGGCAAAACTGCTCCAGCTCCTTCAAGTTGGATGGGTTCCGCTGGTGTACAGCAATCCTTAAGTCATACCACAGATTCTCAATTGGATTGAGGTCTGGGCTTTGACTAGGCCATTCCAAGACACTTAAATGTTTCACCTTAAACGACTCGAGTGTTGCTTTAGCAGTATGCTATGGGTAATTGTCCTGCTGGAAGGTGATCCTCCATCCCAGTCTCAAATCTCTGGAAGACTGAAACAGGTTTCCCTCAAGAATTTCCCTGTATTTAGCGCCATCATCATTCCTTCAATTCTGACCAGTTTCCCAGTCCCTGCCGATGAAAAACATCCCCACAGCATGATGCTACCAACACCATGCTTCACTGTGGGGATGGTGTTCTCGGGGTGATGAGTGGTGTTGGGTTTGCGCCAGACATAGTGTTTTCCTTGATGGCCAAAAATCTGACCAGAGTACCTTCTTCCATATGTTTGGGAGTCTTTTCTTTAAGCAATGGCTTTTTTCTGGCCACTCTTCCGTAAAGCCCAGCTCTGTGGAGTGTACGGCTTAAAGTGGTCCTATGGACAGATACTCCAATCTCCGCTGTGGAGCTTTGCAGCTCCTTCAGGGTTATCTTTGGTCTCTGTTGCCTCTCTGATTAATGCCCTCCTTGCCAGGTCCGTGAGTTTTGGTGGGCGGCCCTCTCTTGGCAGGTTTGTTGTGGTGCCAATTTCTTTCAATTTTTTATAATGGATTTAATGGTGCTCTGTGGGATGTTCAAAGTTTCAGATATTTTTTTTATAACCCAACCCTGATCTGTACTTCTCCACAACTTTGTCCCTGACCTGTTTGGAGAGCTCCTTGGTCTTCATGGTGCCGCTTGCTTGGTGGTGCCCCTTGCTTAGTGGTGTTGCAGACTCTGGGGCCTTTCAGAACAGGTGTATATATATACTGAGATCATGTGACAGATCATGTGACACTTAGATTGCACACAGGTGGACTTTATTTAACTAATTATGTGACTTCTGAAGGTAATTGGTTGCACCAGATCTATTTTAGGGGCTTCATAGCAAAGGGGGTGAATACATATGCACGCACCACTTTTCCGTTATTTATTTTTTAGACTTTTTTTAAACAAGTAATTTTTTTCATTTCACTTCACCAATTTGGACTATTTTGTGTTTGTCCATTACATGAAATCCAAATAAAAATGCATTTAAATTACAGGTTATAATACAACAAAATAGGAAAAACACCAAGGGGGATGAATACTTTTGCAAGGCACTGTAACCCTATTGTGTTTTTACATACTCAATATAACCCTGTTGTGTTCAGTGTTTCTACATGATACTTACTCACAACTACTAGACAGCTTCAGCATAATCACTTGCGTCTGTAGTTTATTCTTGCCATTTCAGAACATTAGGCTGTCTACTGTACATTATAAATATCTGTATTAATTTACAGTCAGTAAAATTGAGTCTGTAGTCTTTTGCAATGTGATACAATACTGTCATGATGTAATGTTATGACGTGTTGTTGTTGATCAGATCATAGTCTTCCTAAACCTGCCAACACTGTCCTCACCTCTTGATGATTTACCCATTTCCACTCTAGCTGCCTGACATGCAGTTAGACGAACCCTTATTCAATCTGTCTCCCTGTCTTGGGTAGCAGAGCTGTGTAACTGTTGTCATGGCAACCTGATCCATCTTTCATCCGCCGAGGGATCAATTGATTCCATTTTGAACGAGGCGCATCCCTCCTCTCTGCTTCCAGCTCACGTCCTTCCTCTCCTCCCTCCTCACTCAAACCCTCTCCTCTCTGCTTCTAGCTCACGTCCTTCCTATCCTCCCTCTTCACTTTCTCTCTACCTTCAAGCATTATTTAGGTCTAATCCTACCTCCATTATTTACGTCTAATCCTACCTCCATTATTTACGTCTAATCCTACCCACCTCTCAGGGTGAGGGAAAATAGAACAGAAATGGTACATTTAGACGACCAACACAGTAACAGAACAAAAATAGTTTGAGACATCCTGCTATCACACGTTCACCAACAGAGATACATGGCGTTGTTTTATCTGTGTTTCCCAGTCGCCAGGCGAGTGATGCCTGTTGTTATATTGGTGGTGGTCTGTCATACGTTGACCTAAACAGGCAGACAGACGTGACAAGACAACAACAGCCAACATGAAGGAGGATCATTCCTATTCTGTGTCGTAAGGCCTCCCTCCCCACCCAGGGCCTCCCCACCCAGGGCCTCCCTCCCCACCCCAGGGCCTCCCTCCCCACCCAGGGCCTCCCTCCCCACCCAGGGCTTCCCTCCCCACCCAGGGCCTCCCTCCCCACCCAGGGCCTCCCCACCCAGGGCCTCCCTCCCCACCCAGGGGCCTCCCTCCCACCCCAGGGCCTCCCACCCAGGGCCTCCCCCTCCCCACCCAGGGCCTCCCTCCCCCACCCAGGGCCTCCCCACCCAGGCCTCCACTCCCCACCCAGGCCTCCCCCCACCCAGGGCCTCCCTCCCCACCCAGGGCCTCCTCCTCCCCACCCAGGGCCTCCCCAACCAGGGCCCTCCCCACCCAGCGGCCTCCCTCCCCACCCAGGGCCTCCCCACCCAGGGCCTCCCACACCCAGGGGCAGGCCTCCCCACACCCAGGGCCTCCCCACCCAGGGCCTCCCTCCCCACCCCAGGGCCCCCCCCACCCAGGCCTCTCCCCACCCCACCCAGGGCCTCCCTCCCCCACCCAGGGCCTCCCTCCCCACCCAGGGCCTCCCCACCCAGGGCCTTTCCCCACCCAGGCCTCCCTCCCCACCCCACCCAGGGGCCTCCCCACCCAGGGCCTCCCTCCCCACCCAGGGCCTCCCCACCCAGGGCCTCCCTCCCCACCCAGGGCCTCCCTCCCCACCAGGGCCTCCCACCCAGGGCCTCCCTCCCCACCCAGGGCCTCCCCACCCAGGGCCTCCCTCCCCACCCAGGGCCTCCCTCCCCACCCAGGGCCTCCCTCCCCACCCAGGGCCTAAAGCCACATGTGGCGGTCGCGCGGGGGGGGGGGGGTGGGGGCAAAAATTACATTATACACACATTACATTATACATAAACAAACATCATTATAAAACAAATTACGTTAACACACCAAATTACAAAACAAAAAACAAAAATACAAAACATTACAAATAATTAAAATTACAAACAAAAAACAAACATTAAAAAAACACACATTACAAAAACAAACACATTACATTATACACAAAAAATACATAAACACACATTACACAAAAAACACAAAAAA
>CM072243.1:684000-811500 GCA_036851935.1 Coregonus suidteri
TTGGTAAGGAGCTAGGTTGGTAACAGCTAGGTTGGTAGGAGCTAGGTTGGTAGGAGCTAGGTTGGTAGGAGCTAGGTTGGTAGGAGCTAGGTTGGTAACAGCTAGGTTGGTAAGAGCTAGGTTGGTAGGAGCTAGGTTGGTAAGAGCTAGGTTGGTAGGAGCTAGGTTGGTAAGAGCTAGGTTGGTAGGAGCTAGGTTGGTAGGAGCTAGGTTGGTAGGAGCTAGGTTGGTAACAGCTAGGTTGGTAACAGCTAGGTTGGTAGGAGCTAGGTTGGTAAGAGCTAGGTTGGTAGGAGCTAGGTTGGTAGGAGCTAGGTTGGTAGGAGCTAGGTTGGTAAGAGCTAGGTTGGTAGGAGCTAGGAGCTAGGTTGGTAAGAGCTAGGTTGGTAGGAGCTAGGTTGGTAGGAGCTAGGTTGGTAACAGCTAGGTTGGTAAGAGCTAGGTTGGTAGGAACTAGGTTGGTAACAGCTAGGTTGGTAACAGCTAGGTTGGTAAGAGCTAGGTTGGTAGGAGCTAGATTGGTAACAGCTAGGTTGGTAGGAGCTAGGTTGGTAACAGCTAGGTTGGTAAGAGCTAGGTTGGTAGGAGCTAGGTTGGTAAGAGCTAGGTTGGTAGGAGCTAGGTTGGTAGGAGCTAGGTTGGTAGGAGCTAGGTTGGTAGGAGCTAGGTTGGTAGGAGCTAGGTTGGTAGGAGCTAGGTTGGTAACAGCTAGGTTGGTAACAGCTAGGTTGGTAGGAGCTAGGTTGGTAGTAGCTAGGTTGGTAAGAGCTAGGTTGGTAGGAGCTAGGTTGGTAGGAGCTAGGTTGGTAACAGCTAAGTTGGTAAGAGCTAGGTTGGTAACAGCTAGGTTGGTAGGAGCTAGGTTGGTAGGAGCTAGGTTGGTAAGAGCTAGGTTGGTAGGAGCTAGGTTGGTAGGAGCTAGGTTGGTAGGAGCTAGGTTGGTAAGAGCTAGGTTGGTAAGAGCTAGGTTGGTAGGAGCTAGGTTGGTAGGAGCTAGGTTGGTAAGAGCTAGGTTGGTAGGAGCTAGGTTGGTAGGAGCTAGGTTGGTAGGAGCTAGGTTGGTAGGAGCTAGGTTGGTAAGAGCTAGGTTGGTAGGAGCTAGGTTGGTAGGAGCTAGGTTGGTAGGAGCTAGGTTGGTAGGAGCTAGGTTGGTAGGAGCTAGGTTGGTAACAGCTAGGTTGGTAAGAGCTAGGTTGGTAGGAGCTAGGTTGGTAGGAGCTAGGTTGGTAGGAGCTAGGTTGGTAAGAGCTAGGTTGGTAGGAGCTAGGTTGGTAGGAGCTAGGTTGGTAGGAGCTAGGTTGGTAAGAGCTAGGTTGGTAGGAGCTAGGTTTGGTAACAGCTAGGTTGGTAGGAGCTAGGTTGGTAAGAGCTAGGTTGGTAGGAACTAGATTGGTAGGAGCTAGGTTGGTAGGAGCTAGGTTGGTAACAGCTAGGTT
This sequence comes from Coregonus suidteri, assembly GCA_036851935.1. Classification (NCBI taxonomy): domain Eukaryota; kingdom Metazoa; phylum Chordata; class Actinopteri; order Salmoniformes; family Salmonidae; genus Coregonus; species Coregonus suidteri. Next base: position 685,437 of record CM072243.1, read on the forward strand.
GGTAAGAGCTAGGTTGGTAGGAACTAGGTTGGTAACAGCTAGGTTGGTAACAGCTAGGTTGGTAGGAGCTAGGTTGGTAGGAGCTAGGTTGGTAAGAGCTAGGTTGGTGGGAGCTAGGTTGGTAGAGCTAGGTTGGTGGGAGCTAGGTTGGTAGGAGCTAGGTTGGTAGGAGCTAGGTTGGTTGAGCTAGGTTGGTAGGAGCTAGGTTGGTAAGAGCTAGGTTGGTGCCAGCCAGGTTGGTATACCAGGTGGGGAGCTAGGTTGGTAAGAGCTAGGTTGTAGGAGCTAGGTTGGTAGAGCTAGGTTGGTAGGAGCTAGGTTGGTACGGCTAGGTTGGTAAGAGCTAGGGTGGTAGGAGCTAGTTGGTCCAAAAGAGGAGCAGGTTGGTAGGAGCTAGGTTGGTAGGAGCTAGGTCATGGTAGGAGCTATTTGTAGGACTGGTTGGTAAGAGCCATTGGTACGCTGAGCTAGGTCTGTTAAGCTATTTATGTAGGAGCTAGGTTGGTACCCAGCATGTACATATACCTAGAGCTACTGGTAGGAGCTAGGTTGGTAGGAGCTAGGTTGGTAGGAGCTAGGTTGGTAACATTGAGCTAGGTTGGTAGGAGCTAGGTTGGTAGGAGCTAGGTTGCCTCCCTACTGTAGGAGCTTTATTTTTGGTAGGAGCTAGGTTCCCTACTGAGCTAGGTTGGTAGGAGCTACTTGGTATGAGCTAGGTTGGTAGGAACTAGTTGTTGGTTGGTAAGGAGCTTAGGTTGGTTTGTTTAAAATAAAGCTAGGTTGGTAAGGGCTAGGTTGGGTACTGCAAGCTGCAGCTGTTGTATTCGGAGCTATGTTGGTAATAAAGCTAGGTTGGTTTGAGCTAGGTTTTGAGCTAGGTTGGTAAGAGCTAGGTTGGTAGGAGCTAGGTTGGTAGGAGCTAGGTTGGTAACAGCTAGGTTGGTAGGAGCTAGGTTGGTAACAGCTAGGTTGGTAACAGCTAGGTTGGTAGGAGCTAGGTTGGTAGGAGCTAGGTTGGTAAGAGCTAGGTTGGTAGGAGCTAGGTTGGTAGGAGCTAGGTTGGTAGGAGCTAGGTTGGTAACAGCTAGGTTGGTTAGAACTAGGTTGGTAGGAGCTAGGTTGGTAGCTAGATTGGTAACAGCTAGGTTGGTAGGAGCTAGGTTGGTAGGAGCTAGGTTGGTAAGGAGCTAGGTTGGTAAGAGCTAGGTTGGTAAGAGCTAGGTTGGTGAGTAGGTTGGAGCTAGGTTGGTAAGAGCTAGGTTGGTAGGAGCTAGGTTGGTAGGAGCTAGGTTGGTAACAGCTAGGTTGGTAAGAGCTAGGTTGGTAGGAGCTAGGTTGGTAGGAGCTAGGTGGTAGGAGCTAGGTTGGTAGGAGCTAGGTTGGTAAGAGCTAGGTTGGTAGGAGCTAGGTTGGTAGGAGCTAGGGTGGTAGGAGAGCTAGGTTGGTAACAGCTAGGTTGGTAGGAGCTAGGTTGGTAGGAGCTAGGTTGGTAAGAGCTAGGTTGGTAGGAGCTAGGTTGGTAAGAGCTAGGTTGGTAGGAGCTAGGTTGGTAGGAGCTAGGTTGGTAGGAGCTAGGTTGGTAGGAGCTAGGTGGTAGGAGGTAGGTTGGTAAGAGCTAGGTTGGTAACAGCTAGGTTGGTAGGAGCTAGGTTGGTAAGGAGCTAGGTTGGTAGGAGCTAGGTTGGTAGGAGCTAGGTTGGTAGGAGCTAGGTTGGTAGGAGCTAGGTTGGTAGGAGCTAGGTTGGTAAGAGCTAGGTTGGTAGGAGCTAGGTTGGTAGGAGCTAGGTTGGTAGGAGCTAGGTTGGTAGGAGCTAGGTTGGTAGGAGCTAGGTTGGTAGGAGCTAGTTGGTTGGTTGGTAACAGCTAGGTTGGTAGGAGCTAGGTTGGTAGGAACTAGGTTGGTAGGAGCTAGGTTGGTAGGAGCTAGGTTGGTAGGAGCTAGGTTGGTAGGAGCTAGGTTGGTAGGAGCTAGGTTGGTAAGAGCTAGGTTGGTAGGAGCTAGGTTGGTAGGAGCTAGGTTGGTAGGAGCTAGGTTGGTAGGAGCTAGGTTGGTAACAGCTAGGTTGGTAGGGTGGGAGCTAGGTTGGTAGGAGCTAGGTTGGTAACAGCTAGGTGGTAGGAGCTAGGTTGGTAGGAGCTAGGTTGGTAGGAGCTAGGTTGGTAGGAGCTAGGTTGGTAGGAGCTAGGTTGGTAGGAGCTAGGTTGGTAGGAGCTAGGTTGGTAGGAGCTAGGTTGGTAGGAGCTAGGTTGGTAGGAGCTAGGTTGGTAGGAGCTAGGTTGGTAGGAGCTAGGTTGGTAGGAGCTAGGTTGGTTGGAGCTAGGTTGGTAGGAGCTAGGTTGGTAAGAGCTAGGTTGGTAGGAGCTAGGTTGGTAGGAGCTAGGTTTGGTAGGAGCTAGGTTGGTAAGGAGCTAGGTTGGTAGGAGCTAGGTTGGTAGGAGCTAGGTTGGTAGGAGCTAGGTTGGTAGGAGCTAGGTTGGTAGGAGCTAGGTTGGTAGGAGCTAGGTTGGTAGGAGCTAGGTTGGTAGGAGCTAGGTTGGTAGAGCTAGGTTGGTAGGAGCTAGGTTGGTAGGAGCTAGGTTGGTAGGAGCTAGGTTGGTAGAGCTAGGTTGGTAGGAGCTAGGTTGGTAGGAGCTAGGTTGGTAGGAGCTAGGTTGGTAGGAGCTAGGTTGGTAAGAGCTAGGTTGGTAGGAGCTAGGGTCGTAGGAGCTAGGTTGGTAGGAGCTAGGTTGGTAGGAGCTAGGTTGGTAGGAGCTAGGTTGGTAGGAGCTAGGTTGGTAGGAGCTAGTTGGTGGCTAGGTTGGTAACGAGCTAGGTTGGTAGAGCTAGCTAGCTAGGTTGGTAGGAGCTAGGTTAGGTTGGTAGGAGCTAGGTTGGTAGGAGCTAGGTTGGTAGGAGCTAGGTTGGTAGGAGCTAGGTTGGTAGGAGCTAGGTTGGTAAGGAGCTAGGTTGGTAGGAGCTAGGTTGGTAGGAAGAGCTAGAGTTGGTAGGAGCTAGGTTGGTAGGAGCTAGGTTGGTAGGAGCTAGGTTGGTAGGAGCTAGGTTGGTAGGAGCTAGGTTGGTAGGAGCTAGGTTGGTAGGAGCTAGGTTGGTAGGGAGCTAGGTTGGTAGGAGCTAGGTTGGTAGGAGCTAGGTTGGTAAGGAGCTAGGTTGGTAAGGAGCTAGGTTGGTAAGAGCTAGGTTGGTTGGTAGGAGCTAGGTTGGTAGGAGCTAGGTTGGTAGGAGCTAGGTTGGTAGGAGCTAGGTTGGTAGGAGCTAGGTTGGTAAGAGCAGGTTGGTAGGAGCTAGGTTGGTAGGGAGCTAGGTTGGTAAGGAGCTAGGTTGGTAGGAGCTAGGTTGGTAGGAGCTAGGTTGGTAGGAGCTAGGTTGGTAAGAGCTAGGTTGGTAGGAGCTAGGTTGGTAGGAGCTAGGTTGGTAGGAGCTAGGTTGGTAGGAGCTAGGTTGGTAAGAGCTAGGTTGGTAGGAGCTAGGTTGGTAGGAGCTAGGTTGGTAGGAGCTAGGTTGGTAGGAGCTAGGTTGGGTAAGAGCTAGGTTGGTAGGAGCTAGGTTGGTAGGAGCTAGGTTGGTAGGAGCTAGGTTGGTAAGAGCTAGGTTGGTAAGAGCTAGGTTGGTAGGAGCTAGGTTGGTAGGAGCTAGGTTGGTAGGAGCTAGGTTGGTAGGAGCTAGGGTTGGTAAGAGCTAGGTTGGTAGGAGCTAGGTTGGTAGGAGCTAGGTTGGTAGGAGCTAGGTTGGTAGGAGCTAGGTTGGTAGAGCTAGGTTGGGTAGAGCTAGGTTGGTAGGAGCTAGGTTGGTAGGAGCTAGGTTGGTAGGAGCTAGGTTGGTAGGAGCTAGGTTGGTAGGAGCTAGGTTGGTAGGAGCTAGGTTGGTAAGGAGCTAGGTTGGTAAGAGCTAGGTTGGTAGGAGCTAGGTTGGTAGGAGCTAGGTTGGTAGGAGCTAGGTTGGTGGAGGAGCTAGGTTGGTAGGAGCTAGGTTGGTAGGAGCTAGGTAGGTAGGAGCTAGGTTGTAGGAGCTAGGTTGGTAGGAGCTAGGTTGGTAGGAGCTAGGTTTGGTAGGAGCTAGGTTGGTAGGAGCTAGGTTGGTAGGAGCTAGGTTGGTAGGAGCTAGGTTGGTAGGAGCTAGGTGGTAGAGAGCTAGGTTGGTAGGAGCTAGGTTGGTAGGAGCTAGGTTGGTAGGAGCTAGGTTGGTAGGAGCTAGGTTGGTAGGAGCTAGGTTGGTAGGAGCTAGGTTGGTAGGAGCTAGGTTGGTAGGAGCTAGGTTGGTAGGAGCTAGGTTGGTAGGAGCTAGGTTGGATTAAGGTTGGTAGGAGCTAGGTTGGTAGGAGCTAGGTTGGTAGGAGCTAGGTTGGTAGGAGCTAGGTTGGTAGGAGCTAGGTTGGTAAGAGCTAGGTTGGTAGGAGCTAGGTTGGTAGGAGCTAGGTTGGTAGGAGCTAGGTTGGTAGGAGCTAGGTTGGTAGGAGCTAGGTTGGTAGGAGCTAGGTTGGTAGGAGCTAGGTTGGTAGGAGCTAGGTTGGTAGGAGCTAGGTTGGTAGGAGCTAGGTTGGTAGGAGCTAGGTTGGTAGGAGCTAGGTTGGTAGGAGCTAGGTTGGTAGGAGCTAGGTTGGTAGGAGCTAGGTTGGTAGGAGCTAGGTTGGTAGGAGCTAGGTTGGTAGGAGCTAGGTTGGTAGGAGCTAGGTTGGTAGGAGCTAGGTTGGTAGGAGCTAGGTTGGTAGGAGCAAGGTTGGTAGGAGCTAGGTTGGTAGGAGCAAGGTTGGTAGGAGCTAGGTTGGTAGGAGCTAGGTTGGTAGGAGCAAGGTTGGTAGGAGCTAGGTTGGTAGGAGCTAGGTTGGTAAGGAGCTAGGTTGGTAGGAGCTAGGTTTGGTAGAGCTAGGTTGGTAGGAGCTAGGTTGGTAGGAGCTAGGTTGGTAGGAGCTAGGTTGGTAGGAGCTAGGTTGGTAGGAGCTAGGTTGGTAGGAGCTAGGTTGGTAGGAGCTAGGTTGGTAAGAGCTAGGTTGGTAGGAGCTAGGTTGGTAGGAGCTAGGTTAGGTTGGTAAGTAGTAGCAGCTAGGTTGGTAAGAGCTAGGTTGGTAGGAGCTAGGTTGGTAGGAGCTAGGTTGGTAGGAGCTAGGTTGGTAAGAGCTAGGTTGGTAGGAGCTAGGTTGGTAGTGCTAGGTTGGTAGGAGCAAGGTTGGTAGGAGCAAGGTTGGTAGGAGCTAGGTTGGTAGGAGCAAGGTTGGTAGGAGCTAGGTTGGTAGGAGCTAGGTTGGTAGGAGCAAGGTTGGTAGGAGCTAGGGTTGGTAGGAGCTAGGTTGGGTAGGAGCAAGGTTGGTAGGAGCTAGGTTGGTAGGGCTAGGTTGGTAGGAGCTAGGTTGGTAGGAGCTAGGTGGTAGGAGCTAGGTTGGTAGGAGCTAGGTTGGTAGGAGCTAGGTTGGTAGGAGCTAGGTTGGTAGGAGCTAGGTTGGTAGGAGCTAGGTTGGTAGGAGCTAGGTTGGTAGGAGCTAGGTTGGTAGGAGCTAGGTTGGTAGGAGCTAGGTTGGTAGGTTGGTAGGAGCTAGGTTGGTAGGAGCTAGGTTGGTAACAGCTAGGTTGGTAAGAGCTAGTTTGGTAGGAGCTAGGTTGGTAACAGCTAGGTTGGTAGTAGCTAGGTTGGTAGGATCTAGGTTTGTACTAGCTATGCTGATGGTCAGTAAGGTTTCACTGCATCAGGTCTCACTGAGACTGGATTCCCCAAGAGAGTAGATCCAATTGAAATAGCACCGCTTCTTATAATTCAGAAAGTATTCACACCCCTTGACTTTTTCCACATTTTGTGTTAGTCTAAATTTAAAATAGATTAAAGTGGAATTATGTTTTTAGAAAATTTACAAATTAATTAAAAATGAAAAGCTCAACTGTCTTTAGTCAATACGCATTTGTTATGGCAAGCCTAAATAAGTTCAGGAGTAAACATTTGCTTAACAAGTCACATAATAAGTTGCATGGACTCACTCTGTGTGCAATAATAGTGTTTAACATGATTTTTGAATGACTACCTCATCTCTGTACCCCACACATACAACTTTCTGTAAGGTCCCTCAGTCAAGCAGTGCATTTTAAACACAGATTCAACCACAAAGACCAGGGAGGTTTTCCAATGCCTCGCAAAGAAAGGCACCTATTGGTAGAAGGGTAAAAACAAAAGCAGACATTGAATATCCCTTTGAGCATGGTGAAGTTATTAATTACACATTGGATGGTGTATCAATACACCCAGTCAATACAAAGATACAGGCGTCCTTCCTAACTCAGTTGCCGGAGAGGAAGGAAACCGCTCAGGGATTTCACCATGAGGCCAATGGTGACTTTAAAACAGTTACAGAATGTAATAGCTGTGATAGGAGAAAACTGAGGATGGATCAACAACATTGTAATTACGCCACAATACTAACCTAACTGATAGAGTGAAAAGGAGGAAGCCTGTACAGAATACAAATATTCCAGAACATGCATCCTGTTTGCAATAAGACACTAACGTAAAACTGCACAAAATGTTGCAATGAAATGAACTTGATGTCCTGAAAACAAAGCATTATGTTTGGGGCAAATCCAACACAACACATTACTGAGTACCACTTCATATTTTCACGCATGGTGGTGGCTGCATCATGTTATGGGGATGCTTGTCATCGGCAAGGTCTAGGGAGATTTGTAGGATAAAAATAAATGGAATAGAGCTAAGCACAGACAAAATCCTAGAGGAAAACCTGCTTCAGTCTGCTTTCCAACATACACTGGGAGACAAATTCACCTTTCATCAGGACAATAACCTAAAACACAAGGCCAAATATACACTGCCGTTGTTACCAAGACGACATTGAATGTTCCTGAGTGGCCGAGTTACAGTTTTGACTTAAATCGGCTTGAAAATCTATGGCAAGACCTGAAAATGGCTGTCTAGCAATGATCAACAACCAACTTGATAGAGCTTGAATAATAAAAATAACAATAATGTTAAAATATCGTACAATCCAGGTATTGTACACTCCAAAGCTCTTAGAGACTTACCCAGAAAGACTCACAGCTGTAATCGCTGCCAAAAGTGATTCTAACATGTATTGACTCAGGGTTGTGAATACTTACTACAGTAATACTAATAATAGCTACAGTATTTCTGTATTTCATTTTCAAATAAACCTGCAAAAAAAAATCTAAAAACATGTTGTTTTCACTTAGTCATTATGGGATAGATGGGAAAACACTTTAATCCATTTTTTATTCAGGTTGTAACACAACAAAATGTGGAATAAGTCGAGGGGTATGAATACTATCTGAAGGCACTGTATAAGTTAGTAAAGCAAATAAAATCCTATTTAACTCACCATTTTTTCAGGTGCAAAATCATTGTGTCCTAATTCAACAGACACACCTCCCTTGGTGAGTCATGTAAAGTTTCTTCCCTTTCTCTCCATCTCACTCTCACACACGTGCGCAGTTGCCAATCACACCCATTCCTCTGTCCGAGACAACGTCCTCAGGATTATGGAGCGGTGCGTTTAGAAGAAGTTGTTTGAATATTACGACATGTATTAGCATTAAGCAAAACTTTAGCGAGGAGTTAAACATTTTAATTTTCATATCCTCTTTCTTAAAATGTTTTAGATTGATGACCAATGAATTCATATCCCACACCAATATGAAGGGACAGAGCAGCATATCCCACTCCAATATGAAGGGACAGAGCAGCATATCCCACTCCAATATGAAGGGACAGAGCAGCATATCCCACTCCAATATGAAGGGACAGAGCAGCATATCCCACTCCAATATGAAGGGACAGAGCAGCATATCCCACTCCAATATGAAGGGACAGAGCAGCATATCCCACTCCAATATGAAGGGACAGAGCAGCATATCCCACTCCAATATGAAGGGACAGAGCAGCATATCCCACTCCAATATGAAGGGACAGAGCAGCATATCCCACTCCAATATGAAGGGACAGAGCAGCATATCCCACTCCAATATGAAGGGACAGAGCAGCATATCCCACTCCAATATGAAGGGACAGAGCAGCATATCCCACTCCAATATGAAGGGACAGAGCAGCATATCCCACTCCAATATGACGGGACAGAGCAGCATATCCCACTCCAATATGAAGGGACAGAGCAGCATATCCCACTCCAATATGAAGGGACAGAGCAGCATATCCCACTCCAATATGAAGGGACAGAGCAGCATATCCCACTCCAATATGAAGGGACAGAGCAGCATATCCCACTCCAATATGAAGGGACAGAGCAGCATATCCCACTCCAATATGAAGGGACAGAGCAGCATATCCCACTCCAATATGAAGGGACAGAGCAGCATATCCCACTCCAATATGAAGGGACAGAGCAGCATATCCCACTCCAATATGAAGGGACAGAGCAGCATATCCCACTCCAATATGAAGGGACAGAGCAGCATATCCCACTCCAATATGAAGGGACAGAGCAGCATGCCTTTGATACCGTTTGTCTGTGCTCCATTGTAGCTGCTAAGTTAAGACGCTTGACATACAGTGGCTTGCGAAAGTATTCATCCCTTGGCATTTTCCCTATTTTGTTGCCTTACAACCTGGAATTAAAATTGTTTTTTTGGGGGTTTGTATAATTTGATTTACACAACATGCCTACCACTTTGAAGATGCAAAATATTTTTTCTTGTGAAACAAACAAGAAATAAGACAAAAAAACAGAAAACTTGAGCGTGCATAACTATTCACCCCCCCCCCAAAGTCAATACTTTGTAGAGCCACCTTTTGAAGCAATTACAGCTGCAAGTCTCTTGGTGTATGTCTCTATAAGCTTGGCACATCTAGCCACTGGGATTTTTGCCCATTCTTCAAGGCAAAACTGCTCCAACTCCTGCAAGTTGGATGGGTTCCGCTGGTGTACAGCAATTTTTAAGTCATACCACATATTCTCAATTGGATTGAGGTCTGGGCTTTGACTAGGCCATTCCAAGACATTTAAATGTTTCCCCTTAAACCACTTGAGTGTTGCTTTAGCAACATGCTTAGGGTCATTGTCCTGCTGGAAGGTGAACCTCCATCCCAGTCTCAAATCTCTGGAAGACTGAAACAGGTTTCCCTCAAGAATTTCCCTGTATTTAGCACCATCCATCATTCCTTCAATTCTGACCAGTTTCCCAGTCCCTGCCGATGAAAAACATCCCCACAGCATGATGCTGCCACCACCATGCTTCACTGTGGGGATGGTGTTCTCGGGGTGATGAGAGGTGTTGGGTTTGCGCCAGACATAGTGTTTTCCTTGATGGCCAAAAAGCTCAATTTTAGTCTCATCTGACCAGAGTACCTTCTTCCATATGTTTGGGAGTCTCCCACATGCCTTTTGGCAAACACCAAACATGTTTGCTTATTTTTTTCTTTAAGAAATGGATTTTTTCTGGCCACTCTTCCGTAAAGCCCAGCTCTGTGGAGGGTACAGCTTAAAGTGGTCCTATGGACAGTTACTCCAATCTCCGCTGTGGAGCTTTGCAGCTCCTTCAGGGTTATCTTTGGTCTCTTTGTTGCCTCTGATTAATGCCCTCCTTGCCTGGTACGTGAGTTTTGGTGTGCGGCCCTCTCTTGGCAGGTTTGTTGTGGTGCCATATTCTTTCCATTTTATAATAATGGACTTAATGGTGCTCCGTGGGATGTTCAAAGTTTCTGATATTTTTCTATAACCCAACCCTGATCTGTACTTCTCCACAACTTTGTCCCTGACCTGTTTGGAGAGCTCCTTGGTCTTCATGGTGCCGCATGAAATCCAAATAAAAATCCATTTAAATTACAGGTTGTAATGCAACAAAATAGGAACAACTCCAAGGGGGATGAATACTTTTGCAAGGCACTGTACATATCTACCTTTATCCTGTTACAAATCAAATCATGCCAAGAGGTTGCAACGCTGTCATCAAGGCAAAGGGTGACTATTTGAAGAATCTCAAATATATTTTGATTTGTTTAACACTTTTTTGGTTACTACATGATTCCATATGTGTTATTTCATAGTTTTGATGTATTCACTATTATTCTAAACTCTGAAATAAACTGAACTAAACTGAACTAATGTGATTAAGATTATTCTACTCTATAGCTTGATTCTGTTAGTTAACCAACAGAGACCTTTGAAACCTGTAATTATTGATTTCCTTGTTAGTTCTGGGTGTATCCTAGGAATTTACTTTACCACATGAATATCTATTCTCAAACTGAGGGAAAAATACAAAAAACATAATACATATACGGTATTACAGTCACAGCCAAATATTTTGGATGTATACAGCTCTGAAAACACTGCCCTCATTTACGTCTAAATACCGATCTCCCCCAGTCTACCCTCTAAATACCCATCTCCCCCAGTCTACCCTCTACCCTCTGGATTCTTTACCAGTGGAATTTCCTGAAAGTTTAAACTCTCTGTAGCGCTCTCATTAACTCTCTCTCTCTCTTTAACTCTCTCTCTCTCTTTATCTCTCTCTCTCTCTTTATCTCTCTCTCTCTCTCTTTATCTCTCTCTCTTTAACTCTCTCTCTCTCTCTCTCTTTAGCTCCACTGTGGCATATTTGTCTTGAGTAAGCAAAGTGTTTGACATTGATGAGCTTTTTACTAACCATTTATCAGTCGGAGCTGAACACTGCTTCTCTTGGACTGAGATGAGACAGGAAAGTCAAAATAGAACCATCTGATATCACTCAGACCAAAGTCCAACTTCAAAGGACATTTTGTCCGTTTCCGTGAAACAACAAATGGATTGGCTGAATGAGGTGAATGAACCTTGCTAATCTGGTTGAGTGAAAAGCCACTTTGAGGTGCGGATGAAGAGATAAGTGGTTCATAATTAGGACAGCATACAGACATACAGACCCACATAAAGTTGTAAATATTTAATGGTAGCAATGGACGTTCCATCGCAGAGATCTTTATCTGCCGTCCACACGCGCACACACACACAGACGGACACACAGTGAAGTCATGCCTCATAGCAGGGCTCTACGCTGACCCGTGTTCGCCGACGTTGAACATTTTGGAGGACATAAAGAAATATTTCTACAATGTCTACATGTCTTCAGTAGCTACCCTTATAGCTATGATGTCTACATGTCTTCAGTAGCTACCCTATACCTTATAGCTATGATGTCTACATGTCTTCAGTAGCTACCCTATACCCTTATAGCTATGATGTCTACATGTCTTCAGTAGCTACCCTATACCCTTATAGCTATGATGTCTACATGTCTTCAGTAGCTACCCTATACCTTATAGCTATGATGTCTACATGTCTTCAGTAGCTACCCTTATAGCTATGATGTCTACATGTCTTCAGTAGCTACCCTATACCTTATAGCTATGATGTCTACATGTCTTCAGTAGCTACCCTATACCTTATAGCTATGATGTCTACATGTCTTCAGTAGCTACCCTATACCCTTATAGCTATGATGTCTACATGTCTTCAGTAGCTACCCTTATAGCTATGATGTCTACATGTCTTCAGTAGCTACCCTATACCTTATAGCTATGATGTCTACATGTCTTCAGTAGCTACCCTATACCTTATAGCTATGATGTCTACATGTCTTCAGTAGCTACCCTATACCTTATAGCTATGATGTCTACATGTCTTCAGTAGCTACCCTATACCTTATAGCTATGATGTCTACATGTCTTCAGTAGCTACCCTATACCCTTATAGCTATGATGTCTACATGTCTTCAGTAGCTACCCTATACCTTATAGCTATGATGTCTACATGTCTTCAGTAGCTACCCTATACCCTTATAGCTATGATGTCTACATGTCTTCAGTAGCTACCCTATACCTTATAGCTATGATGTCTACATGTCTTCAGTAGCTACCCTATACCCTTATAGCTATGATGTCTACATGTCTTCAGTAGCTACCCTATACCCTTATAGCTATGATGTCTACATGTCTTCAGTAGCTACCCTTATAGCTATGATGTCTACATGTCTTCAGTAGCTACCCTTATAGCTATGATGTCTACATGTCTTCAGTAGCTACCCTATACCTTATAGCTATGATGTCTACATGTCTTCAGTAGCTACCCTATACCCTTATAGCTATGATGTCTACATGTCTTCAGTAGCTACCCTATACCCTTATAGCTATGATGTCTACATGTCTTCAGTAGCTACCCTATACCTTATAGCTATGATGTCTACATGTCTTCAGTAGCTACCCTATACCCTTATAGCTATGATGTCTACATGTCTTCAGTAGCTACCCTTATAGCTATGATGTCTACATGTCTTCAGTAGCTACCCTATACCTTATAGCTATGATGTCTACATGTCTTCAGTAGCTACCCTATACCTTATAGCTATGATGTCTACATGTCTTCAGTAGCTACCCTTATAGCTATGATGTCTACATGTCTTCAGTAGCTACCCTATACCTTATAGCTATGATGTCTACATGTCTTCAGTAGCTACCCTATACCCTTATAGCTATGATGTCTACATGTCTTCAGTAGCTACCCTATACCTTATAGCTATGATGTCTACATGTCTTCAGTAGCTACCCTATACCTTATAGCTATGATGTCTACATGTCTTCAGTAGCTACCCTATACCCTTATAGCTATGATGTCTACATGTCTTCAGTAGCTACCCTTATAGCTATGATGTCTACATGTCTTCAGTAGCTACCCTATACCTTATAGCTATGATGTCTACATGTCTTCAGTAGCTACCCTATACCTTATAGCTATGATGTCTACATGTCTTCAGTAGCTACCCTATACCCTTATAGCTATGATGTCTACATGTCTTCAGTAGCTACCCTATACCTTATAGCTATGATGTCTACATGTCTTCAGTAGCTACCCTATACCTTATAGCTATGATGTCTACATGTCTTCAGTAGCTACCCTTATAGCTATGATGTCTACATGTCTTCAGTAGCTACCCTTATAGCTATGATGTCTACATGTCTTCAGTAGCTACCCTATACCCTTATAGCTATGATGTCTACATGTCTTCAGTAGCTACCCTATACCCTTATAGCTATGATGTCTACATGTCTTCAGTAGCTACCCTATACCCTTATAGCTATGATGTCTACATGTCTTCAGTAGCTACCCTATACCTTATAGCTATGATGTCTACATGTCTTCAGTAGCTACCCTATACCTTATAGCTATGATGTCTACATGTCTTCAGTAGCTACCCTTATAGCTATGATGTCTACATGTCTTCAGTAGCTACCCTATACCTTATAGCTATGATGTCTACATGTCTTCAGTAGCTACCCTATACCTTATAGCTATGATGTCTACATGTCTTCAGTAGCTACCCTATACCTTATAGCTATGATGTCTACATGTCTTCAGTAGCTACCCTATACCTTATAGCTATGATGTCTACATGTCTTCAGTAGCTACCCTTATAGCTATGATGTCTACATGTCTTCAGTAGCTACCCTATACCTTATAGCTATGATGTCTACATGTCTTCAGTAGCTACCCTATACCCTTATTGAGCGAGTCACTGGTACTTCCTGCTTTAGTTTTTGCTTATAAGCAGGAATCAGGAGGATAGAGTTATGGTCAGATTTGCCAAATGGAGGGCGAGGGAGAGCTTTGTATGCGTCTCTGTGTGTGGAGTAAAGGTGGTCTAGAGTTTTTTCCCTCTGTTTGCACATTTAACATGCTGGTCGAAATTAGGTAGAACAGATTTAAGTTTCCCTGCATTAAAGTCCCCGGCCACTAGGAGCGCTGCCTCTGGATGATTATTTTCCTGTTTACTTATGGCCTTATACAGCTCATTGAGTGCAATCTTAATACCAGCATCAGTTTAGAATGCTACGAAAAATATAGATGAAAAGTCTCTTGGTAAAAAGTGTGGTCTACAGCTTATCATGAGATACTCTACCTCAGGCGAGCAAATTCTAGAGACTTCCTTAGTATTAGATTTTGTGCACCAGCTGTTGTTTACAAATATACACAGACCGCCACTCCTTGTCTCACCGGAGTCAGCTGTTCTATCCTGCCAATGTAGCGTATAGCCCGCTAGCTGTATGTTATCCATGTCGTCGTTCAGCCACGACTCGGTGAAACATAAGATATTACAGTTTTTAATGTCCCGTTGGTAGGATAACCGTAATCTTAGGTCGTCTAATTTGTTCTTAATTGATTGAACATTGGCTAATAGGATTGATGGAAGAGGCAGTTTACTCGCTCGCCGTCGGATCCTTACAAGGCACCCCGACCTACGTCCACAATGTCTACGTCTTTTTCTCATGCCAATGACGGGGATTTGGGCCTTGTAGGGTGTCTGTAGGATATCCTTCGTATCCGGCTCGTTGAAGAAAAAATCTTCGTCCAATACGAGGTGAGTAATCGCTGTCCTGATATCCAGAAGCTCTTTTTGGTCATAAGAGACTGTGGCAGAAACATTATGTACAGAATAAATTACAAATAACGCGAAAAAACACACATAATAGTACTATTGGTTAGAGGGCTGTAAAACGGCAGCCATCTTCTCCCCGTATTAGTGATGTCTACATGTCTTCAGTAGCTACCTCCTCCTCTCCCAGTATATGTGATGTCAGTGGAAACCAGGTCACAGCAGACAGACAGTGTTGAATCGAGGAATCGAGGACACGCTCCGATCGGCCTCTTTTCATATCAATCACTCTTTCCCTTTGGAGTTAGTTCAGGCCTGGCCTGGGCTTCTGAGAGAGAGAGAGAGAGAGAGAGAGGTGGGGGGATATATGGAGTGACAGAGACAGAGCGAGAGATAGGGAGAGAGAGAGAGGGGCCTATGCTCCTGAGAGACTTACTAGTCATAAAGACGTGTCTTCTCTGCACTGGGGAGCTACGTCTTAACCAGCAATTAGGTATCAATCTGCAGGATATGGACAGGTTTTGGTTGGCTAAGAGTTCAGAGCTCTTAGGTGGGTTAGCAAGCTTTTCCTACATCTCCTTGGTAGTGGCAAGGCCTGCTTAGGGTTGCAAAGGGAGAATATATATGAGGGTTTAAGCATATCCTTTATATTTTATTTTACTATGTCAATATGTTGTTGTTGTAATTGTTTTGGCGCCAAACTGGTGGCAGTTGTGAAAAAAGTCAATAGTTGGATGAGTTGCAGAGTTAATTGAAAATAATGTCATTGCTGATTAGATGCTTTTTTCATTAATTAGGTTATTTTCTCTTGAACCATATGGGCTATCCACTAGAAACTCATGGACAATATGGACACAGATATAATAAATGAATACTATGTGTGAATATATATATGCTTTTAAGTTATTCAAGTAAAATTACCAAAGTTACCATAGATTGCCATAGATTGCCTGTTAATTACCAGAATGACAGAAATGACAGCTTTGCAACCCTAGGCCTGCTAAACCATCTAGTGAAGCAGAGGAAGTTCACACAGAATAGTGCAATATGATGGTGCAAGGTTGTTCAAATCCCTGACCTACCTTTGTAACATTTTGCAGACGATTAGACCATAATTGTCTATCAAATACAGTTGGTCTTGGGCTAGAGCTAGATAGGGACAACAAGATACATTAATATATTATATTACTCCTCTGGTGCTCCCCCCCCCCCCCTCTCCTCTGGTGCCCCCCCCCCCCCCCCCCCCCCCCCCCCCCCCCCCCCCCCCCCCCCCCCCCCCCTCTCCTCTGGTGCTCTCCCCCCCCCTCTCCTCTGGAGCTCTTTGATATATGTCTCCTCCCTGAGTGTCTGTATATAGCTTCATCTCATATCCTTCTCACCTCAACCCATATTCTGCTGTGGTTCTGTCTCTATATCTTTCCCCCCCTCCCTCCTGTGGTATTACTGCCAGTGAATCAGGCCAGTGGGATGATAATATGGTCTCTCCCCCTTCCTCTTTCTCCAGACATCAAACCGAGGCTGCGCCTCTAACGGTTTTCTTTTACATCTTGGAATGCTGCCAAATCTTACAACTAGAGCATGCAGAGAAACACAGGGAGAGAGGAACAGAGAGAAAGGGATAGAACGAGAGAGAGAGAGAGAGAGAGAGAGAGATGGAGAGAAAGGGACAGAACGAGAGAGAGAGAGAGAGAGAGAGAGAGAGAGAGAGAGAGAGAGAGAGAAAGGGACAGAACGAGAGAGAGAGAGAGAGAGAGAGAGAAAGGGACAGAACGAGAGAGAGAGAGAGAGAGATGGAGAGAAAGGGACAGAACGAGAGAGAGAGAGAGAGAGAGAGAGAGAGAGAGAGAGAGAGAAAGGGACAGAACGAGAGAGAGAGAGAGAGAGAGAGAGAGAGAGAGAGAGAGAGAGAGAGAGAGAGAGAGAGAGAGAGATGGCGAGAGAGCGAGATGGAGAGAGAGTGTGTGTGAGAGAGAGAGATAGAGAGAGAGAGAGAGAGAGAGAGAGAGAGAGAGAGATGAGAACAAATACTGAGACTGATCCAAAAGCAGAACCTTGTATCTTTATCCTGTAAAAGCCTACTGCAGCCCAATCTCTTTCAATTTCAATTAAATTAAATTCAAAGGGCTTTATTGGCATGGGAAACATATGTTTACATTGCCTAAGCAAACGGAATAAACAATAAACAAAAGGGAAATAAACAGAATAATCAGAAATGAACAGTAAACATTACACTCAAGTTGTTTTATAATATAGACATTTCAAATGTTATATTATTGGCTACGATATTTGTTTGAAAACTGATTGCCCTGTTTTCATGGCAATGGGTCACAAATCTTTCTGCTGTAATTGCACACTGGTATTTCGCCAAACAGATATGGGAGTTTATCAATGTTTGATTTGTTTTCAAATTCTTTGTGGGTCTGTGTAATCTGAGGGAAATATGTGTCTCTAATATGGTCATACATTTGGCAGGAGGTTAGGAAGTGCAGCTCAGTTTCCACCTCATTTTGTGGGCAGTGTGCACATAGCCTGTCTTCTCTTGAGAGCCAGGTCTGCCTACGGCGGCCTTTCTCAATAGCAAGGCTATGCTCACTGAGTCTGTACAAAAAGCTTTCTTTAATTTGGGGTCAGTCACAGTGGTCAGGTATTCTGCCGCTGTGTACTCTCTGTTTAGGGCCAGATAGCATTCTAGTTTGCTCTGGTTTTTGGTTGATTCTTTCCAGTGTGTCAAATAGTTATCTTTTTGTTTTCTCATAATTTGGTTGGGTGTAATTGTGTTGCTATCCTGGGGCTCTGTGTGGTCGGTTTGTGTTTGTGAACAGAGCCCCAGGATAGCAATACAATTAGACCCAAACTAATTATGAGAAAAGTAAACCAGAACCAGCTGGCTGAGGGGACTCTTCTCTAGGTTAATCTCTCTGTAGGTGAGGGCTTTGTGGTGGAATGTGTGTGTATCGCTTCCTTTTAGGTGGTTGTAGAATTTAACAGCTCTTTTCTGGATTTTGATAAATAGCAGGTATAGTCCTAATTTTTCTCTGCATGCATTGTTTGTGGTTATTTTCTGGATTTTGATAACTAGCGGGTATATATACAGTGGGGGAAAAAAGTATTTAGTCAGCCACCAATTGTGCAAGTTCTCCCACTTAAAAAGATGAGAGAGGCCTGTAATTTTCATCATAGGTACACGTCAACTATGACAGACAAATTGAGAGAAAAAAAATCCAGAAAATCACATTGTAGGATTTTTTATGAATTTATTTGCAAATTATGGTGGAAAATAAGTATTTGGTCACCTACAAACAAGCAAGATTTCTGGCTCTCACAGACCTGTAACTTCTTCTTTAAGAGGCTCCTCTGTCCTCCACTCGTTACCTGTATTAATGGCACCTGTTTGAACTTGTTATCAGTATAAAAGACACCTGTCCACAACCTCAAACAGTCACACTCCAAACTCCACTATGGCCAAGACCAAAGAGCTGTCAAAGGACACCAGAAACAAAATTGTAGACCTGCACCAGGCTGGGAAGACTGAATCTGCAATAGGTAAGCAGCTTGGTTTGAAGAAATCAACTGTGGGAGCAATTATTAGGAAATGGAAGACATACAAGACCACTGATAATCTCCCTCGATCTGGGGCTCCACGCAAGATCTCACCCCGTGGGGTCAAAATTATCACAAGAACGGTGAGCAAAAATCCCAGAACCACACGGGGGGACCTAGTGAATGACCTGCAGAGAGCTGGGACCAAAGTAACAAAGCCTACCATCAGTAACACACTATGCCGCCAGGGACTCAAATCCTGCAGTGCCAGACGTGTCCCACTGCTTAAGCCAGTACATGTCCAGGCCCGTCTGAAGTTTGCTAGAGTGCATTTGGATGATCCAGAAGAGGATTGGGAGAATGTCATATGAAACCAAAATAGAACTTTTTGGTAAAAACTCAACTCGTCGTGTTTGGAGGACAAAGAATGCTGAGTTGCATCCAAAGAACACCATACCCACTGTGAAGCATGGGGGTGGAAACATCATGCTTTGGGGCTGTTTTTCTGCAAAGGGACATGACTGATCCGTGTAAAGGAATTAATGAATGGGGCCATGTATCGTGAGATTTTGAGTGAAAACCTCCTTCCATCAGCAAGGGCATTGAAGATGAAACGTGGCTGGGTCTTTCAGCATGACAATGATCCCAAACACACCGCCCGGGCAACGAAGGAGTGGCTTCGTAAGAAGCATTTCAAGGTCCTGGAGTGGCCTAGCCAGTCTCCAGATCTCAACCCCATAGAAAATCTTTGGAGGGAGTTGAAAGTGTTGCCCTGCGACAGCCCCAAAACATCACTGCTCTAGAGGAGATCTGCATGGAGGAATGGGCCAAAATACCAGCAGCAGTGTGTGAAAACCTTGTGAAGACTTACAGAAAACGTTTGACCTGTGTCATTGCCAACAAAGGGTATATAACAAAGTATTGAGAAACTTTTGTTATTGACCAAATACTTATTTTCCACCATAATTTGCAAATAAATTCATAAAAAATCCTACAATGTGATGTTCTGGATTTTTTTCTCTCATTTTGTCTGTCATAGTTGACGTGTACCTTTGATGAAAATTACAGGCCTCTCTCAACTATTTAAGTGGGAGAACTTGCACAATTGGTGGCTGACTAAATACTTTTTTCCCCCACTGTATATATATATATATATATATATATATATATATATATTATATACAGTGGGGAGAACAAGTATTTGATACACTGCTGATTTTGCAGGTTTTCCTACTTACAAAGCATGTAGAGGTCTCTAATTTTTATCATAGGTACACTTCAACTGTGAGAGACGTAATCTAAAACAAAAATCCAGAAAATCACATTGTATGATTTTTAAGTAATTAATTTGCATTTGACATAAGTATTTGATCACCTACCAACCAGTAAGAATTCCGGCTCTCACAGACTTGTTAGTTTTTCTTTAAGAAGCCCTCCTGTTCTCCACTCATTACCTGTATTAACTGCACCTGTTTGAACTCGTTACCTCGTTACACACTCAATCAAACAAACTCCAACCTCTCCACAATGGCCAAGACCAGAGAGCTGTGTAAGGACATCAGGGATAAAATTGTAGACCTGCACAAGGCTGGGATGGGCTACAGGACAATAGGCAAGCAGCTTGGTGAGAAGGCAACAACTGTTGGCGCAATTATTAGAAAATGGAAGAAGTTCAAGATGACGGTCAATCACCCTCGGTCTGGGGCTCCATGCAAGATCTCACCTCGTGGGGCATCAATGATCATGAGGAAGGTGAGGGATCAGCCCAGAACTACACGGCAGGACCTGGTCAATGACCTGAAGAGAGCTGGGACCACAGTCTCAAAGAAAACCATTAGTAACACACTACGCCGTCATGGATTAAAATCCTGCAGCGCACGCAAGGTCCCCCTGCTCAAGCCAGCGCATGTCCAGGCCCGTCTGAAGTTTGCCAATGACCATCTGGATGATCCAGAGGAGGAATAGGAGAAGGTCATGTGGTCTGATGAGACAAAAATAGAGCTATTTGGTCTAAACTTCACTCGCCGTGTTTGGAGGAAGAAGAAGGATGAGTACAACCCCAAGAACACCATCCTAACCGTGAAGCATGGAGGTGGAAACATCTTTCTTTGGGGATGCTTTTCTGCAAAGGGGACAGGACGACTGCACCGTATTGAGGGGAGGATGGATGGGGCCATGTATCGCGAGATCTTGGCCAACAACCTCCGTCCCTCAGTAAGAGCATTGAAGATGGGTCGTGGCTGGGTCTCCTCGCATGACAACGACCTGAAACACACAGCCAGGGCAACTAAGGAGTGGCTCCGTAAGAAGCATCTCAAGGTCCTGGAGTGGCCTAGCCAGTCTCCAGACCTGAATCCAATAGAAAATCTTTGGAGGGAGCTGAAAGTCCGTATTGCCCAGCGACAGCCCCGAAACCTGAAGGATCTGGAGAAGGTCTGTATGGAGGAGTGGGCCAAAATCCCTGCTGCAGTGTGTGCAAACCTTGTCAAGACCTACAGGAAACGTATGATCTCTGTAATTGCAAACAAAGGTTTCTGTACCAAATATTAAGTTCTGCTTTTCTGATGTATCAAATACTTATGTCATGCAATAAAATGCAAATGAATTACTTAAAAATCATACAATGTGATTTTCTGCATTTTTGTTTTAGATTCCGTCTCTCACAGTTTAAGTGTAACTATGATAAAAATTACAGACATCTACATGCTTTGTAAGTAGGA
Organism: Coregonus suidteri; assembly: GCA_036851935.1. Taxonomy (NCBI): domain Eukaryota; kingdom Metazoa; phylum Chordata; class Actinopteri; order Salmoniformes; family Salmonidae; genus Coregonus; species Coregonus suidteri. Next base: position 706,067 of record CM072243.1, read on the forward strand.
AAACCTGCAAAATCGGCAGTGTATCAAATACTTGTTCTCCCCACTGTACCTAATTCTGCTCTGCATGCATTATTTGGGGTTTTGCATTGTACATAAAGTATATTTTTGCAGAATTCTGCATGCAAAGTCTCAATTGGGAGTTTGTCCCATTTTGTGAATTCTTGGTTGGGGAGTGGACCCCAGACCTCACTACCATAAAGGGCAATGGGTTCGATAACTGATTGAAGTATTTTTAGCCAGATCCTAATTGGGCGACCTAAATACCAGAACTGGACAAGAACTAACACCCTCAGCATACAGGGGGACAAACACCTACCTGGAGGTGACAGCATTCCCTCCCCCATATTTTTAGATAGATAGAGAGAGAGAGAGAGAGAGAGAGAGAGAGAGAGAGAGAGAGAGAGAGAGAGAGATGGGCAGAGGAGATGGACCCTCTGGTTGCCCTCTAGGTTACAGAGAGCTGGTAGTCCCATCCACCAAACTACCAGGTGTGAAACAGGGAGGAGACTCAGAGGGTATGCTAACCCACTCCATTACAATAATAAAAACAGGAATATTTTACATTTGCTAGAATTTAAAAAGGAAATAATCCTCATGTGTGCTACCTATATCCCCCCACTAGAATCCCCATACTTGACAATGACAGCTTCTCCATCCTGGAGGGGGAAATCAACCATTTCCAGACCCAGGGACATGTACTAGTCTGTGGCGACCTAAATACCAGAACTGGACAAGAACTGACACCCTCAGCACACAGGGGGACAAACACCTACCTGGAGGTGACAGCACTGGACCAGAACCTGACACCCTCAGGACACAGGGGGACAAACACCTACCTGGAGGTGACAGCATTCCCTCCCCCATGTGCCCCCCTAGGCACAACTATGACAACATAACAAACAGAAACGGGTCACAACTCCTGTAGCTCTGTCGCGTGCTCTGTATATAGTGAACGGTAGGCTTCAAGGGGACTCCTATGGTAGGTACACCTATAGCTCATCCCTTGGCAGTAGTACTGTCCATTACTAGCCAACTAAAACCCCTATCAGACCACAGCAAAATCACTATATACTTTAACAGAGCAATACTCAGCCATTAGTATCGAAGCCGAACAAACTGCATGATATTAAAGGGGAATTGTATATACCTCATGGTACTGTTCTAGATGACTAAATAACTAATGGTACTGTGAACCTCGAGCGGCACGTACATACGACCCTCTGGACACTGGGGGGGAGTGGGCTCGGTACGTAACGCCCGCTCGATGTCCGCGTCAACCTCCCACACCACCGGTGCCACCAGACACGACGCCGGAAGTATGGGAGTGGGCTCAATGGACCTCTCCTCTGTGTCATACAGTCGGGACAGGGCGTCTGCCTTAGCGTTCTGGGAACCTGGTCTGTAAGTGAGAGTAAACACAAAACGAGTGAAGAACATGGCCCACCTTGCCTGGCGAGGGTTCAATCTCCTCGCCACCCGGATGTACTCCAGATTGCGATGGTCAGTCAAAATGAGGAAAGGGTGTTTAGCCCCCTCAAGCCAATGCCTCCACACTTTCAGAGCCTTAACCACAGCTAACATCTCCCAGTCCCCCACATCATAGTTGCGCTCCGCCGGACTGAGCTTCTAAGAAAAGAAAGCACAGGGGCGGAGCTTTGGTGGCATACGCGAGCGCTGAGACAGTACAGCTCCTATCCCAGCCTCGGACGCATCCACCTCAACCGTGAAAGCCAAGGAGGGATCCGGATGAGCCAGCACTGGAGCCGAGGTAAACAGGTCCTTCAGATGACCAAAAGCCCTGTCCGCCTCAGCTGACCACTGCAGTCCCCCCTTCAGCAAGGAGGTAATGGGAGCCGCTACCTGACCAAAGCCCCGGATAAACCTCCGGTAGTAGTTGGCAAAACCTAAGAATTGCTGCACCTCCTTCACCGTGGTTGGAGTCGGCCAATTACACACGGCCGAAATGCGGTCAATCTCCATCTCCACCCCTGACGCAGACAGGCGGTGCCCTAGGAAGGAGATGGACTCTTGGAAGAACAGACATTTCTCCGCCTTCACATACAGGTCATGCTCCAAGAGTCGACCAAGCACTTGACGCACCAGGGACACATGCTCGGCCCGTGTAGCGGAGTATATGAGAATGTCATCAATATACATCACTACACCCTGTCCGTGCAGGTCCCTGAAAATCTCATCATGGAGCATTGATGATGGAGCATTCAGCAACCCGTATGGCATGAGGAGGTACTCATAGTGCCCAGAGGTGGTACTGAATGCTGTCTTCCACTCATCCCCCTCCCGGATACGCACCAGGTTGTACGCGCTCCTGAGATCCAATTTTGTGAAGAAGTGCGCCCCGTGCAACGACTCCATCATACTAGCAATGAGCGGTAGTGGATAACTGTACTTGATAGTAATCTGATTGAGACCCCGGTAGTCAATGCACGGGCGTAAACCTCCATCCTTCTTCTTCACAAAAAATTAACTTGAGGAGACAGGTGAAGTGGATGGCCGAATGTATCCCTGCCCCAGAGATTCTGAGACATATGTCTCCATAGCCGCCGTCTCTTCCTGTGACAGGGGATACACGTGACTCCGGGGAAGTGCAGCGCCTACCTGGAGATTTATCGCACAATCCCCCTGTCGATGGGGTGGTAATTGAGTCGCCTTCTTCAGAAGGCGAGAGACAAATCGGCATATTCGGGAGGAATGTGCATGGTGGAGACCTGGTTTGGACTTTCCACCGTAGTTGCCCCTATGGAAACACCTACACACCTCCCCGAGCACTGACTTGACCATCCCTTGAGAGCTCTCTGTTGCCATGAAATCGTGGGGTCATGAAAAGTTAACCAGGGAAGCCCCAACACCACTGGAAACGCAGGAGAATCAATCAGATGGAGACTAATTCTCTCCTCATGACCCTCCTGCGTTTTTATCCAGAGTGGAGCTGTGACCTCCGTAATCAGGCCTGACCCTAAAGGGTGACTATCTAGGGCATGTACAGGGAAGGGCACATCAACAGGAACAAAAGGAATCCCTAAACTACGGGAAAACTGACGATCAATAAAGTTCCCAGCTGCGCCTGAATCTACGAGCGCCTTATGCTGGGAATGAGGGGAAAACTCTGGAAATACAACATCAATAAACATATGCGCAACAGGGAGCTCTGGGTGAGTCGGGTGCCCACTCACCTAAGACGGTCCACCAGGGCTCTGCCTACCACCTTGACTCCTGAAAGACCCTCCCCAGCACCAACCAGCAGTGTGTCCTCTGTGGCCACAGTTGGTGCAGGAGATGGCCCTCCTTCCGGTCTCCCTAAGTGCAGCACCTCCGAGCTCCATAGGAGTAGGGTCGAAGGTGCTGGGGGATGGAATGGACGGCCCCTGATCCAGACGTCCGCGGGTTGCCAACAGGTTATCCAGCCTTATCGACATGTCCACCAGTTGGTCCAGGTTAAGGGTGGTGTCCCTGCAGGCCAGTTCCCGACGAACGTCCTCCCGGAGGCTGCATCGGTAGTGGTCGATCAGGGCCCTCTCATTCCATCCTGCGCTGGCAGCCAGAGTCCTGAAGTCCAGTGCAAAGTCCTGTGCGCTCCTCCTCCCCTGTCTGAGGTGGAATAGACGTTCCCCCGCTGCTCTCCCCTCCGGTGGATGATCGAATACCGGGTGAAATCCTCATAGCGTACTGACGCTGCATCTGTTCCTCCCCACTCGGCGTTGGCCCCCTCGAGCGCTCTTCCAGACAAAGAGGAGATGACGACGGACACGCTCTCGTATCCCGAGGGAGCCGGGTGGATGGTAGCCAGGTAGAGCTCTACCTGGAGCAGAAAATCCTGGCACCCGGCAGCTGGACCATCGTACGCCCTCGGGAGCGAGAGCCGAATCCCACTGGACCCAGGTGACGAAGGGGTGGACAGCGGTGTGGGTGGTTGTGTAGTTGACCACCACCTCTCTCCCATCGCTCCATGGTGTTCAACAGGCGCTCCATTGCGGTACCGAGAGTCTGGATCATGGTCGCCTGCTGTTGGACACGTTCCTCCATTGATCCGGACGAAATGAATGTACCTGCTGACTCCATATTATGGTGTGTGTTTCTGTCAGGGTGTCAGTGTGATGCGGTAGGACGGAGTCAGGCGCAGGACACAGAGCTAATCGAAAACGTACTTTACTCGTAGGTAACGTAAATAACATAACCTCCACGCAGGGAGGAAACAAACCCGCTCACCAGACGACAACCAAACATGAACAAACACGCGCAACATACAGTGGGAGCCAGAGGGCTAAATAGGGAAGTAATCAATACCTAATGGGAACCAAGTGTGAACAATAAAGACAAGACAAGTAGAACACAGAAACCTAGATCGGTAGCAGCTAGTACTCCGGTGACGACGGACGCCGAAGCCTGCCAGAGCAAAGAGGAGGAGCAGCCTCGGCTGAATCCGTGACCCATGGACACTGTTCTGGATGACTAAATACCTCACGGTACTGTTCTAGATGACTAAATACCTCACGGTACTGTTCTAGATGACTAAATACCTCATGGTACTGTTCTAGATGACTAAATACCTCACGGTACTGTTCTAGATGACTAAATACCTCACGGTACTGTTCTGGATGACTAAATACCTCACGGTACTGTTCTAGATGACTAAATACCTCACGGTACTGTTCTAGATGACTAAATACCTCACGGTACTGTTCTAGATGACTAAATACCTCACGGTACTGTTCTAGATGACTAAATACCTCACGGTACTGTTCTAGATGACTAAATACCTCACGGTACTGTTCTAGATGACTAAATACCTCACGGTACTGTTCTAGATGACTAAATACCTCACGGTACTGTTCTGGATGACTAAATACCTCACGGTACTGTTCTAGATGACTAAATACCTCACGGTACTGTTCTAGATGACTAAATACCTCACGGTACTGTTCTGGATGACTAAATACCTCACGGTACTGTTCTAGATGACTAAATACCTCACGGTACTGTTCTAGATGACTAAATACCTCACGGTACTGTTCTAGATGACTAAATACCTCACGGTACTGTTCTGGATGACTAAATACCTCACGGTACTGTTCTAGATGACTAAATACCTCACGGTACTGTTCTAGATGACTAAATACCTCACGGTACTGCTCTAGATGACTAAATACCTCACGGTATGGGGGTAGAAGCTGTTAAGAAGCCTTTTGGACCTAGACTTGGCGCTCCGGTACCGCTTGCCATGTGGTAGCAGAGAGAACAGTCTATGACTAGGGTGGCTGGAGTCTTTGACAATTTTTAGGGCCTTCCTCTGACACCGCCTGGTATAGAGGTCCTGGAATACAGGAAGCTTGGCCCCAGAGATGTACTGGGCCATACGCACTACCCTCTGTAGTGCTTTGTGGTCGGAGGCCGAGCAGTTGCCATACCAGGCGGTGAAGCAACCAGTCAGGATGCTCTCGATGGTGCAGCTGTTGAACTTCTTGAGGATCTGAGGACCCATGCCAAATCTTTTCAGTCTCCTGAGGGGGAATAGGCTTTGTCGTGCCCTCTTCACGACTGTCTTGGTGTGTTTGGACCATGATAGTTTGTTGGTGATGTGGACACCAAGGAACTTGAAGCTCTCAACCTGTTCCACTACAGCCCGTTGATGAGAATGGGGGATTGCTCAGTCATCTTTTATTTCCTGTAGTCCACAATCATCTCCTTTGTCTTGATCACATTGAGGGAGAGGTTGTTGTCTTGGCACCACACGGCCAGGTCTCTGACCTCCTCCCTACAGACTGTCTCATCGTTGTCGGTGATCAGGCCTACCGCTGTTGTGTCGTCGGCAAACTTAATGATGGTGTTGGAGTCATGCCTGGCCATGAAGTCATGGGTGAACTGGGAGTACAGGAGTGGACTGAGCGGGCACCCCTGAGGGGACCCCGTGTTGAGGATCAGCGTGGCAGATGTGTTGTCACCTACCCTTACCACCTGGGGGTTGCCCATCAGGAAGTCCAGGATCCAGTTGCAGAGGGAGGTGTTTTAGTCCCAGGGTCCTTAGCTTAGTGATGAGCTTTGAGGGCACTATGGTGTTGAACGCTGAGTTGTAGTCAATGAATAGCATTCTCATGTAGGTGTTCCTCTTGTCCAGGTGGGAAAGGGCAGTGTGGAGTGCAATAGAGATTGTATCATCTGTAGATCTGTTTGGGCGGTATGCAAATTGGAGTGGGTCTAGGGTTTCTGGGATAATGGTGCTGATGTGAGCCATGACCAGCCTTTCAAAGCACTTCATGGCTACAGACGTGAGTGCTACGGGTCAGTAGTCATTTAGACAGGTTACCTTAGTTCCCTTGGGGCCAGGGACTATGGTGGTCTGCTTGAAACATGTTGGTATTACAGACTCTGTCAGGGACATGTTGAAAATGTCAGTGAAGACACTTGCCAGTTGGTCAGCACATCCTCGGAGTACACGTCCTGGTTATCCGTCTGGCCCTGCGGTCTTGTGAATGTTGACCTGCTTAAAAGTCTTACTCACATCGGCTACGGAGAGCGTGATCACATAGTCATCCGGAACAGCTGGTGCTCTCATGCATGCTTCAGTGTTGCTTGCCTCGAAGCGAGCATAGAAGTGATTTAGCTCGTCTGGTAGGCTTGTGTCACTGGGCAGCCTTTTGTAGTCTGTAATAGTTTTCAACGCCTTCCACATCCGACGAGTGTCAGAGCCGGTGTAGTACGATTCTCCTTGAAAGCGGCAGCTCTACCCTTTAGCTCAGTGCGGATGTTTCCTGTAATCCATGGCTTCTGGTTGGGGTATGTACGTACGGTCACTGTGGGGACAATGTCATCGATGCACTTATTGATGAAGGCAGTGACTGATGTGGTGTACTCATTTTTTTACATTTACATTTTAGTCATTTTAGCAGACGCTCTTATCCAGAGCGACTTACAGTTAGCGAATACATATTTTTTTTATACTGGCCCCCCGTGGGAATCGAACCCACAACCCTGGCGTTGCAAACGCCATGCTCTGAGCTACATCCCTGCCGGCCATTCCCTCCCCTACCCTGGGCCAATTGTGCGCCGGCCATGAGTCTCCCGGTCGCGGCCGGCTGCGACAGAGCCTGGATTCGAACCAGGATCTCTAGTGGCACAGTTAGCACTGCGATGCAGTGCCTTAGACCACTGCGCCACTCAGGACCTCAATGCTATCTGAAGAATCCCTGAACATATTCCAGTCTGTGCTAGAAAAACAGTCCTGTAGCTTAGCATCTGCATCATCTGACCACTTTTTTATTAACCGAGTCACTGGTGCTTCCTGCTTTAGTTTTTGCTTATGAGCAGGAATCAGGAAGATAGAGTTATGGTCAGATCTGCCAAATGGAGGTCGAGGGAGAGCTTTGTATGCGTCTCTGTGTGTGGAGTAAAGGTGGTCTAGAGTTTTTTCTCCTCTGGTTGCACATTTAACATGCTGGTAGAAATTAGGTAGAACAGATTTAAGTTTCCCTGCATTAAAGTCCCCGGCCACTAGGAGCGCTGCCTCTGGATGAGCGTTTTCCTGTTTACTTATGGCCTTATACAGCTCATTGAGTGCAATCTTAGTGCCTGCATCAGTTTAGACTGCTACGAAAAATATAGAAGAAAACTCTCTTGGTAAATAGTGTGGTCTACAGCTTATCATGAGATTCTCTACCTCCGGCGAGCAAAACCTAGAGACTTCCTTAGTATTAGATTTTGTGCACCAGCTGTTGTTTACAAATATACACAGACCGCCACCCCTTGTCTTACCGGAGTCAGCCGTTCTATCCTGTCGATGTAGCGTATAGCCCGCTAGCTGTATGTTATCCATGTCGTCGTTCAGCCACGACTCAGTGAAACATAAGATATTACAGTTTTTAATGTCCCGTTGGTAGGATACATTTAATCTTAGGTCGTCCAATTTGTTTTCAAATGAATGAACATTGGCTAATAGGATTGATGGGAGCGGCAGTTTACTCGCTCGCCATCGGATCCTTACAAGGCACCCCGACCTACGTCCACGATATCTCTGTCTCTTTCTCATGCGAATGACGGAGAATTGGGCCTTGTCGGGTGTCTGTAGGATATCCTTCGCGTCCGACTTGTTGAATAAAAAATCTTGGTCCAATACGAGGTGAGTAATCACTGTCCTGATATCCAGAAGCTCTTTAAGGTCATAAGAGACGGTGGCAGAAACATTATGTACAGAATAAATTACAAATAATGCAAAAAAAACACACATAATAGTACAATTGGTTAGAGGGCTGTAAAACGGCAGCCATCTTCTCCGGCGCCACTCTAAGATACACATCCTCATGATCAGTCTTCATGTTCTACACATCCTCATGATCAGTCTTCATGTTCTACACATCCTCATGATCAGTCTTCATGTTCTACACATCCTCATGATCAGTCTTCATGTTTTACTGATCCTCATGATCAGTCTTCATGTTCTACACATCCTCATGATCAGTCTTCATGTTCTACACATCCTCATGATCAGTCTTCATGTTCTACACATCCTCATGATCAGTCTTCATGTTCTACACATCCTCATGATCAGTCTTCATGTTCTACACATCCTCATGATCAGTCTTCATGTTCTACACATCCTCATGATCAGTCTTCATGTTCTACACATCCTCATGATCCGTCTTCATGTTCTACACATCCTCATGATCAGTCTTCATGTTCTACACATCCTCATGATCAGTCTTCATGTTCTACACATCCTCATGATCAGTCTTCATGTTCTACACATCCTCATGATCAGTCTTCATGTTCTACACATCGTCATGATCAGTCTTCATGTTCTACACATCCTCATGATCAGTCTTCATGTTTTACACATCCTCATGATCAGTCTTCATGTTTTACTGATCCTCATGACATGGCTTGTATTCAAGACAAAGTTTTAAAAAAAAACTATTTGTTATGGCTTTTCAACTTCTCCAGCGTGCCAGTGGCCATTGAACTGCAGTCAGGTCAAGACCCTGGTCAGGACAATGCAGATAAGATTCCTTGATACGGTTTCTGACAGCTTGTGCAGAAACCCTCAGTTTCATCAGCTGTCCGGGTGGCTGGTCTCATACGATCCGCAGGTGAAGAAGTCGGATGTGGAGGTCCTGGACTGGCGTGGTTACACGTGGTCTGCGGTTGTGAAGCCAGTTGGTCGTACAGCCAAATTCTCTAAAGCAACGTTGGAGGTGGCTTATGGTAGAAAATTAACATTCAATTCTCTGGCAACAGCTCTGGTGGAATTCCTGCAGTTCAGCATGCCAATTGCAGCACTCCCTCAAATGTCTACTGTTTGCTGATGATCTGGTGCTTCTGTCCCCAACCAAGGAGGGCCTACAGCAGCACCTAGATCTTCTGCACAGATTCTGTCAGACCAGGACCCTGACGATATATCTCAGTAAGACAGAAATAATGGTGTTCCAAAAAAGGTCCAGTTGCCAGAACAACAAATACATATTCCATCTAGACACCGTTGCCCTAGAGAACATAAATAATTATACTGACCTCGGCCTAAACATCAGCCCCACAGGTAACTTCCACAAGGCTATGAACGATCTGAGAGACAAGGCAAGAAGGGCCTTCTATGCCATCAAAAGGAGCATTAAACCTAATATCCCAATTAGGATGTGGCAAAAAATACTTGAATCAGTTATAGAACCCATTGCCCTTTATGGTTGTGAGGTCTGGGGTCCGCTCACCAACCAAGAATTCACAAAATGGGACAAACACCAAATTGAGACTCTGCATGCAGAAATCTGCAAATATATACTTAATGTACAATGCAAAACCCCAAACAATGCATGCAGAGCAAAATTAGGACTATACCTGCTATTTATCAAAATCCTGAAAAGAGCTGTTAAATTCTACAACCACCTAAAAGGAAGCGATACCCACACATTCCACCACAAAGCCCTCACCTACAGAGAGATTAACCTAGAGAAGAGTCCCCTCAGCCAGCTGGTTCTGGTTTACTTTTCTCATAATTTGTTAATTGTGTTGCTATCCTGGGGCTCTGTGGGGTCGGTTTGTGTTTGTGAACAGAGCCCCAGGATAGCAACACAATTAGACCCAACCAAATTATGAGAAAAGTCAAAGATAACTATTTGACACACTAGAAAGAATCAACCAAAAAAGTTAGCAAACTGGAATGCTATCTGGCCCTAAACAGAGAGTACACAGTGGGCAGAATACTGTGACAGACTCCAAATTAAGGAAAGCTTTGACTATGTAGAGACTCAGTGAGCATAGCCTTGCTATTGAGAAAGGCCGCCATAGGCAGACCTGGTTCTCAAGAGAAGACAGGCTATGTGCACACTGCCCACAAAATGAGGTGAGAGAGAGAGAGAGAGAGAGAGAGAGAGAGAGAGAGAGAGAGAGAGAGAGAGAGAGAGAGAGAGAGAGAGAGAGAGAGAGAGAGAGAGAGAGAGAGAGAGAGACCCTCTGGTGTTCTGTCAGCTGCACACAGCTGCTTCAGGAACATTCTAACCTCTGCTCCACTAAACCACTCCTCATGACATGAATAACATGGCCTTGTGTATGTGATACATGCCTAGCCGTCAACACTGGATGCTGGAATTTTTACGTCGGCCAATCAGACTGATACAAATTCCCTGGCCTCGCACATTGCGGAAAAATCCTTTCAAAGGAGGTCAGTAACGGGGAGAGAAGGGAGAGAGAGGGGAGAGGGGGGGAGAGGGGGATAGAGAGAGGGGAGAGGGGGGGAGAGAGGGGGATAGAGAGAGGGGAGAGGGGGGGAGAGAGGGGGATAGAGAGAGGGGAGAGGGGGGAGAGAGGGGGATAGAGAGAGGTGAGAGGGGGGAGAGAGGGGGATAGAGAGAGGGGAGAGGGGGGGAGAGAGAGAAGAGAGGGGGAAAGAGGGGGATAGAGAGAGGGGAGAGGGGGAGAGAGGGGGACGTGTCTGGGCAGGGTCTTGGTTCACACAGACCCTTCAGGCTTTGGAAAAGGGCATGTAGAGAAGTGCAGACTTCCTGTTTTGACAGACAGACAGAGAGGGTTGGTAAAACTGTAGTCAACCTCTCACTAATTAGGGAATCAAAAAACGGATACATTATTTTCAGTCAGGAAATGTCAGGAAGGTTGAAAGATGAAAGAGTTGCCACCTGACTTTGTTTGGTGCGGTGATAGTATTTGCATGTTGCGCTGAGAGAGAAAGGCAATAGCTTCTGGTATGTGAATAGCATTTTTCACATTCCCAGTCAGTATGGTATAGTGTTGTGAGCTGTTATGAAATAATGCTACATGTTGTTAACAGTACACCACCCTGGAGATGACATTTCACTGCTGATAGCTGCCTGCCTGCCTGCCTGCCTGCCTGTCTGTCTGTCTGTCTCTGTCTGTCTGTCTGTCTGTCTGTCTGTCTGTCTGTCTGTCTGTCTGTCTGTCTGCCTGCCTGCCTGCCTGCCTGCCTGCCTGCCTGTCTGTCTGTCTGTCTGTCTGTCTGTCTGTCTGTCTGTCTGTCTGTCTGTCTGTCTGTCTGTCTGTCTGTCTGTCTGTCTGCCTGCCTGCCTGCCTGCCTGCCTGCCTGCCTGCCTGCCTGCCTGCCTGCCTGCCTGCCTGTCTGTCTGTCTGTCTGTCTGTCTGTCTGCCTGTCTGTCTGCCTGCCTGCCTGCCTGCCTGCCTGCCTGCCTGCCTTCCTATCTGCAAATGTAATGATGGTGTTGGAGTTCTGCACGGCTACACAGTCGTGGGTGAACAGAGAGTACAGGAGGGGACTAAGCATGCACCCCTGAGAGGCCCCAGTGTTGAGGGTCAGTGTGGGGGATGTGTTGTTACCTACCCTCACCACCTGGAGTCCTGGATCCAGTTGCAGATGGAGGTGTTTAGTCCCAGGGTCTTTAGCATAGTGATGAGCTTTAAGGGCACTATGGTGTTGAACGCTGAGCTGCAGTCAATGAACAACATTCTCACATAGGTGTTCCTTTTGTCCAGGTGGGAAAGGGCAGTGTGGAGTGCAGTAGAGATTGCATCATCTGTGGAACTGTTGGGGCGGTACACGAATTGGAGTGGGTCCAGGGTGTCTGGGATGATGGTGTTGATGTGAGCCATGACCAGCCTTTCATGGCCCTCTCCTCTCCTCCCCACCCCATCCACCACATGGTGTACAGCAGTATTATAACTAGCTCTACCCTGTGGCTCTCCTCTCCTCGGAGCTAACACCAGCAAGCCTCTAATACATTCTTCTCCAGGATTCATCCTCTCTCTGTTAATAGGGGAATGCTGTCAGACTCCCTGACACCCAACCCCCAGCTGTCACCCCCAGCCTGGCCTCTCTCTCTTTCTCTTTCTCCCTCTCTCTGGCATTCTTGGCTCAATGCCCAGATTAGCAAATTTAGGCATGACATGCCAGCAACAATTGCTGACACTACACATCCAAGTATATCTGACAAAATTATGAAAGACAAGCACTGTAAATTTAGAATTCTGTAAAGTGAGTGTGGAAGAGGTGAAAAAAGTATTGTTGTCTATTAACAATGACAAGCCACCGAGGTCTGACAACTTGGATATAAAATTGCTGAGGATAATAGTGGACGATATTGCCACTCCTATTTGCCATATTTTCAATTTAAGCCTACTAGAAAGTGTCTGCCCTGCCCTCAGGCTTGGAGGGAAGCAAAAGTCATTCTGCTACCAAAGAATAGTAAAGCCCCCTTTACTGGCTCAAATAGCCGACCAATCAGCCTGTTACCAACCCTTCGTAAACTATTGGGAAAAATGGTGTTTGACCAGATACAATGCTATTTTACTGTAAACAAATTGACAACAAACTTTCAGCATGCTTATAGAGAAGGACATTCAACAAGCACAGCACTTACACAAAGGACTGATGATTGGCTGAGAGAAATTGATGATAAAAAAGATTTTGGGGGCTGTTTTGTTAGACTTCAGTAACGTTTGTGTTATGGCTTTACACCCCCTGCTATATTGTGGATAAAGAGTTAATTGTCTAACAGAACACAGAGGGTGTTCTTTAATGGAAGCCTCTCCAACACAATCCAGGTAGAATCAGGAATTCCCCAGGGCAGCTGTCTAGGCCCCTTGCTTTTTTCCATCTTTACTAACGACATGCCACTGGCTTTGAGTAAAGCCAGTGCGTCTATGTATGCGGATGACTCAACACTATACACGTCAGCTACTACAGCGACTGAAATAACTGCAACACTTAACAAAGAGCTGCAGTTAGTTTCAGAGTGGGTGGCAAGGAATAAGTTAGTCCTGAATAATATTTCCAAAACTAAAAGCATTGTATTTGGGTCAAATCATTCACTAAACCCTAAACCTCAACTACATCTCGTAATGAATAATGTGGAAATTGAGCAAGTTGAGGAGACTAAACTGCTTGGAGTAACCCTGGATTGTAGACTGTCATGGTCAAAACATATTGATACAACAGTAGCTAAGATGGGGAGAAGTATGTCCATAATAAAGCGCTGCTCTGCCTTCTTAACAACACTATCAACAAGGCAGGTCCTACAGGCCCTAGTTTTGTCGCACCTAGACTACTGTTCAGTAGTGTGGTCAGGTGCCACAAAGAGGGATTTGGGAAAATTGCAGTTGGCTCAGAACAGGGCAGCACGGCTGGCCCTTAAAAGTACACGGAGAGCTAACATTACTGACATGCATGTCAGTCTCTCCTGGCTCAGAGTGGAAGAGAGATTGACTTCATCACTGCTTGTTTTTGTAAGAGGTGTTGACAAGCTGAATGTACCGAGCTGTCTGTTTAAACGACTAGCACACAGCTCAGACACCCATACATTCCCCACAAGACATAACACCAGAGGTCTCTTCACAGTCCCCAAGTCCAGAACAGACTATGGGAGCCGCACAGTACTACATAGAGCCATGACTACATGGAACTCTATTCCACATCAAGTAACTGATGCAAGCAGTAGAATCAGATTTTAAAAACAGGTAAAAATACACTTTATGGAACAACGGGGACTGTGAAGAGACACACACAAGGGTATAGACACATGCATACGCACACATTGTGATATTGTTGTATGGTGGTATTATACATTTTGTATTGTAGATATGTAGTGGTGTAATAATGTCATATGATGTACTGTTTTATATTTTGTTTTATATGTAATGTAAGTGCTTTAATATGTTTGGACTCCAGGAAGAGTAGCTGCTGCCTTAGCAACAGCTAATGGGGTTCGCTAATAAATACAAAAAAATTAATAAATACAATACTCACACTCACCCAGAAATATCCTCTCTCCCCTGCCCCTCTCCCTCCCTCCCACCTTCCTGTATCCCATAGCTCAACAGATAAGCTTCCACCGTGCTGAATGACATTGGTTTGTTCTCTCCACAACCCACAAAGAGAGGGAGGGAGAGAAGGCGGGAGAGAGGGAGGGAGAGAAGGAGGGAAAGAGAGAGGGAGAGAGAGGAGGGAGAGAGGGAGGGAGAGAAGGAGGGAGAGAGGGAGGGAGAGAAGGCGGGAGAGAGGGAGGGAGAGAGGGAGGGAGAGAAGGAGGGAGAGAGGGAGGGAGAGAAGGCGGGAGAGAGGGAGGGAGAGAGGGAGGGAGAGAAGGAGGGAAAGAGAGAGGGAGAGAGAGAGAGAGAGAGAGGAGGGAGAGAGAGAGGGAGAGAGAGGAGGGAGAGAGGGAGGGAGAGAAGGAGGGAGAGAGGGAGGGAGAGAAGGCGGGAGAGAGGGAGGGAGAGAGGGAGGGAGAAAAGGAGGGAGGGAGAGAGGGAGAGAGAGGAGGGAAAGAGAGAGGGGGGGAAAGAGAGAGGGAGAGAGAGAGGGAGAGTTGGAAAGAAGAAAACAGTTTCCCACTCTGTACTTAAACCATTACAGAGCACAATATGTATCTACAGTAAATCAAATAGGCTAACATGTTTTGATGATGGATGTGCTTTGCAGAACTTCTGACATCCATCCTCCTTGGATCGAAACAGAAAACGAGTTGAGTCATTACAGCATGTCAATGGTAAGAGAGACCATGTGGGGATATGCCACAAATAGTGACTTGGTGTACAGAGAGAACAGGAGAGGACCTAGAACCCAACCCTGGGGGACAGCAGTTGTAAGATATTAAAGAGGACCTAGTACTGAGCCCTGGGGGACACCAGTAGTCATCTGCCATTCAACTGTATTAGGGCAGAATTATGGCGTGACAGTGGAATCAACCAAACACATTTTACAAAAACGTATGCAAACTTCTGCCTTCTCGAAGGCAGACATGTCTCTGCGCAATAGCAAGCAGTAGTTTTTCCAAGGTCTAGCTAGCTGGCTTTTGTTGTAGGCTAGTGGGCTAATGGGCGGTGACCATGGCCGTGGATTCCCCCTTGGCTGTAATGCCCCCTACCATGGCCGTGGATTCCCCCTTGGCTGTAATGCCCCCTACCATGGCCGTGGATTCCCCCTTGGCTGTAATACCCCCTACCATGGCCGTGGATTCCCCCTTGGCTATAATGCCCCCTACCATGGCCGTGGATTCCCCCTTGTGTGGCTGTAATGCCCCCTACCATGGTCGTGGATTCCCCCTTGGCTGTAATGCCCCCTACCATGGCCGTGAATTCCCCCTTGTGTGGCTGTAATGCCCCCTACCATGGCCGTGGATTCCCCCTTGGCTGTAATGCCCCCTACCATGGCCGTGGATTCCCCCTTGGCTGTAATGCCCCCTACCATGGCCGTGGATTCCCCTTGGCTGTAATGCCCCCTACCATGGCCGTGGATTCCCCCTTGGCTGTAATGCCCCCTACCATGGCCGTGGATTCCCCCTTGTGTGGCTGTAATGCCCCCTACCATGGCCGTGGATTCCCCCTTGGCTGTAATGCCCCCTACCATGGCCGTGGATTCCCCCTTGTGTGGCTGTAATGCCCCCTACCATGGCCGTGGATTCCCCCTTGGCTGTAATGCCCCCTACCATGGCCGTGGATTCCCCCTTGGCTGTAATGCCCCCTACCATGGCCGTGGATTCCCCCTTGGCTGTAATGCCCCCTACCATGGCCGTGGATTCCCCCTTGTGTGGCTGTAATGCCCCCTACCATGGCCGTGGATTCCCCCTTGTGTGGCTGTAATGCCCCCTACCATGGCTGTGGATTCCCCCTTGGCTGTAATGCCCCCTACCATGGCCGTGGATTCCCCCTTGGCTGTAATGCCCCCTACCATGGCCGTGGATTCCCCCTTGGCTGTAATGCCCCCTACCATGGCCGTGGATTCCCCCTTGGCTGTAATGCCCCCTACCATGGCCGTGGATTCCCCCTTGGCTGTAATGCCCCCTACCATGGCCGTGGATTCCCCTTGGCTGTAATGCCCCCTACCATGGCCGTGGATTCCCCCTTGGCTGTAATGCCCCCTACCATGGCCGTGGATTCCCCCTTGGCTGTAATGCCCCCTACCATGGCCGTGGATTCCCCCTTGGCTGTAATGCCCCCTACCATGGCCGTGGATTCCCCCTTGGCTGTAATGCCCCCTACCATGGCCGTGGATTCCCCCTTGTGTGGCTGTAATGCCCCCTACCATGGCCGTGGATTCCCCCTTGGCTATAATGCCCCCTACCATGGCCGTGGATTCCCCCTTGGCTGTAATGCCCCCTACCATGGCCGTGGATTCCCCCTTGGCTGTAATGCCCCCTACCATGGCCGTGGATTCCCCCTTGGCTGTAATGCCCCCTACCATGGCCGTGGATTCCCCCTTGGCTGTAATGCCCCCTACCATGGCCGTGGATTCCCCCTTGGCTGTAATGCCCCCTACCATGGCCGTGGATTCCCCCTTGGCTGTAATGCCCCCTACCATGGCCGTGGATTCCCCCTTGGCTGTAATGCCCCCTACCATGGCCCGTGGATTCCCCCTTGGCTGTAATGCCCCCTACCATGGCCGTGGATTCCCCCTTGGCTGTAATGCCCCCTACCATGGCCGTGGATTCCCCCTTGTGTGGCTGTAATGCCCCCTACCATGGCCGTGGATTCCCCCTTGGCTGTAATGCCCCCTACCATGGCCGTGGATTCCCCTTGGCTGTAATGCCCCCCCCTACCATGGCCGTGGATCCCCCTTTGCTGTAATGCCCCCTACCATGGCCGTGGATTTCCCCTTGGCTGTAATGCCCCCTACCATGGCCGTGGATTCCCCCTTGGCTGTAATGCCCCCTACCATGGCCGTGGATTCCCCCTTGGCTGTAATGCCCCCTACCATGGCCGTGGATTCCCCCTTGGCTGTAATGCCCCCTACCATGGCCGTGGATTCCCCCTTGGCTGTAATGCCCCCTACCATGGCCGTGGATTCCCCCTTGGCTGTAATGCCCCCTACCATGGCCGTGGATTCCCCCTTGGCTGTAATGCCCCCTACCATGGCCGTGGATTCCCCCTTGGCTGTAATGCCCCCTACCATGGCCGTGGATTCCCCCTTGGCTGTAATGCCCCCTACCATGGCCGTGGATTCCCCCTTGGCTGTAATGCCCCCTACCATGGCCGTGGATTCCCCCTTGGCTGTAATGCCCCCTACCATGGCTGTGGATTCCCCCTTGTGTGGCTGTAATGCCCCCTACCATGGCCGTGGATTCCCCCTTGGCTGTAATGCCCCCTACCATGGCCGTGGATTCCCCCTTGGCTGTAATGCCCCCTACCATGGCCGTGGATTCCCCCTTGGCTGTAATGCCCCCTACCATGGCCGTGGATTCCCCCTTGGCTGTAATGCCCCCTACCATGGCCGTGGATTCCCCCTTGGCTGTAATGCCCCCTACCATGGCCGTGGATCCCCCTTGGCTGTAATGCCCCCTACCATGGCCGTGGATTCCCCCTTGGCTGTAATGCCCCCTACCATGGCCGTGGATTCCCCCTTGGCTGTAATGCCCCCTACCATGGCCGTGGATTCCCCCTTGGCTGTAATGCCCCCTACCATGGCCGTGGATTCCCCCTTGGCTGTAATGCCCCCTACCATGGCTGTGGATTCCCCCTTGGCTGTAATGCCCCCTACCATGGCCGTGGATTCCCCCTTGGCTGTAATGCCCCCTACCATGGCCGTGGATTCCCCCTTGGCTGTAATGCCCCCTACCATGGCCGTGGATTCCCCCTTGGCTGTAATGCCCCCTACCATGGCCGTGGATTCCCCCTTGGCTGTAATGCCCCCTACCATGGCCGTGGATTCCCCCTTGGCTGTAATGCCCCCTACCATGGCCGTGGATTCCCCTTGGCTGTAATGCCCCCTACCATGGCCGTGGATTCCCCCTTGGCTGTAATGCCCCCTACCATGGCCGTGGATTCCCCCTTGGCTGTAATGCCCCCTACCATGGCCGTGGATTCCCCCTTGGCTGTAATGCCCCCTACCATGGCCGTGGATTCCCCCTTGGCTGTAATGCCCCCTACCATGGCTGTGGATTCCCCCTTGTGTGGCTGTAATGCCCCCTACCATGGCCGTGGATTCCCCCTTGGCTGTAATGCCCCCTACCATGGCCGTGGATTCCCCTTGGCTGTAATGCCCCCTACCATGGCCGTGGATTCCCCCTTGGCTGTAATGCCCCCTACCATGGCCGTGGATTCCCCTTGGCTGTAATGCCCCCTACCATGGCCGTGGATTCCCCCCTTGGCTGTAATGCCCCCTACCATGGCCGTGGATTCCCCCTTGGCTGTAATGCCCCCTACCATGGCCGTGGATTCCCCCTTGGCTGTAATGCCCCCTACCATGGCCGTGGATTCCCCCTTGGCTGTAATGCCCCCTACCATGGCTGTGGATTCCCCCTTGGCTGTAATGCCCCCTACCATGGCCGTGGATTCCCCCTTGGCTGTAATGCCCCCCTACCATGGCCGTGGATTCCCCCTTGGCTGTAATGCCCCTACCATGGCCGTGGATTCCCCCTTGGCTGTAATGCCCCCTACCATGGCCGTGGATTCCCCCTTGGCTGTAATGCCCCCTACCATGGCCGTGGATTCCCCCTTGGCTGTAATGCCCCCTACCATGGCCGTGGATTCCCCCTTGGCTGTAATGCCCCCTACCATGGCCGTGGATTCCCCCTTGGCTGTAATGCCCCCTACCATGGCCGTGGATTCCCCCTTGGCTGTAATGCCCCCTACCATGGCCGTGGATTCCCCCTTGGCTGTAATGGCCCCTAAATACATAATGTCGTTATGCTCTTGGGCTGAATATAATCATTATCATTACCTTCTCCCTGCTGCCAATCGCTGTGCTCCGAAGCCACCTCTCACTCACATGTCTGTCTCAGATATCGGAATTCTTAAAAAGCAATGCCCGTCACGTGATCGGGTCCTTCTCAGGCTACGCAGCTCCGAAGTAGGCTACTAGTGAAGACAGACACATCAAAGTAATAATAATAATAATAATATGCCATTTAGCAGACGCTTTTATCCAAAGCGACTTACAGTCATGCGTGCATACATTTTTGTATATGGGTGGTCCCGGGGATCGAACCCACTACCTTGGCGTTACAAGCGCCGTGCTCTACCAGCTGAGCTACAGAGGACCACAAAGTAGGCTACTAGTGAAGACAGACACAGCGTGTGTCCTTCTTATCGAATTCCAAGGCGATGTAAGAACTGTACTTTTCATCAGTCAGCTAGATGAGTAACGAACAGCAAAAGCACTACGTCAATCTACTATCCCCATAGTATAAAAGTCTAGCCAACCTATTCTATTGGTCAGCTTGATGGAATTTGGCAAATTTACTTTGACAGAAGGTAAGACATGCCTCATGGAATTACCAAAAACATCCAGGTTTTAAACAATTACGTTTATGGTTAAATATTTTCAAAATGTTGACCGCCTCTGCTCAGATTGCAAGGTGGGTGATGTTGTGGTGTGCAACAGGCACTGGCCTTTCTCTCCTAACGAACAGCGCCTCCAGTATGTCGACAGAATCAAGCCTTTAGACGTTAATATTAATTATCCTACATTATATTTGTCAAACCTGACTGCCGTTAAGACTATATACTATATCTATATATACTGAACACAAATATAAACGCAACATGCTACAATTTCAACGATTTTACTGAGTTACAGTTCAGATACGGAAATCAGTCAATTGAAATACATTCATTAGGCCCTAATCTATGTATTTCACATGACTAGGAATGCAGATATGCATCTGTTGGTCACAGATACCTTCAAAAAAGGTAGGGGTGTGGATCAGAAAATTAGTCAGTATCGGTGTGACCACCATTTTCCTCACTCAGCACGCCACATCTCAATGGGTGACATGTCTGGTGAGTATGCAGGCCATGGAAGAACTGGGACATTTTCAGCTTCCCAGAATTTTGTACAGATCCTTGTGACATGGGACATGAGGTGATGGCGGTGGATGAATGGCACGAAAATGGGCCTAAGGATCTCATCACGGTATCTCTGTGCATTCAAATTGCCATCGATAAAATGCAATTGTGTTCGTTGTCCGTAGCTTATGCCTGCCCATACTATAACCCCACCACCACCATGGGACACTCTGTTCACAGTGTTGACATCAGCAAACCGCTCGCCCACACGACGCCATACACGTGGTTTGCAGTTGTGAGGCCGGATGGACATACTGCCAAATTCTCTAAAACAACATTGGAGGTGGCTTATGGTAGAGAAAATAACATTTCATTATTTGGCAACAGCTCTGGTGGACATTCCTGCAGTCAGCATGCCAATTGCACGTTCCGTCAAAACTTGATACATCTGTGGCATTGTGTTGTGTGACAAAACTGTACATGTTAGTGGCTTTTTATTGTCCCCAGCACAAGGTGCACCTGTGTAATGATCATACTGTTTAATCAGCTTCTTGATATGCCACACCTGTCAGGTAGATGGATTATCTTGGCAATGGAGAAATGCTCACTAACAGGGATGTAAGCAAATTTGTGCACAAAATTGGAGAGAAATATGCTTGTTGTGCGTCTGGAAAATGTCTGGGGTCTTTTAGTTCAGCTCAATGAAACATGGGAACCAACACTTTACATGTTGCATTTATATTTTTGTTCAGTGTACATTTACATACACTTATGTTTTTACTTAACAGAAGAGCTAGTGTTTTTCGGTTTTAAAATACATTTAATTGGCTGTTTTGGTTAATGGCCTTGGTGCTCTGGCAGATGGCCTTGGTGATCTGGCAGATGGCCTTGGTGCTCTGGCAGATGGCCTTGGTGCTCTGGCAGATGGCCTTAGTGATCTGGCAGATGGCCTTGGTGCTCTGGCAGATGGCCTTGGTGCTCTGGCAGATGGCCTTGGTGCTTTGGCAGATGGCCTTGGTGCTCTGGCAGATGGCCTTGGTGCTCTGGCAGATGGCCTTGGTGCTCTGGCAGATGGCCTTGGTGATCTGGCAGATGGCCTTGGTGCTCTGGCAGATGGCCTTGGTGCTCTGGCAGATGGCCTTGGTGCCCTGGCAGATGGCCTTGGTGCCCTGGCAGATGGCCTTGGTGCCCTGGCAGATTGGGCACCTCTTGAAGGCCAAAAGGCCTTGCCCCTAAAATCTCAAAAATTCCAGGCCTGTTGCTGTCCTCGTGCTACTAGACCTTAGTGCTGCCTTTGACACCATCGATCACCACATTCTTTTGGAGAGACTGGAAACCCAAATTGGTCTACACGGACAAGTTCTGGCCTGGTTTAGATCTTACCTGTCGGAAAGATATCAGTTTGTCTCTGTGAATGGTCTGTCCTCCGACAAATCAACTGTACATTTCGGTGTTCCTCAAGGTTCCGTTTTAGGACCACTATTGTTTTCACTATATATTTTACCTCTTGGGGATGTTATTCGAAAACATAATGTTAACTTTCACTGCTATGCGGATGACACACAGCTGTACATTTCAATGAAACAT
This sequence comes from Coregonus suidteri, assembly GCA_036851935.1. Classification (NCBI taxonomy): domain Eukaryota; kingdom Metazoa; phylum Chordata; class Actinopteri; order Salmoniformes; family Salmonidae; genus Coregonus; species Coregonus suidteri. The sequence goes on from CM072243.1 coordinate 727,859, forward strand.
GGTGAAGCCCCAAAATTGCCCTCGCTAGAAGCCTGTGTTTCAGACATAAGGAAGTGGATGGCTGAAAACTTTCTACTTTTAAACTCGGACAAAACAGAGATGCTTGTTCTAGGTCCCAAGAAACAAAGAGATCTTCTGTTAAATCTGACAATTCATCTTGATGGTTGTAAAGTCGTCTCAAATAAAACTGTGAAGGACCTCGGCGTTACTCTTGACCCTGATCTCTCTTTTGACGAACATATCAAGACTGTTTCAAGGACAGCTTTTTTCCATCTACGTAACATTGAAAAAAAATCAGAAATTTTCTGTCCAAAAATGATGCAGAAAAATTAATCCATGCATTTGTTACTTCTAGGTTAGACTACTGCAATGCTCTACTTTCCGGCTACCCGGATAAAGCACTAAATAAACTTCAGTTAGTGCTAAATACGGCTGCTAGAATCCTGACTAGAACCAAGAAATTTGATCATATTACTCCAGTGCTAGCTTCCCTACACTGGCTTCCTGTTAAGGCAAGGGCTGATTTCAAGGTTTTACTGTTAACCTATAAAGCGTTACATGGGCTTGCTCCTACCTATCTTTCCGAGTTGGTCCTGCCGTACATACCAATACGTACGCTACGGTCACAAGACGCAGGCCTCCTAATTGTCCCTAGAATTTCTAAGCAAACAGCGGGAGGCAGGGCTTTCTCCTATAGATCTCCATTTTATATGGAACAGTCTGCCTACCCATGTGAGAGACGCAGACTCGGTCTCAACCTTTAAGTCTTTACTGAAGACTTATCTCTTCAGTAGGTCATATGATTGAGTGTAGTCTGGCCCAGGAGTGTGAAGGTGAACGGAAAGGCTCTGGAGCAACGAACAGCCCTTGCTGTCTCTGCCAGGCCGGTTCCCCTCTCTCCACTGGGGTTCTCTGCCTCTAACCCTGTTACAGGGGCTGAGTCACTGGCTTGCTGGTGCTCTTTCATGCCATCCCTAGGAGGGGTGCGTCACTTGAGTGGGTTGAGTTACTGACGTGATCTTCCTGTCTGGGTTGGCGCCCCCCCTTGGTTTGTGCTGTGGTGGAGACCTCTGTGGGCTATACTCGGCCTTGTCTCAGGATTGTAAGTTGGTGGTTGAGGATATCCCTCTAGTGGTGCGGGGGCTGTGCTTTGGCAGAGTGGGTGGGGTTATATCCTTCCTGTTTGGCCCTGTCCGGGGGTTTCTTCGGATGGGGCCACAGTGTCTCCGGACCGCTCCTGTCTCAGCCTCCAGTATTTATGCTGCAGTAGTTTATGTGTCGGGGGGCTGGGGTTAGTTGGTTATACCTGGAGTACTTCTCCTGTCTTATCCAGTGTCCTGTGTGAATTTAAGTATGCTCTCTCTAATTCTCTCGTTTCTCTCTTTCTCTCTGAGAACCTGAGCCCTAGGACCATACGTCAGGACTACCGGGCATGATGACACCTTGCTGTCCCCAGTCCGCCTGGCCTTGCTGCTATTCCAGTTTCAACTGTTCTGCCTGCGGTTACGAAACCCCTACCTGTCCCAGACCTGCTGTTTTCAACTCTTAATGATCGGCTATGAAAAGCCAACTGAGAGACCTGAGCCCTAGGACCATACGTCGGGACTACCGGCCGTGGTGACTCCTTGCTGTCCCCAGTCCGCCTGGCCTTGCTGCTATTCCAGTTTCAAACTGTTCTGCCTGCGGTTATGGAACCCCTACCTGTCCCAGACCTGCTGTTTTCAACTCTTAATGATCGGCTATGAAAAGCCAACTGAGATTTATTCCTGATTATTATTTATTCCTGATTATTATTTGACCATGCTTGTCACTTATGAACATTTTTGAACATCTTGGCATGGTTCTGTTATAATCTCCACCCGGCACAGCCAGAAGAGGACTGGCCACCCCTCATAGCCTGGTTCCTCTCTAGGTTTCTTCCTAGGTTTTGGCCTTTCTAGGGAGTTTTTCCTAGCCACCGTGCTTCTACACCTGCATTACTAGCTGTTTGGGGTTTTAGGCTGGGTTTCTGTACAGCACTTCGAGATATTAGCTGATGTAAGAAGGGCTATATAAAATAAAATTGATTGAAATTGATTGATTGTTTGAGATCTCTTTGATTTAACCTTTAGATTACCAGTTACTTTGTGTGATGAATATGAAAACGATATTTGCAATGGGAAGTAATAGTTGTACATTTCTATTGGGAAATGCTTAGCCTAATGGTTGTGGTTTGTATACTAATGATTGGGACCTACTGGCTTATTATGTCAGAGTGAATGGGCTGCTTATCCTTTCACATCATGCTGTGTGTGACTGCTGTCTATCTATCAAACCTGTGTGTTTTACAATCAGTGCGATCTCCTACATGGAGCATTACTCACATCCTGTTGTTGTGGTGAGAGACACGTCTCCCTCTGTCCTGTTATCACTGGAGAGGAGATTTACAGACACGTCTCCCTCTGTCCTGTTATCACTGGAGAGGAGATTTACAGACACGTCTCCCTCTGTCCTGTTATCACTGGAGAGGAGGTAAACAGACACGTCTCCCTCTGTCCTGTTATCACTGGAGAGGAGGTAAACAGACACGTCTCCCTCTGTCCTGTTATCACTGGAGAGGAGGTCTACAGACACGTCTCCCTCTGTCCTGTTATCACTGGAGAGGAGGTCTACAGACACGTCTCCCTCTGTCCTGTTATCACTGGAGAGGAGGTCAACAGACACGTCTCCCTCTGTCCTGTTATTACTGGAGAGGAGGTCTACAGACACGTCTCCCTCTGTCCTGTTATCACTGGAGGGGAGGTCTACAGACACGTCTCCCTAACCTCTGTCCTGTTATCACTGGAGAGGAAGTCTACAGACACGTCTCCCTCTGTCCTGTTATCACTGGAGAGGAGGTCTACAGACACGTCTCCCTCTGTCCTGTTATCACTGGAGAGGAGGTCAACAGACACGTCTCCCTCTGTCCTGTTATCACCGGAGAGGAAATTTACAGACACGTCTCCCTCTGTCCTGTTATCACTGGAGAGGAGGTCAACAGACACGTCTCCCTCTGTCCTGTTATCACTGGAGGGGAGGTCTACAGACACGTCTCCCTCTGTCCTGTTATCACTGGAGAGGAGGTCTACAGACACGTCTCTCCCTAACCTCTGTCCTGTTATCACTGGAGAGGAGGTCAACAGACACGTATCCCTCTGTCCTGTTATCACTGGAGAGGAGGTCAACAGACACGTCTCCCTCTGTCCTGTTATCACTGGAGAGGAGGTCTACAGACACGTCTCCCTCTGTCCTGTTATCACTGGAGAGGAGGTCTACAGACACATCTCCCTCTGTCCTGTTATCACTGGAGAGGAGGTCTACAGACACGTCTCCCTCTGTCCTGTTATCACTGGAGAGGAGGTCTACAGACACGTCTCCCTCTGTCCTGTTATCACTGGAGAGGAGATTTACACTCACGTCTCCCTCTGTCCTGTTATCACTGGAGAGGAGATAAACAGACACGTCTCCCTCTGTCCTGTTATCACTGGAGAGGAGGTCAACAGACACGTCTCCCTAACCTCTGTCCTGTTATCACTGGAGAGGAAGTCTACAGACACGTCTCCCTCTGTCCTGTTATCACTGGAGAGGAGGTAAACAGACACGTCTCCCTCTGTCCTGTTATCACTGGAGAGGAGGTCTACAGACACGTCTCCCTCTGTCCTGTTATCACTGGAGAGGAGGTCTACAGACACGTCTCCCTCTGTCCTGTTATCACTGGAGAGGAGGTCTACAGACACGTCTCCCTCTGTCCTGTTATCACTGGAGAGGAGATTTACAGACACGTCTCCCTCTGTCCTGTTATCACTGGAGAGGAGATCAACAGACACGTCTCCCTCTGTCCTGTTATCACTGGAGAGGAGGTCAACAGACACGTCTCCCTCTGTCCTGTTATCACTGGAGGGGAGGTCTACAGACACGTCTCCCTCTGTCCTGTTATCACCGGAGAGGAGATTTACAGACACGTCTCCCTCTGTCCTGTTATCACTGGAGGGGAGGTCTACAGACACGTCTCCCTCTGTCCTGTTATCACTGGAGAGGAGGTCTACAGACACGTCTCCCTAACCTCTGTCCTGTTATCACTGGAGAGGAGGTCAACAGACACGTATCCCTCTGTCCTGTTATCACTGGAGAGGAGGTCAACAGACACGTCTCCCTCTGTCCTGTTATCACTGGAGAGGAGGTCTACAGACACGTCTCCCTCTGTCCTGTTATCACTGGATAGGAGGTCTACAGACACGTCTCCCTCTGTCCTGTTATCACTGGAGAGGAGGTAAACAGACACGTCTCCCTCTGTCCTGTTATCACTGGAGAGGAGATTTACAGACACGTCTCCCTCTGTCCTGTTATCACTGGAGAGGAGGTCAACAGACACGTCTCCCTCTGTCCTGTTATCACTGGAGAGGAGGTCTACAGACACGTCTCCCTCTGTCCTGTTATCACTGGAGAGGAGGTAAACAGACACGTCTCCCTCTGTCCTGTTATCACTGGAGAGGAGATTTACACTCACGTCTCCCTCTGTCCTGTTATCACTGGAGAGGAGATCAACAGACACGTCTCCCTCTGTCCTGTTATCACTGGAGAGGAGGTCAACAGACACGTCTCCCTAACCTCTGTCCTGTTATCACTGGAGAGGAGATTTACAGACACGTCTCCCTCTGTCCTGTTATCACTGGAGAGGAGGTCAACAGACACGTCTCCCTCTGTCCTGTTATCACTGGAGGGGAGGTCTACAGACACGTCTCCCTCTGTCCTGTTATCACTGGAGAGGAGGTCAACAGACACGTCTCCCTCTGTCCTTTTATCACTGGAGAGGAGGTCTACAGACACGTCTCCCTCTGTCCTGTTATCACTGGAGAAGAAGTCTACAGACACGTCTCCCTCTGTCCTGTTATTACTGGAGAGGAGGTAAACAGACACGTCTCCCTCTGTCCTGTTATCACTGGAGAGGAGGTCAACAGACACGTCTCCCTCTGTCCTGTTATCACTGGAGAGGAGGTCAACAGACACGTCTCCCTCTGTCCTGTTATCACTGGAGAGGAGGTCAACAGACACGTCTCCCTCTGTCCTGTTATCACTGGAGAGGAGGTCAACAGACACGTCTCCCTCTGTCCTGTTATCACTGGAGAGGAAGTCTACAGACACGTCTCCCTCTGTCCTGTTATTACTGGAGAGGAGGTCAACAGACACGTCTCCCTAACCTCTGTCCTGTTATCACTGGAGAGGAGGTCAACAGACACGTCTCCCTCTGTCCTGTTATCACTGGAGAGGAGGTCAACAGACACGTCTCCCTCTGTCCTGTTATCACTGGAGAGGAGGTCAACAGACACGTCTCCCTCTGTCCTGTTATCACTGGAGAGGAAGTCTACAGACATGTCTCCCTCTGTCCTGTTATCACTGGAGAGGAGGTCAACAGACACGTCTCCCTCTGTCCTGTTATCACTGGAGAGGAAGTCTACAGACACGTCTCCCTCTGTCCTGTTATCACTGGAGAGGAGGTCTACAGACACGTCTCCCTAACCTCTGTCCTGTTATCACTGGAGAGGAGGTCAACAGACACGTCTCCCTCTGTCCTGTTATCACTGGAGAGGAGGTCAACAGACACGTCTCCCTCTGTCCTGTTATCACTGGAGAGGAGGTCAACAGACACGTCTCCCTCTGTCCTGTTATCACTGGAGAGGAGGTCTACAGACACGTCTCCCTCTGTCCTGTTATCACTGGAGAAGAAGTCTACAGACACGTCTCCCTCTGTCCTGTTATTACTGGAGAGGAGTTAAACAGACACGTTCCCCCTCTGTCCTGTTATCACTGGAGAGGAGGTCAACAGACACGTCTCCCTCTGTCCTGTTATCACTGGAGAGGAGATTTACAGACACGTCTCCCTCTGTCCTGTTATCACTGGAGAGGAGGTAAACAGACACGTCTCCCTCTGTCCTGTTATCACTGGAGAGGAGGTCTACAGACACGTCTCCCTCTGTCCTGTTATCACTGGAGAAGAAGTCTACAGACACGTCTCCCTCTGTCCTGTTATTACTGGAGAGGAGTTAAACAGACACGTCTCCCTCTGTCCTGTTATCACTGGAGAGGAGGTCTACAGACACGTCTCCCTCTGTCCTGTTATCACTGGAGAGGAGATTTACAGACACGTCTCCCTCTGTCCTGTTATCACTGGAGAGGAGGTCTACAGACACGTCTCCCTAACCTCTGTCCTGTTATCACTGGAGGGGAGATTTACAGACACGTCTCCCTCTGTCCTGTTATCACTGGAGAGGAGGTAAACAGACACGTCTCCCTCTGTCCTGTTATCACTGGAGAGGAGGTCTACAGACACGTCTCCCTCTGTCCTGTTATCACTGGAGAGGAGGTCTACAGACACGTCTCCCTCTGTCCTGTTATCACTGGAGAGGAGGTCTACAGACACGTCTCCCTCTGTCCTGTTATCACTGGAGGGGAGGTCTACAGACACGTCTCCCTCTGTCCTGTTATCACTGGAGAGGAGGTAAACAGACACGTCTCCCTCTGTCCTGTTATCACTGGAGAGGAGGTCAACAGACACGTCTCCCTCTGTCCTGTTATTACTGGAGAGGAGGTCTACAGACACGTCTCCCTCTGTCCTGTTATCACTGGAGGGGAGGTCTACAGACACGTCTCCCTCTGTCCTGTTATCACTGGAGAGGAGGTCTACAGACACGTCTCCCTCTGTCCTGTTATCACTGGAGAGGAGGTCTACAGACACGTCTCCCTCTGTCCTGTGGGAGAGATAAGAGCAGGAGGAGGGTGGTGGTGGAGGGGGGGGGGGGGGGGGGGGGGGGGGGGGGGGGGTGGTGGGGGGGGGGGGGGGGGGTGGTGGTTGTGGGGGTATTTCTGTTTACTTGGTGGTGAGGGGGGGTGGTTGTGGGGGTATTTCTGTTTACTCGGTGGTGGGGGGGGGGGGGTTGTGTGGGGTATTTCTGTTTACTGGTGGTGGGGGGGGGGGGGTGTTTAAGCTTTAGCTGAAAATGTCTCCCAGAATGCTTTGCAACCCCTGTGTGTGCTCTGCCACATACTCTAGTGCTGTGGGATTCCTGGAGAGAGTGGTGTGGAAGTGCTGACATGCCAGGCAAAGAGAGAGAGTTTATACTGCACACAACTAATCTTCTCCTTTCCCCCTTCTGATAACCAGATGGCGAATCGCATCTCTGCATGTCGGGCAGACATATCAGTGTGGATGACGGATCACCACCTCAAACTGAACCTCGGCAAGACGGAGCTGCTCTTCCTCCCGGGGAAGGACTTCCCGTTCCATGATCTCGCCATACGGTTGACAACTCCGTTGTGTCCTCCTCCCAGAATGCAAAGAGCCTTGGTGTGACCCTGGACAACACTCTGTCATTCTCCGCTAACATCAAGGCGGTGACCCGATCCTGTAGGTTCATGCTCTACAACATTCGCAGAGTACGACCCTGCCTTACACAGGAAGCGGCACAGGTCCTAATCCAGGCACTTGTCATCTCCCATCTGGATTACTGCAACTCGCTGTTGGCTGGGCTCCCTGCCTGTGCCATTAAACCCCTGCAACTCATCCAGAACGCTGCAGCCCGTCTGGTGTTCAAACTTCCCAAGTTCTTTCACGTCACCCCACTCCTCCGCACACTCCACTGGCTTCCAGTTGAAGCTCGCATCTGCTACAAGACCATGGTGCTTGCCTACGGAGCAGTGAGGGGAACGGCACCTCCGTACCTTAAGGCTGTGATCAGTCCCTACACCCAAACGAGGACATTGCGTTCATCCACCTCTGGCCTGCTGGACCCCTACCTCTGCGGAAGCACAGTTCCCGCTCAGCCCAGTCAAAACTGTTGTTCCACCTCTGGCACGCCAATGGTGGAACAAGCTCCCTCGCGACGCCAGGACAGCGGAGTCTCTCACCACCTTCCGGAGACAATTGAAACCCCACCTCTTTAAGGAATACCTGGGATAGGATAAAGTAATCCTTCTACGCCCCCCCTTACCCCACCCCCAAAAAAAACAAAAAAAACAAACAACAAAAAAAACATATTGTAAAGTGGTTATCCCACTGGCTATAAGGTGAATGCACCAATTTGGAAGTCGCTCTGGATAAGAGCGTCTGCTAAATGACGAAAATGTAAAAAAAAAATGTAAAATCTTATTTTAACGAATACACCAGAGAAATATGTTTCTACTGGTGTCTTCGCCCAAGACATTAGTGACCGTTGCCCAGTTGTTTGTGATAGAGACGTGAGAATACAAACATCTAAGCCTCGTGTCGTCACAAAGAGGAACTTTAAACACTTCAGTGAACAGGCTTTTTTACATGATCTTTATTTTAGTGACCTTGATTGTATTTCAGCTATCCCTGAACCTGATTTAGCTTTCAACCTTTTTTCAGATGTCTTCAATACTATTGTGGATAATCATGCTCCTTTCAAAAAATTAAGGGTTAAAGATAGATCTAATGCTTGGTACACTACGGAATTATCCGAAGTCATTCATAAAAGAGATGATGCTTGGATAAATGCCAGGAACACATGCTTAGGCCCAGACAGGCAAGATTTTAAGCAACTAAGGAATCATTTTGTAAGACAAATCAGAAAGGCTAAATCTGATTATTATGTAACCGCTCTTTCAGATTGTAATGGGAAACCGGCTAAATTTAGGAAAACTGTAAAATCCCACAACAAATAAATTCAGACACTGGCCTCATTATGGAAAAATATAGCATTGATGTATTTAATCACCATTTTATTTTAGCAGGCTATCTCTTTGAAATAACATCTAAGCCTATTCACAATGATGTTGGGCTGGATGCTGATAGGGGAAACTTGCTGAATGATCAGAGAAATTATAGTCAAAGCTTTTTTTTGTGACTATTTAAAGGAAAATAAGTCCTGGATGCTTTGCTAGTAATAGACGACAAGAGATCCACAAAGGCCGACCAATTGGATTATGGTCTGCTTAAGTGTGCAGTGCCCATAATTGCTGGCTCAATAACCCACATTTTTAAATTAACATTATCAGGAAATATTCAAAAAGTATGGAAATCAGCTCTTGTGCTGCTACTCCATAAGGGCGGGGATAGTAGTGATCGTAATAATTATTACCCCATTTCAAGGCTTCCTTGTCTAGCTAAGATTCTTGAATCCTTGGTAAATGTACAACTTTGCTTGCTTGGGCATAAAGTGCCTTGTAAAGTATTCATCCCCCTTGGCATTTTTCCTATTTTGTTGCATTACAACCTGTAATTTAAATAGATTTTTATTTGGATTTCATGTAATGGACATACACAAAATAGTCCAAATTGGTGAAGTGATATTAAAAAAATTACTTGTTTCAAAAAAATCTATAACGGAAAAGTAGTGCGTGCATATGTATTCACCCCCTTTGCTATGAAGCCCTAAATAAGATCTATGTAAGGTGGCTCTACAAAGTATTGACTTTGGGGGGTGAATAGTTATGCACGCTTAAGTTTTCAGTTTTTTTGTCTTATTTCTTGTTTGTTTCACAATAACAATATTTTGCATCTTCAAAGTGGTAGGCATGTTGTGTAAATCAAATGACACAACCCCCCCCAAAAAACCATTTTAATTCCAGGTTGTAAAATAGGAAAAATGCCAAGGGGGGGTGAATACTTTCACAAGCCACTGTATACAGAATATAGCCCTATTTGGTAAAAGACCAAGTCCATATTATGGCAAGAACAGCTCAAATAAGCAAAGAGAAAGAACAGTCCATCATTACTTTAAGACATGAAGGTCAGTCAATCAGGGAAATTTCAAGAATTTTGAAAGTTTCTTCAAGTGTAGTCGCAAAAACCATCAAGCGCTATGATGAAATTGTCTCTCATGAGGACCGCCACAGGAAAGGAAGACCCAGAGTTACCTCTGCTGCAGAGGATAAATTCATCCGTGTTAACTGCACCTCAGATTGCAGCCCAAATAAATGCTTCAAGGAGTTCAAGTAACAGACACATCTCAACATCAACTGTTCAGAGGAGACTGCATGAATCAGGCCTTCATGTTCGAATTGCTGTGAAGAAACCACTACTAAAAGACACCAATAAGAAGAAGAGACCTGCTTGGGCCAAGAAACACGAGCAATGGACATTAGACTGGTGGAAATCTGTCCTTTGGTCTGGAGTCCAAATTGGAGATTTTTGGTTCCAAACGCCGTGTCTTTGTGAGACGCAGAGTAGGTGAACGGATGATCTCCGCATATGTGTTTCCCACCGTGAAGCATGGAGGAGGAGGTGTGATGGTGTGGGGGTGCTTTGCTGGTGACACTGTCAGTGATTTATTTAGAATTCAAGGCACACTTAACCAGCATGGCTACCACAGCATTCAGCAGCAATACGCCATCCCATCTGGTTTGCGCTTAGTGGGAGTATCAATTGTTTTTCAACAGGACAATGACCCAACACACCTCCAGGCTGTGTAAGGGCTATTTTACCAAGAAGGAGAGTGATGGAGTGCTGCATCAGATGACCTGGCCTCCACAATCACTCAACCTCAACCCAATTGAGACGGTTTGGGATGAGTTGGACCGCAGAGTGAAAGAAAAGCAGCCAACAAGTGCTCAGCATATGTGGGGACTCCTTCAAGACTGTTGGAAAAGCATTCCTCATGAAGCTGTTTGAGAGAATGCCAAGAGTGTGCAAAGCTTTCATCAAGGCAATGGGGGGCTACTTTGAAGAATCTAAAATCTAAAAAATATTTTAATTTGTTAACACTTTTTTGGTTACTACTTTATTCCATATGTGTTATTTTCATAATTTTGATGTTTTCACTATTATTCTAGAATGTAGAAAATAGTAAAATAGTAAAGAAAAACCCTTGAGTAGGTGTGTCCAAACTTTTGACTGGTACTGTACGTTACTCTTACAGAATGGGAAAGGATATTGGACATTTAATCTATTAAATGACAACTTGTTGGATGACAACTTATTTTTAACCAGGACAAAATAATTTATGTGACTTTCTCTGACATAACATAGATACTGCAGATCCCCTTATTGTATTGGACACTTACATCTGCCTTTAGAGGCCATTTAATTCAATACTTAAAAACTAAAACAAAAGCAATTTAGGTCGAAAGAGTCCATGTTGATAAAGGAAATAGAGGGACTAACAGTACAGATACACTGCATGACCAAAAGTATGTGGACACCTGCTCGTCAAACATCTCATTCCAAAATCATGAGCATTACTATGGAGTTTGTCCCCCCTTTGCTGCTATAACAGCCTCCACTCTTCTGGGAAGGCTTTCCACTAGATGTTGGAACATTGCTGGGGGGGACTTGCTTCCATTCAGCCACAAGAGCATTAGTGAGGTCGAGCACTGATGTTGGGCGACTAGTCTTGGCTCGCCATCAGTGTTTTTCGATTCATACCAAAGGTGTTTGATTGGTTTGAGGTCAGGGTTCTGTGCAGGCCAGTCAAGTTCTTCCACACCGATCCCGACAAACCATTTCTTTGTGCACAGGGGCATTGTCATGCTGAAACAGGAAAGGGCCTTCCCCAATCTGTTGCCACAAAGTTGGAAGCACAGAATAATCTAGAATGTCATTGTATGCTGTAGCGTTACAATTTCCCTTCACTGGAACTAAGGGGCCTAGCCTGAACCATGAAAAACAGCCCCAGACCATTATTTCTCCTCCACCAAACTTGATGGTTGGCACTATGCATTCTGGCAGGTAGCGTTCTCCTGGCATCCACCAAACCCAGATTCGTCCGTCAGACTTCCAGATGCTGAAGCGTGATTCATCACTCCAGAGAACGCGTTTCCACTGCTCCAGAGTCCAATGGCGGCGAGCTTTACACCACTCCAACGGACGCTCCAGAGTCCAATGTCTGCTCGGCCATGGAAACACATTTCATGAACCACCCGACGAACAGTTATTGTGCTGACGTTGCTTCCAGGGGCAGTTTGGAACTTGGTAGTGAGTATTGCAACTGAGGACAGATGATTTTTACACGCTTCAGCACTCGGTGGTCCTGTTCTGTGAGCTTGTGTAGCCTACCACTTCGCGGCTGAGCCGTTGTTACTCCTAGATGTTTCCACTTACAGTTGACCGGGGCAGCTCTAGCAAGGCAGACATTTGATGAACTGACTTGTTGGAAAGGTGGCATCCTATGACGGTGGTACGTTGAAAGTCACTGAGCTCTTCAGTAAGGCCATTCTACTGCCAATGTTTGTCTATGGAGATTGCATGGCTTTGTGCTCAATTTTGTACACCTGTCAGCAACGGGTGTGGCTGAAATAGCCAAATCCACTAATTTGAAGTGGTGTCCACATACTGCTGTATATAGAGTGTAGATAGCAATAAAAACTGTGCACACAACAAGTTAGAGGAAAAACTAAAAGAAATGGAGGAACTTATTCAAGAAAGATGAGCTGTAATATATTATACAAATCAAGCGAACTGTATGGAATATGGGGGGAAAAAATGTAACATATAAATGCTACCAAAAATAATGTATTCAAATTTGTTGACAGTCACCCATGGTTCACCAAACAATATTTTGAAAGAGGAAGCAAAGTACATTAAGCATATGTTTTTGTTTCAGTTTCCTCCATCTCCACTAACTGAAGTTAATTTTTTTATATTAATAATGTAACATTTAAAGCTGTACAGAAAGACTAATGTGAAGGCCAAAATCCCAGGGCTGGATGGCATACCAGTTGAGGTATACCAAAAATAAAATGATGTACTCAGAGGACTGTTATTCGCAGGTTTTATCCACTCCTATAAATAGATACTCAACAAGAAGGTCTGATTTCACTATTACTGAAACAGGACCCAGGTGGTAAATATAAAGATCCATTCCCTTACATTTCAGTGTTGTGATGCAAAAAATCTAGGAAAGTACATAAAATAAAAAAGTTATTGTCGTATATTATTAATCCTAATCAGACAGGTTTTTAACATGGACGATATATTGGAGATATGAGACAAGTACTGGAAAAAATAGAACACCATGAAAAATCGAGGAAACCAGGTCTGGTATTCATAGCTGACGTTGATAAACTACGACTGGAATTTATATATAAATGCCTGGAATAATTCAATTTAAGAGAATCTGTTACCCATTATATAATGGGTTAAAGTTATGTAGAGTAACCCTAGGTGTAAAATAGTAAATAATGGCTACTTCTCAGAAAGTATTAAACTGTCAAGATGAGTAAAACGTTGTCCACTATCGGCATATCTATTTATTATGGCCATCGAAATGTTAGCTATTAAAATCAGATTCAACACATATATCAAGGGGCTAGAAATCCATGGCTTAAAAACAAAGGTGTCATTGTGATGCTGATGATTCATGTTCTTTTAAATCTACAATTTGGATCCCTCTACAGCCTCAGAGGATCTAGATACTATTTCTGTTAGTTTAGTAGAGGAGTGGCGGAGAGAGTTCTGGGCATATTCTGCCCATGGCAAAAACACCAACCAGGGCCGTGGGGAGACCGGGCAGAGGAAGGAGGCGGCAGGACTTGGGGAAGTGGTCCACAACGACCAGGATGGTGGTGTTACCTTGGGAGAGGGGAAGATCAGTCAAAAAATCAATACTAAGGTGAGACCATGGTCGTTGTGGAACTGGTAAAGGTTGTAACTTACCCGCTGGGAGGTGCCTAGGTGCCTTACTCTGGGTGTGCACCAAGCAGGAGGAGACATACACCCTCACGTCCTTAGACAAGGTAGGCCACCAGTACTTTCCGATCAAGCAGCGCACTGTACGACTGATACCTGGGTGACCAGAGGAGGGTGACGTGTGTGCCCAGAAGATCAGACGATCACGGATAAGAGCAGGCACGTACTGCAGCCCATCTGGACACTGAGGTGGAGATGGATCTGTGCGTAATGCCTGCGCTATATCTGCGTCCATCGCCCATTCTACCGGCGCCACAATGCAGGAGGCCGGGAGTATGGGGGTGTTGTCTTTGGGCCTCTCCTCTGTGTCATACAGCCGGGACAGTGCGTCTGCCTTCACATTCTTCGTACCCGGAATGTATGACAGTGTAAAATCTAACCGGGTGAAGAATAGGGCCCACCTGGCCTGGCGAGGATTCAGCCTCCTCGCTGCCCGGATGTACTCCAGGTTACGGTGGTCCGTCCAGACGAGGAAAGGGTGTTTCACTCCTTCAAGCCAATGCCTCCACACGGTCAAAGCTCGGACAACAGCCAACAGCTCCCGATCACCAACGTCGTAGTTCTGCTCCGCCGGGCTGAGCTTCTTAGAGAAGAAGGCACAGGGGCGGAGCTTGGGTGGCGTGCCCGAGCATTGGGACAGGACAGCACCTATCCCTACCTCGGACGCATCCACCTCCACTTCGAACGGTAGTGATGGATCAGGATGTGCCAGTACCGGAGATGAGGTGAATTGACCCCGCAGTCTCCTGAAGACCAGGTCAGCCTCAGCAGACCAGCGGAGCCGGGACGGTCCACCCTTCAACAGGGATGTAATAGGAGCTGCGACCTTGCCAAAGCCCCGGATAAACCGTTGATAGTAGTTGGCAAAGCCAAGGAATCGCTGCACCTCCTTAACCGTGGTTGGAGTCGGCCAATTACGCACGGCTGAAATGCGATCTCCCTCCATCTCCACACCTGAGGTGATAATGCGATATCCGAGGAAGGAGACGGACTGCTAGAAAAACATACACTTCTCTGCCTTGGCATAAAGGTCATTTTCCAACAGTCGGGCCAGCATGCGCAAGTAGCGGAATACACCAGGATGTCATCGATGTAGACCACCACACCACGACCAAGCATGTCCCGAAACACCTCGTTCACAAAGGACTGGAAGACGGATGGAGCATTCATTAAACCGTACGTCATCACCAGGTATTCATAATGCCCCGTGGTTGTGCTGAATGCTGTCTTCCACTCATCCCCCTCTCGGACACGCACCAGGTTGTATTCACTCCTGAGATCTAGCTTAGTGAAGAAGCGCGTCCCATGCATTGACTCAATCCCTGAAGAAATGAGGGGGAGAGGATAACTAAATCTAATAATCTCCTTGTTCAGTGATCGATAATCAATGCACGGGCGCAGACCGCCGTCTTTCTTCTTCACAAAGAAGAAACGTGAGGAGGCTGGTGAAGTGGAGGGACGTATATAGGCCTGGCCCAGGGACTCTGAGACTCATGTTTCCATAGCCTCCGTTTCAGCCTGTGACAGGGGGTACACATGACTCCCGGGATGTACAGTGTCTACCTGAAATCGCGCAATCCACCGCCCGATGAGGTGGTAATTTAGCCAAATCGAGGTATTCGGGGGGAATGTGCACGGTGGAGGTAGAGCCCTCTGCGGCCATGAGAAGGTGGGGTTGTGGAGTGCTAGCCAAGGGATACCTAATACCACAAGGAAAGCAGGAGACTCAATAATCGAAAAAATAACCTGCTATATATTGTCTATTGTCTGTAGTCCAGGACTTGGTTATTATTATATTGTCTATGGTCCAGGACTTGGTTATTATTATATTGTCTGTAGTCCAGGACTTGGTTATTATTATATTGTCTATAGTCCAGGACTTGGTTATTATTATATTGTCTATAGTCCAGGACTTGGTTATTATTATATTGTCTGTAGTCCAGGACTTGGTTATTATTATATTGTCTATAGTCCAGGACTTGGTTATTATTATATTGTCTGTAGTCCAGGACTTGGTTATTATTATATTGTCTGTAGTCCAGGACTTGGTTATTATTATATTGTCTATAGTCCAGGACTTGGTTATTATTATATTGTCTATAGTCCAGGACTTGGTTATTATTATATTGTCTATAGTCCAGGACTTGGTTATTATTATATTGTCTATGGTCCAGGACTTGGTTATTATTATATTGTCTATAGTCCAGGACTTGGTTATTATTATATTGTCTATAGTCCAGGACTTGGTTATTATTATATTGTCTGTAGTCCAGGACTTGGTTATTATTATATTGTCTATAGTCCAGGACTTGGTTATTATTATATTGTCTATAGTCCAGGACTTGGTTATTATTATATTGTCTATAGTCCAGGACTTGGTTATTATTATATTGTCTATGGTCCAGGACTTGGTTATTATTATATTGTCTATAGTCCAGGACTTGGTTATTATTCTATTGTCTATAGTCCAGGACTTGGTTATTATTATATTGACTATAGTCCAGGACTTGGTTATTATTATATTGTCTATAGTCCAGGACTTGGTTATTATGGGGCGGCAGGTAGCTTAGTGGTTAAGAGCGTTGTGCCAGTAACCGAAAGGTCGCTGGTTCTAATCCCCGAGCCGACTAGGTGAAAAATCTGTCGATGTGCACTTGAGCAAGGCACTTAACCCTAATTGCTCCTGTAAGTCGCTCTGGATAAGAGCGTCTGCTAAATGACCAATTTATTTTATTTTTTTATTTTATTATTATATTGTCTGTAGTCCAGGACTTGGTTATTATTATATTGTCTATAGTCCAGGACTTGGTTATTATTATATTGTCTGTAGTCCAGGACTTGGTTATTATTATATTGTCTATATTGACAGTGTGTATGGCTTGGTGTGGGCGAGCGGTTTGCTGATGTCAACGTTGTGAACAGAGTGCCCCATGGTGGCGGTGGGGTTATGGTATGGGTAGGCAGAAGTTACGGACAACGAACACAATTATCGATGGCAATTTGAATGCACAGAGATACCGTGATGAGATCCTGAGGACCATTGTCGTGCCATTCATTCACTGCCATCACCTCATATTTCAGCATGAAAATGCACGGCCCCATGTCGCAAGGATCTGTACACAATTCCTGGAAGCTGAAAATGTCAAATTTCTTCCATGGCCTGCATACTCACCAGATATGTCACCCATTGAGCATGTTTGGGATGCTCTGGATCGACGTGTACGACAGGGTGTTTTGCACAGCCGTTGAAGATGAGTGGGACAACATTCTACAAGCCACAATCAACAGCCTGATCAACTCTATGCAAAGGAGAAATGTTGCGCTGCATGAGCCAAATGGTCACATCAGATACTGGCTGGTTTTCTGATCCACGCCCCTACCCTTTTGTTAAGGTATCTGCGACCAACAGATTTATAGCTGTATTCCCAGTCATGTGAAATACATAGATTAGGGCCTAATGAATTTATTTCAATTGACTGATTTCCTTATATGAACTGGAACTCAGTAAAATCTTTGAAATTGTTGCATGTTGCTCTTATATATTTGTTCAGTGTAATATACTGATAATATGTCCGTTTATTATACAAAAAGCAGTGCATTGTAAAGTGCTGAGTTTTATGTGTAGGCCAGGGTGACTGTCTGACTAACTCTTAACTAGGCCTGACCATAACAGAAAACATGTTGTGGTGTGCTGAGGCCATGGGGTGATGCCTCTGCAACCTTATGTAGAGGGCAGGGGGAGGGGGGAGGAAAAAGAAGGGCGACAGAGGGAGGGGGGAGGAAAAAAAGAAGGGCGACAGAGGGAGGGGGGAGGAAAAAGAAGGGCGACAGAGGGAGGGGGGAGGAAAAAAGAAGGGCGACAGAGGGAGGGGGGAGGAAAAAGAAGGGCGACAGAGGGAGGGGGGAGGAAAAAGAAGGGCGACAGAGGGAGGGGGGAGGTAAAAGAAGGGCGACAGAGGGAGGGGGGAGGAAAAAGAAGGGCGACAGAGGGAGGGGGGAGGAAAAAGAAGGGCGACAGAGGGAGGGGGGAGGAAAAAGAAGGGCGACAGAGGGAGGGGGAGGAAAAAGAAGGGCGACAGAGGGGGGAGGAAAAAGAAGGGCGACAGAGGGGGGAGGAAAAAGAAGGGCGACAGAGGGAGGGGGGAGGAAAAAGAAGGGCGACAGAGGGGGGAGGAAAAAGAAGGGCGACAGAGGGGGGAGGAAAAAGAAGGGCGACAGAGGGAGGGGGGAGGAAAAAGAAGGGCGACAGAGGGGGGAGGAAAAAGAAGGGCGACAGGGGGGGGGGAGGAAAAAGAAGGGCGACAGAGGGGGGAGGAAAAAGAAGGGCGACAGAGGGGGGGGGGGGGAAAAAAGAAGGGCGACAGAGGGAGGGGGGAGGAAAAAGAAGGGCGACAGAGGGAGGGGGGAGGAAAAAGAAGGGCGACAGAGGAGGGGGCGGAAAAAGAAGGGCGACAGGGAGGGGGGAGGAAAAAGAAGGGCGACCAGAGAGGGGGGAGGAAAAAGAAGGGCGACAGAGGGAGGGGGGAGGAAAAAGAAGGGCGACAGAGGGGGGAGGAAAAAGAAGGGCGACAGAGAGGGAGGGGGAGGAAAAAAGAAGGGCGACAGAGGGGGGGAGGAAAAAGAAGGGCGACAGAGGGAGGGGGGAGGAAAAAGAAGGGCGACAGAGGGGAGGGGGGAGGAAAAAGAAGGGCGACAGAGGGGGGAGGAAAAAGAAGGGCGACAGAGGGGGGGAGGAAAAAGAAGGGCGACAGAGGGGGGGAGGAAAAAGAAGGGCGACAGAGGGAGGGGAGGAAAAAGAAGGGCGACAGAGGGAGGGGGGAGGAAAAAGAAGGGCGACAGAGGGAGGGGGGAGGAAAAAGAAGGGCGACAGAGGGAGGGGGGAGGAAAAAGAAGGGCGACAGAGGGAGGGGGGAGGAAAAAGAAGGGCGACAGAGGGAGGGGGGAGGAAAAAGAAGGGCGACAGAGGGAGGGGGGAGGAAAAAGAAGGGCGACAGAGGGAGGGGGGAGGAAAAAGAAGGGCGACAGAGGGAGGGGGGAGGAAAAAGAAGGGCGACAGAGGGAGACAGGGGAAGAGAAGAGAGTCATGTCGGTTATGAACCACAACATGACAAATGTCCTGCAATGGACGTTGTCACGCCGACTGATGACAGTAGAGGAAGTGGTGTTGGTGGTTGGAATGGGTGCTGCTGGGTAGTGAGGCACGCGGTCTTTATACACACACTCACACACTTTAGCTACAGAAGTCCTCTCTCTGTTCTCTGAAAGATAAACGGCCATGGTGACAACACAGACAGAATTCAGACATTTGCTGTAGAGCCTACAGTATATATGGTGTAGAGCCTGCAGTATATATGGTGTAGAGCCTACAGTATATTTGGTGTAGAGCCTGCAGTATATATGGTGTAGAGCCTACAGTATATTTGGTGTAGAGCCTACAGTATATTTGGTGTAGAGCCTGCAGTATATATGGTGTAGAGCCTACAGTATATATGGTGTAGAGCCTACAGTATATATGGTGTAGAGCCTGCAGTATATATGGTGTAGAGCCTACAGTATATATGGTGTAGAGCCTGCAGTATATATGGTGTAGAGCCTACAGTATATTTGGTGTAGAGCCTGCAGTATATATGGTGTAGAGCCTACAGTATATATGGTGTAGAGCCTACAGTATATATGGTGTAGAGCCTGCAGTATATATGGTGTAGAGCCTGCAGTATATATGGTGTAGAGCCTGCAGTATATATATGGTGTAGAGCCTACAGTATATTTGGTGTAGAGCCTGCAGTATATGTGGTGTAGAGCCTACAGTATATATGGTGTAGAGCCTACAGTATATATGGTGTAGAGCCTGCAGTATATATGGTGTAGAGCCTGCAGTATATATGGTGTAGAGCCTACAGTATATTTGGTGTAGAGCCTGCAGTATATATGGTGTAGAGCCTACAGTATATATGGTGTAGAGCCTGCAGTATATTTGCTGTAGAGCCTACAGTATATATGGTGTAGAGCCTGCAGTATATATTGGTGTAGAGCCTACAGTATATTTGGTGTAGAGCCTGCAGTATATATGGTGTAGAGCCTACAGTATATTTGGTGTAGAGCCTACAGTATATTTTGGTGTAGAGCCTGCAGTATATATGGTGTAGAGCCTACAGTATATATGGTGTAGAGCCTACAGTATATATGGTGTAGAGCCTGCAGTATATATGGTGTAGAGCCTACAGTATATATGGTGTAGAGCCTGCAGTATATATGGTGTAGAGCCTACAGTATATTTGGTGTAGAGCCTACAGTATATATGGTGTAGAGCCTACAGTATATTTGGTGTAGAGCCTACAGTATATATGGTGTAGAGCCTGCAGTATATATGGTGTAGAGCCTACAGTATATATGGTGTAGAGCCTGCAGTATATATGGTGTAGAGCCTACAGTATATATGGTGTAGAGCCTACAGTATATTTGGTGTAGAGCCTACAGTATATTTGGTGTAGAGCCTGCAGTATATATGGTGTAGAGCCTACAGTATATATGGTGTAGAGCCTACAGTATATATGGTGTAGAGCCTGCAGTATATATGGTGTAGAGCCTACAGTATATATGGTGTAGAGCCCACAGTATATATGGTGTAGAGCCTACAGTATATATGGTGTAGAGCCCACAGTATATATGGTGTAGAGCCTACAGTATATTTGGTGTAGAGCCTACAGTATATTTGGTGTAGAGCCTGCAGTATATATGGTGTAGAGCCTACAGTATATATGGTGTAGAGCCTACAGTATATATGGTGTAGAGCCTGCAGTATATATGGTGTAGAGCCTACAGTATATATGGTGTAGAGCCTGCAGTATATATGGTGTAGAGCCTACAGTATATATGGTGTAGAGCCTACAGTATATTTGGTGTAGAGCCTACAGTATATTTGGTGTAGAGCCTACAGTATATTTGGTGTAGAGCCTACAGTATATTTGGTGTATGTGGGATAGACATCTACATTCTGTACATTACCTTGAAAATGATGGACGACCCAGAGGCAGGAGGCGAGTCTCTTTGCTGAGTTCATCTTTCCAAGGTAATATACAGAACGGAGGCGTTTATCCCACAGCTGCCAGGGAAAACAATAGGAAAGCACACATCTACTGGTAGAAATACTTATTTTTAGTTGATATTACCATTTGTATAAGCAAATATAAGCTAGAGACGCGACCCAGTCGTTCGTTCTTAAATGTTCTGTTGCCATGCTCGCTGGTAACATTCCTATCCCTTGCTTGCTATCTAGCTATGGCTAACACAGGCAAGACCTCTGCATGCAAAATAACAGCAAAGTAGCTGTTTTCTATTGATGTTCATTTGGATACATTCATAACAATGAGCTGATAATGCCAGATTTTTGCCTGGTATAGCTTGAAAAGTTAGCCTTCTCGTCAGGACAATCATCGACACTGACTATTAATTATGAGGAGATCACATTGCATATCAAACACTAGGCTAGACGCTAGCTAAATAGTTTGTTGCTAACAAACCTGCCAATATGACAACCCCAAAAAATAAAAATACTAGTTGCTGAAAACAGCTGGTCAAACTAGAAACATGTGGGAGGATATGACAGCGTAGTGCCACTTGTGTCATGACTACCACAGTAGGGACCAGACAAATTCATGTTCATCACTCACCACGTTAGGTCATCAGATGCTCCAAAAAAATATGTCTCTGCCAAAAACTAATCAATGCTAACTAGCTACGGTTTTTCCTCGCTGGACCTGCGTTTACAATGTATCCAATTCCAGTTTGTGTAGTTGTTGATTTGGCTTTCTGGGACTTTGTAGCAAGTACGGTCTGCATGTGTTGGCACTTATTGCGTCATGACTGCAAGGCGTCCCCATATCTTTTCCAACTGTCCCGTTATCTGGTTTTAATGTCCATTCTAGAATTGGTGTGGAGCCCTAGAGTATATCATTTATATTTGGTGTGGAGCCCTAGAGTATATCATTTATATTTGGTGTGGAGCCCTAGAGTATATCATTTATATTTGGTGTGGAGCCCTAGAGTATACTAACTAACTAACCTAGTAAATAACCTAGTATACTAACCCTAACCTAAGGTGTAACATCACCATCCTATCTGCTGAGGTCTCTGGGCTGTGGGTGTCAGCTCAGGCAGATGGTAGGAACATGTTAGCATCCAAACTGGATACAAGTGCTATCTACAGCCTACAATCTACAATGTAACAATAGACGTACAAAGACCAGTAATCAGTCATGTGTTGTCATTGGGGTGGGGTGGCGGTGTCTGTGTCTGGGAATGATGACAGTTTTTCCAGAGAGGAATGAGAACTGCAGGGTAAAGTGACTCCACTCCTTCCACCGGCAGAAGTGGGTAGATTTGTGCTCATATGCAGAGGATGACTAAGAGATTGTGGTCATTGTGAGGGTGAGCATTTATGTGGATGCAGGTGTAAACCAGTTTATGGGTGAGTCCCAAATGGCATGGTTTTCCCTATGGGCCGTTGGTCAAAAGTAGTGCACTGTATAGGGAATAGGGTTCCATTCTCTGGTCTAAAGTAGTGCACTGTATAGGGAATAGGGTGCCATTCTCTGGTCTAAAGTAGTGCACTGTATAGGGAATAGGGTGCCATTCTCTGGTCTAAAGTAGTGCACTATATAGGGAATAGGGTGCCATTCTCTGGTCTAAAGTAGTGCACTAAATAGGGAATAGGGTGCCATTCTCTGGTCTAAAGTAGTGCACTATATAGGGAATAGGGTGCCATTCTCTGGTCTAAAGTAGTGCACTATATAGGGAGTAGGGTGCCATTCTCTGGTCTAAAGTAGTGCACTAAATAGGGAATAGGGTGCCATTCTCTGGTCTAAAGTAGTGCACTAAATAGGGAATAGGGTACCATTCTCTGGTCTAAAGTAGTGCACTATATAAGGAATAGGGTGCCATTCTCTGGTCTAAAGTGGTGCACTATATAGGGAATAGGGTGCCATTCTCTGGTCTAAAGTAGTGCACTATATAGGGAATAGGGTACCATTCTCTGGTCTAAAGTAGTGCACTATATAGGGAATAGGGTGCCATTCTCTGGTCTAAAGTAGTGCACTATATAGGGAATAGGATGCCATTCTCTGGTCTAAAGTAGTGCACTAAATAGGGAATAGGGTGCCATTCTCTGGTCTAAAGTAGTGCACTAAATAGGGAATAGGGTACCATTCTCTGGTCTAAAGTAGTGCACTATATAGGGAATAGGGTGCCATTCTCTGGTCTAAAGTAGTGCACTAAATAGGGAATAGGGTGCCATTCTCTGGTCTAAAGTAGTGCACTAAATAGGGAATAGGGTACCATTCTCTGGTCTAAAGTAGTGCAATATATAGGGAATAGGGTGCCATTCTCTGGTCTAAAGTAGTGCACTAAATAGGGAATAGGGTACCATTCTCTGGTCTAAAGTAGTGCACTATATAGGGAATAGGGTGCCATTCTCTGGTCTAAAGTAGTGCACTATATAGGGAATAGGGTGCCATTCTCTGGTCTAAAGTAGTGCACTAAATAGGGAATAGGGTAACATTCTCTGGTCTAAAGTAGTGCACTATATAGGGAATAGGGTGCCATTCTCTGGTCAAAAGGAGTGCACTATATAGGGAATAGGGTGCCATTCTCTGGTCTAAAGTAGTGCTCTATATAGGGAATAGGGTGCCATTCTCTGGTCTAAAGTAGTGCACTAAATAGGGAATAGGGTGCCATTCTCTGGTCTAAAGTAGTGCACTATATAGGGAATAGGGTGCCATTCTCTGGTCTAAAGTAGTGCACTATATAGGGAATAGGGTGCCATTCTCTGGTCAAAAGTAGTGCTCTATATAGAGAATAGGGTGCCATTCTCTGGTCTAAAGTAGTGCTCTATATAGGGAATAGGGTGCCATTCTCTGGTCTAAAGTAGTGCTCTATATAGGGAATAGGGTGCCATTCTCTGGTCTAAAGTAGTGCACTATATAGGGAATAGGGTGCCATTCTCTGGTCTAAAGTAGTGCACTATATAGGGAATAGGGTGCCATTCTCTGGTCTAAAGTAGTGCACTATATAGGGAATAGGGTGCCATTCTCTGGTCTAAAGTAGTGCACTATATAGGGAATAGGGTGCCATTCTCTGGTCTAAAGTAGTACACTATATAGGGAATAGGGTGCCATTCTCTGGTCTAAAGTAGTGCACTATATAGGGAATAGGGTGCCATTCTCTGGTCTAAAGTAGTGCACTATATAGGGAATAGGGTGCCATTCTCTGGTCTAAAGTAGTGCACTATATAGGGAATAGGGTGCCATTCTCTGGTCTAAAGTAGTGCACTATATAGGGAATAGGGTGCCATTCTCTGGTCTAAAGTAGTGCACTATATAGGGAAAAGGGTGCCATTCTCTGGTCTAAAGTAGTGCACTATATAGGGAATAGGGTGCCATTCTCTGGTCTAAAGTAGTGCACTATATAGGGAATAGGGTGCCATTCTCTGGTCTAAAGTAGTGCACTATATAGGGAATAGGGTGCCATTCTCTGGTCTAAAGTAGTGCACTATATAGGGAATAGGGTGCCATTCTCTGGTCTAAAGTAGTGCACTATATAGGGAATAGGGTGCCATTCTCTGGTCTAAAGTAGTGCACTATATAGGGAATAGGGTGCCATTCTCTGGTCTAAAGTAGTGCACTATATAGGGAATAGGGTGCCATTCTCTGGTCTAAAGTAGTGCACTATATAGGGAATAGGGTGCCATTCTCTGGTCTAAAGTAGTGCACTATATAGGGAATAGGGTGCCATTCTCTGGTCTAAAGTAGTGCACTATATAGGGAATAGGATGCCATTCCCTGGTCTAAAGTAGTGCACTATATAGGGAATAGGATGCCATTCTCTGGTCTAAAGTAGTGCACTATATAGGGAATAGGGTGTCATTCTCTGGTCTAAAGTAGTGCACTATATAGGGAATAGGGTGCAATTCTCTGGTCTAAAGTAGTGCACTATATAGGGAATAGGGTGTCATTCTCTGGTCTAAAGTAGTGCACTATATAGGGAATAGGGTGCCATTCTCTGGTCTAAAGTAGTGCACTATATAGGGAATAGGGTGCCATTCTCTGGTCTAAACTAGTGCACTATATAGGGAATAGGGTACCATTCTCTGGTCTAAAGTAGTGCACTATATAGGGAATAGGGTGCCATTCTCTGGTCTAAAGTAGTGCACTATATAGGGAATAGGGTGCCATTCTCTGGTCTAAAGTAGTGCACTATATAGGGAATAGGGTGCCATTCTCTGGTCTAAAGTAGTGCACTATATAGGGAATAGGGTGCCATTCTCTGGTCTAAAGTAGTGCACTATATAGGGAATAGGGTGCCATTCTCTGGTCTAAAGTAGTGCACTATATAGGGAATAGGGTGCCGTTCTCTGGTCTAAAGTAGTACACTATATAGGGAATAGGGTGCCATTCTCTGGTCTAAAGTAGTGCACTATATAGGGAATAGGGTGCCATTCTCTGGTCTAAAGTAGTGCACTATATAGGGAATAGGGTGCCATTCTCTGGTCTAAAGTAGTGCACTATATAGGGAATAGGGTGCCATTCTCTGGTCTAAAGTAGTGCACTATATAGGGAATAGGGTGCCATTCTCTGGTCTAAAGTAGTGCACTATATAGGGAAAAGGGTGCTGTTCTCTGGTCTAAAGTAGTACACTATATAGGGAATAGGGTGCCATTCTCTGGTCTAAAGTAGTGCACTATATAGGGAATAGGGTGCCATTCTCTGGTCTAAAGTAGTGCACTATATAGGGAATAGGGTGCCATTCTCTGGTCTAAAGTAGTGCACTATATAGGGAATAGGGTGCCGTTCTCTGGTCTAAAGTAGTGCACTATATAGGGAATAGGGTGCCGTTCTCTGGTCTAAAGTAGTACACTATATAGGGAATAGGGTGCCATTCTCTGGTCTAAAGTAGTGCACTATATAGGGAATAGGGTGCCATTCTCTGGTCTAAAGTAGTGCACTATATAGGGAATAGGATGCCATTCCCTGGTCTAAAGTAGTGCACTATATAGGGAATAGGATGCCATTCTCTGGTCTAAAGTAGTGCACTATATAGGGAATAGGGTGTCATTCTCTGGTCTAAAGTAGTGCACTATATAGGGAATAGGGTGCAATTCTCTGGTCTAAAGTAGTGCACTATATAGGGAATAGGGTGTCATTCTCTGGTCTAAAGTAGTGCACTATATAGGGAATAGGGTGCCATTCTCTGGTCTAAAGTAGTGCACTATATAGGGAATAGGGTGCCATTCTCTGGTCTAAACTAGTGCACTATATAGGGAATAGGGTACCATTCTCTGGTCTAAAGTAGTGCACTATATAGGGAATAGGGTGCCATTCTCTGGTCTAAAGTAGTGCACTATATAGGGAATAGGGTGCCATTCTCTGGTCTAAAGTAGTGCACTATATAGGGAATAGGGTGCCATTCTCTGGTCTAGAGTAGTGCTCTATATAGGGAATAGGGTGTCATTCTCTGGTCTAAAGTAGTGCTCTATATAGGGAATAGGGTTCCATTCTCTGGTCTAAAGTAGTGCACTATATAGGGAATAGGGTGCCATTCTCTGGTCTAAAGTAGTGCTCTATATAGAGAATAGGGTACCATTCTCTGGTCTAAAGTAGTGCACTATATAGGGAATAGGATGCCATTCTCTGGTCTAAAGTAGTGCACTATATAGGGAATAGGGTGCCATTCTCTGGTCTAAAGTAGTGCACTATATAGGGAATAGGGTGCCATTCTCTGGTCTAAAGTAGTGCACTATATAGGGAATAGGGTGCCATTCTCTGGTCTAAAGTAGTGCACTATATAGGGAATAGGGTGCCATTCTCTGGTCTAAAGTAGTGCACTATATAGGGAATAGGGTGCCATTCTCTGGTCTAAAGTAGTGCACTATATAGGGAATAGGGTGCCATTCTCTGGTCTAAAGTAGTGCACTATATAGGGAATAGGATGCCATTCCCTGGTCTAAAGTAGTGCACTATATAGGGAATAGGATGCCATTCTCTGGTCTAAAGTAGTGCACTATATAGGGAATAGGGTGTCATTCTCTGGTCTAAAGTAGTGCACTATATAGGGAATAGGGTGCAATTCTCTGGTCTAAAGTAGTGCACTATATAGGGAATAGGGTGTCATTCTCTGGTCTAAAGTAGTGCACTATATAGGGAATAGGGTGCCATTCTCTGGTCTAAAGTAGTGCACTATATAGGGAATAGGGTGCCATTCTCTGGTCTAAACTAGTGCACTATATAGGGAATAGGGTACCATTCTCTGGTCTAAAGTAGTGCACTATATAGGGAATAGGGTGCCATTCTCTGGTCTAAAGTAGTGCACTATATAGGGAATAGGGTGCCATTCTCTGGTCTAAAGTAGTGCACTATATAGGGAATAGGGTGCCATTCTCTGGTCTAGAGTAGTGCTCTATATAGGGAATAGGGTGTCATTCTCTGGTCTAAAGTAGTGCACTATATAGGGAATAGGATGCCATTCTCTGGTCTAAACTAGTGCACTATATAGGGAATAGGGTGCCATTCTCTGGTCTAAAGTAGTGCACTATATAGGGAATAGGATGCCATTCTCTGGTCTAAAGTAGTGCACTATATAGGGAATAGGGTGCCATTCTCTGGTCTAAAGTAGTGCACTATATAGGGAATAGGGTGCCATTCTCTGGTCTAAAGTAGTGCACTATATAGGGAATAGGATGCCATTCTCTGGTCTAAAGTAGTGCACTATATAGGGAATAGGGTGCCATTCTCTGGTCTAAAGTAGTGCACTATATAGGGAATAGGATGTCATTCTCTGGTCTAAAGTAGTGCACTATATAGGGAATAGGGTGCCATTCTCTGGTCTAAAGTAGTGCACTAAATAGGGAATAGGGTGCCATTCTCTGGTCTAAAGTAGTGCACTAAATAGGGAATAGGGTGCCATTCTCTGGTCTAAAGTAGTGCACTACATAGGGAATAGGGTGCCATTCTCTGGTCTAAAGTAGTGCACTATATAGGGAATAGGGTTCCATTCTCTGGTCTAAAGTAGTGCACTACATAGGGAATAGGGTGCCATTCTCTGGTCTAAAGTAGTGCACTAAATAGGGAATAGGGTGCCATTCTCTGGTCTAAAGTAGTGCACTATATAGGGAATAGGGTGCCATTCTCTGGTCTAAAGTAGTGCACTATATAGGGAATAGGGTGCCATTTGGGACATAACCTATGACATAAACATCCTGGATGCATGTGAGGTCAGGAGGAGGGAGATGAGAAGGTTCGAGCAAATATTATCCTTCTATGGTGATGTGTAGAATACTGTGCTCAACCCAGCCATATATCTGTTCTACTGTACTCAACCCAGCCATATATCTGTTCTACTGTACTGTACCTCCTCAATCCAGCCATATATCTGTTCTACTGTGCTCAATCCAGCCATATATCTGTTCTACTGTACTCAACCCAGCCATATATATGTTCTACTGTACTCAACCCAGCCATATATCTGTGCTACTGTACTCAACCCAGCCATATATCTGTTCTACTGTGCTGTACCTCCTCAACCCAGCCATATATCTGTGCTACTGTACTCAACCCAGCCATATATCTGTTCTACTGTGCTGTACCTCCTCAACCCAGCCATATATCTGTGCTACTGTACTCAACCCAGCCATATATCTGTGCTACTGTACTCAACCCAGCCATATATCTGTTCTACTGTGCTCAACCCAGCCATATATCTGTTCTACTGTGCTGTGCCTCCTCAATCCAGCCATATATCTGTTCTACTGTGCTGTACCTCCTCAACCCAGCCATATATCTGTTCTACTGTACTCAACCCAGCCATATATCTGTTCTACTGTGCTGTACCTCCTCAACCCAGCCATATATCTGTTCTACTGTGCTGTACCTCCTCAACCCAGCCATATATCTGTTCTACTGTACTCAACCCAGCCATATATCTGTTCTACTGTGCTGTACCTCCTCAACCCAGCCATATATCTGTTCTACTGTGCTGTACCTCCTCAATCCAGCCATATATCTGTTCTACTGTGCTGTGCCTCCTCAACCCCCAGCCATATATCTGTTCTACTGTGCTGTACCTCCTCAATCCAGCCATATATCTGTTCTACTGTGCTGTACCTCCTCAATCCAGCCATATATCTGTTCTACTGTGCTGTACCTCCTCAATCCAGCCATATATCTGTTCTACTGTGCTGTACCTCCTCAATCCAGCCATATATCTGTTCTACTGTGCTGTACCTCCTCAATCCAGCCATATATCTGTTCTACTGTGCTGTGCCTCCTCAACCCAGCCATATATCTGTTCTACTGTGCTCAACCCAGCCATATATCTGTTCTACTGTACTCAACCCAGCCATATATCTGTTCTACTGTGCTGTACCTCCTCAACCCAGCCATATATCTGTTCTACTGTGCTGTACCTCCTCAACCCAGCCATATATCTGTTCTACTGTGCTGTACCTCCTCAACCCAGCCATATATCTGTTCTACTGTGCTGTGCCTCCTCAATCCAGCCATATATCTGTTCTACTGTGCTGTACCTCCTCAACCCAGCCATATATCTGTTCTACTGTGCTGTACCTCCTCAATCCAGCCATATATCTGTTCTACTGTGCTGTGCCTCCTCAATCCAGCCATATATCTGTTCTACTGTGCTGTGCCTATATCTGTACCTGTCCTCAATCCAGCCATATATCTGTTCTACTGTGCTGTGCCTCCTCAATCCAGCCATATATCTGTTCTACTGTGCTGTCCCTCCTCAATCCAGCCATATATCTGTTCTACTGTGCTGTACCTCCTCAATCCAGCCATATATCTGTTCTACTGTGCTGTGCCTCCTCAATCCAGCCATATATCTGTTCTACTGTGCTGTACCTCCTCAATCCAGCCATATATCTGTTCTACTGTGCTGTACCTCCTCAACCCAGCCATATATCTGTTCTACTGTGCTGTACCTCCTCAATCCAGCCATATATCTGTTCTACTGTGCTGTACCTCCTCAACCCAGCCATATATCTGTTCTACTGTGCTGTACCTCCTCAACCCAGCCATATATCTGTTCTACTGTGCTGTGCCTCCTCAATCCAGCCATATATCTGTTCTACTGTGCTGTACCTCCTCAACCCAGCCATATATCTGTTCTACTGTGCTGTACCTCCTCAATCCAGCCATATATCTGTGTTCTACTGTGCTGTGCCTCCTCAATCCAGCCATATATCTGTTCTACTGTGCTGTATCCCTCCTCAATCCAGCCATATATCTGTTCTACTGTGCTGTACCTCCTCAATCCAGCCATATATCTGTTCTACTGTGCTGTACCTCCTCAATCCAGCCATATATCTGTTCTACTGTGCTGTCCCTCCTCAATCCAGCCATATATCTGTTCTACTGTGCTGTACCTCCTCAATCCAGCCATATATCTGTTCTACTGTGCTGTGCCTCCTCAATCCAGCCATATATCTGTTCTACTGTGCTGTCCCTCCTCAATCCAGCCATATATCTGTTCTACTGTGCTGTACCTCCTCAATCCAGCCATATATCTGTTCTACTGTGCTGTGCCTCCTCAATCCAGCCATATATCTGTTCTACTGTGCTGTGCCTCCTCAATCCAGCCATATATCTGTTCTACTGTGCTGTGCCTCCTCAATCCAGCCATATATCTGTGCTACTGTGCTGTGCCTCCTCAATCCAGCCATATATCTGTTCTACTGTGCTGTGCCTCCTCAATCCAGCCATATATCTGTTCTACTGTGCTGTGCCTCCTCAATCCAGCCATATATCTGTGTTCTACTGTGCTGTGCCTCCTCAATCCAGCCATATATCTGTTCTACTGTGCTGTGCCTCCTCAATCCAGCCATATATCTGTTCTACTGTGCTGTGCCTCCTCAATCCAGCCATATATCTGTTCTACTGTGCTGTGCCTCCTCAATCCAGCCATATATCTGTTCTACTGTGCTGTCCCTCCTCAATCCAGCCATATATCTGTTCTACTGTGCTGTCCCTCCTCAATCCAGCCATATATCTGTTCTACTGTGCTGTCCCTCCTCAATCCAGCCATATATCTGTTCTACTGTGCTGTGCCTCCTCAATCCAGCCACATATCTGTTCTACTGTGCTGTCCCTCCTCAATCCAGCCATATATCTGTTCTACTGTGCTGTACCTCCTCAATCCAGCCATATATCTGTTCTACTGTGCTGTACCTCCTCAATCCAGCCACATATCTGTTCTACTGTGCTGTCCCTCCTCAATCCAGCCATATATCTGTTCTACTGTGCTGTACCTCCTCAATCCAGCCATATATCTGTGCTACTGTGCTGTACCTCCTCAATCCAGCCATATATCTGTGCTACTGTATGTAAGTATGCGTTTTGTTTAGAGTTTGAAACAGAGTTAAGAGGGATCCAGCTCGAAAGACCAATCCAGGGGGTGCTGGGGCAAGTACTGTAAACTATATATCAGGGGTGCTAAACTGACAAATAAGGGAAAGCTTTTATGACCGTGTTTCCTGTTTCCTCAGAGTCACTCAGAGCCATGTCATCAGAAGGCTCCTGAAACGCTCAGACAGAAAGGTCCTGAAAGAGCAGTGGTGGACTAGTCTACTGACTGAATAGAAATAAGGTCCTCTACTGTCTAGCTCAGGCCTGGGCCGTATGCGGCCCGCGACCTGATTCAATACGGCCCGCGACCTGATTCAATATGGCCCAGACCTGATTCAATACGGCCCGCGACCTGATTCAATATGGCCCAGACCTGATTCAATATGGCCCAGACCTGATTCAATACGGCCCGCGACCTGATTCAATACGGCCCGCGACCTGATTAAATACGGCCCGCGACCTGATTCAATATGGCCCAGACCTGATTCAATATGGCCCAGACCTGATTCAATACGGCCCGCGACCTGATTCAATACGGCCCGCGACCTGATTAAATACGGCCCGCGACCTGATTCAATACGGCCCGCGACCTGATTCAATATGGCCCAGACCTGATTCAATATGGCCCGTGGAATCATGCTCAAATCACATAAAGAATTTGTGATAGTAAAGTTTTGTAAAACATTTGTTAAAGCCCAACGAATACTCACCTTTGTGTAATGATTTAACTCCCACCGTTTGTGGGACATTTCTTTTGAAGGCACGTATAAATAAGAACTGTATGAGGCCAGACAGCGCCTGACATTCTGACACGTCACAGTTACAAATAGTAGCTAGCTAGAAAAAAGCGCAAAAATTCGTTTTTCAAAAATGTCAAAGAAATATAAAGTAGAAAGTGAATGTAGGGTGTTCCAGCGAGAGTTGACATCGAAATATTTCTTTATTGAGGTGTCAGAGAAATATGTCTGCTTAGTGTGCAAAGACAGGGAAAGACAGGGAAAGATGTCTGCTTAGTGTGCAAAGACAGGGAAAGACAGGGAAAGATGTCTGCTTAGTGTGCAAAGACAGGGGAAAGACAGGGAAAGATGTCTGCTTAGTGTGCAAAGACAGGGAAAGATGTCTGCTTAGTGTGCAAAGACAGGGAAAGATGTCTGCTTAGTGTGCAAAGACAGGGAAAGATGACTGCTTAGTGTGCAAAGACTGTCTAGAAAGACTACGACTTGTCCCGATACTTCCAGACGAAGCATGCAGAGAAATATAGGAATATGTCTTCTGAGCAGAGATTAAGTGCATCGAAAGAGTTGCTTTCTCAGTTGCAAAAGCAGCAAGGACTTTTCACAAAACTGCATTCAGAATTGCGAGAGCTAGCTATGTACTGTCCCACAAAATAGCTAAACATAGCAAGCCATTCACTGAGGGGGCGAATTCATTAAAGAATGTTTAAATTGACTCTGCAGCAGTACTTTGCCCCGACAAGAAAGAGCTGTTTGAAAATGTTTCCCTGTCAAGATGAACAGTGACGTGTTGAGGACATCGCAGAGAATATGGAACAACAGTTGAAAGATTTCACCTATTTCTCCTTGGCCCTGGATGAGAGCAGTGATACCCGGCACAGTTGTTGATATTCTCACGATGTCACGCCCTGACCTATATGACTCTAGTTAGTTTGGTCAGGGTGTGCATGTTGAGTTCTATGTGGTGGTAGGTCTAGGTTTAGATCTAGGTGTTGTATATCTATGTTGGCCGGGTGTGATTCCCAATCAGAGGCAGCTGTCACTCGTTGTCTCTGATTGGGGATCATACTTAGGCAGCCAGTTTTCCTGCCTGTGTTGTGGGATCTTGTTTGTGTTCGGTGAGTTTTGGGCTTGTTAGTGTATAGCCTTCCGACGTCACGGTTCGTTGCCGTTTGTTGTTTTGTATGTTTATTCAGTTTAATAAACACATATGCATATCACGCTGCGCCTTGGTCTGACCCGTCCTTCAACGACCGTGACACACAAGGCATCAGTCAGTGAAGAGCACAACCACAGGGAAATATTTATTGGAGGAGGCTAATAAGTGTGTGGCAAAGCTGGGACTCAGTTTTGAAAAGTTATCCAGTGTGACCACTGATGGGTGCCCAAACTTGACAGGAAAAAAACGTTGGCCTTTTGAAAAGGATACAAGATCAAGTAGCCGAGCTGAGCCCAGATCAAACATTTTTTTCCTGCATTGCATTATTCATCAGGAGGTGCTCTGTAAATGTGTTCTGAAAATGAGCCATGTTGTGGATACAGTCACTAAAGTGGTAAACTTCATAAGAGCAAACTCTTTAAACCACAGGCAGTTTGTCTCACTGTTGGAAGAGACAGGGGAGATCTGGCCATGCAGATCTCCCCTACCACAACCTACCACCAAACGTGAGATGGCTGAGTTTGGGGAAGGTCCTTAAAAGGGTGTGGGACCTGAAGTCGGAGATTGCTGAGTTTTTGCAAATGAAAGGAAAATATGTGGATTTCCCTCAAATGCAAGATAAAGAATGGTTGGCTGATTTTGCCTTCACCGTGGACATCATGGCCCTCATGAATGAACTGAATTCCAAACTACAAGGGAAGGGTCTTTTTGTCCATCAGATGTACAGCCTTGTCAAAGCCTTCAAGGGAAAATTACTCCTCCTGACCCACCTAGTAGAAGCCAACAATCTCACCCACCTTCCAACACTACTAGTCTGTTCCCTATCAGATGACCAGCGGGAGAAGTATACATCGCTGCTGCGTGCTTTGAACAGTGAGTTTTCTCGTCGTTTTGAGGATTTCAAAGTGTTGGAAAATGACATGCTGTTGGTTTCCTCTCCTTTCCCCCTTCAATGTGGATAACGCTCCCACTGACCTGGATAACGCTCCCACTGACCTGGATAACGCTCCCACTGACCTGGATAACGCTCCACTGACTGACCTGGATAACGCTCCCACTGACCTGGATAACGCTCCCACTGACCTGGATAACGCTCCCACTGACCTGGACCTGGAACGCTCCCACTGACCTGGATAACGCTCCCACTGACCTGGACTGACCTGGATAACGCTCCCACTGACCTGGATAACGCTCCCACTGACCTGGATAACGCTCCCACTGACCTGGATAACGCTCCCCACCTGACCTGAATAACGCTCCCACTGCTCCCCTGGATAACGCTCCCACTGACCTGGATAACGCTCCCCCACTGACCTGGATAACGACCTGGATCCCACTGACCTGGATAACGCTCCCACTGACCTGGATAACGCTCCCACTGACCTGGATAACGCTCCCACTGACCTGGATAACGCTCCCACTGACCTGGATAACGCTCCCACTGACCTGGATAACGCTCCCACTGACCTGATAACGCTCCCACTGACCTGGATAAAACGCTGACCCACTGACCTGGATAACGCTCCCACTGACCTGGATCCCAACGCTCCCACTGACCTGGATAACGCTCCCACTGACCTGGATAACGCTCCCACTGACCTGGATAACGCTCCCACACTGGACCTGGATAACGCTCCCACTGACCTGGATAACGCTCCCACTGACCTGCAACTTGAGCTTATCGATCTTCAGTCTGATGCAGCAGTGATTGGAGAACTATTCAAAACAATGTCGCTGACGAGGTTCTATGCATCTCTCGATGAAACAAAACTTTCCAAAGATTAGGAGTCATGCTCAGAAGATGTTTGTTTGGGTCAACCTATGTATGTGAACAGACATTTTAAGTGATGAAATATAACAAGTCAAGGCACAGATCATCTCTTACTCTGACCTCTGACCTCTCAGAGATCCTGCGCATAGCGACGTCAGAAACTATACCTGACTTCACTGCTCTAGTCAACGCCCATCAGAGACTTCACTCCTCACACTGATTGAGGAGTTTAAACGTAATGTTGAGCTCTCTTTCTTTCTTGTGTTTTTGTGCGTACCTGTTAACAAGAGTTATGTCCGTGGTGCTGAACGCTGTGTACTTTTCCCTCCATGTAGGTCATTGCACGTTTAATAATGAAAATAACTATCAAAAGGAGAACATGGATGTGGTTTATTTCTGTGCATGTTAAAAAAAGTAAAATAAGTAGCATATCTGGACGTGATTTACAGTGGATATATCTGTCAACACAGTCATACACATGATGTATAATTCTGTAATATGATTCTGGGCCGCGATGGCAAAACTATATTCTAATGTGGCCCTCCATTGGAAAGTTATTGCCCAGGCCTGGTCTAGCTCCATCCTGAGTTGAGCCTCTCAAGGCAATTAGATCCGAGTGGTTCTTGTTGAAGATATCCAAAAGTAATCGGTGCTATCGCTCTTTGCCCAAAATAAGTGTGTGTGTAGAGAGAGAGTGTGTGTGTGCATAGAGAGTGTGTGTGTGTGTGTTTGTGTGTGTGTGTGTGTGTGTGTGTGTGTAGAGAGAGTATGTGTCTGTGTCTGTGTGTGTGTGGGTGTGTCTGTGTCTGTGTGTGTGTGTGTGTGTGTGTAGAGAGAGTATGTGTGTGTGTGTGTGTGTGTGGGTGTGTCTGTGTCTGTGTGTGTCTGTGTGTGTGTAGAGTCTGTGTGTGTGTGTGTGTGTGTGTGTGTGTGTGTGTGTATGTCTGTGTATGTCTGTGTGTGT
Source organism: Coregonus suidteri (assembly GCA_036851935.1). Classification (NCBI taxonomy): domain Eukaryota; kingdom Metazoa; phylum Chordata; class Actinopteri; order Salmoniformes; family Salmonidae; genus Coregonus; species Coregonus suidteri. The sequence continues at coordinate 763,558 of CM072243.1, forward strand.
GTGTGTGTGTGTGTGTGTGTGTGTGTGTGTAGAGAGTGTGTGTGTGTGTGTGTATGTCTGTGTGTGTGTGTGTGTATGTCTGTGTATGTCTGTGTGTGTGTGTGTGTGTGTGTGTGTGTGTGTGTGTGTGTAGAGAGAGTGTGTGTGTGTGTGTGTGTGTGTGTGTGTGTGTGTGTGTGTGTGTAGAGAGTGTGTGTGTGTGTGTGTGTGTGTGTGTGTGTGTGTGTGTGTGTGTGTGTGTGTGTGTGTAGTAGAGAGTGTGTGTGTGTGTGTGTGTGTGTGTAGAGAGAGTGTGTGTGTGTGTGTGTGTGTGTGTGTGTGTGTGTGTGTAGAGAGAGTGTGTGTGTGTGTGTGTGTGTGTGTCTCAGCAGCTTACTACTTCATGACCTTCTTATGATTCCATCGGCACGGTAACAGCGAACAGCGGATGGCGGAATGTGGAACTCGACGCCGTGGACGTGGCGTCACTAGAACACGCATGATGAATACTTATGTAAGCTACACATCAACCCTTTCACTCAGTCAGTCTCAATGACAACCTGCAGCAGCATTCCAGAAAACGTCTCCTCTATTTCTCCTGTCCTAGCTGAAGTAGGGATGTTTCCATGGAAACAGGGTGGGAATCGTAGCGGAGCTCTGATGAGAGAGAAATCCGTAGTCACAAAACAACTCCACATCCACAAAATTCCAATTGGATTTTGTAGGATGGCAGAGGTGGAACCGAGTCACTGCTTTTGGAGCCTCAAGTCACAAGGTCTGAGTCCCAAGTAGAACGGGCCGAGCCTGGGGTCGAGTCCAGTAGAACGGGCCGAGCCTGGGGTCAAGTCCAAGTTGTGCGTTCTAAGAGTCGAAGTCACATTTTTTTTCAAGTCAAGTAAAAAAAAAAGTAATCTACTGTATACATGCAATGACTTGTTAAACTACACCTCTTTGTCTGTTTGAGGCTACCAGACAGCCCTTTGTCTGTTTGAGGCTACCAGACAGCCCTTTGTCTGTTTGAGGCTACCAGACAGCCCTTTGTCTGTTTGAGGCTACCAGACAGCCCTTTGTCTGTTTGAGGCTACCAGACAGCCCTTTGTCTGTTTGAGGCTACCAGACAGCCCTTTGTCTGTTTGAGGCTACCAGACAGCCCTTTGTCTGTTTGAGGCTACCAGACAGCCCTTTTCATTATTAGTCTTCAACACATTATGTCATAATTAATTAATTTTAATAACAAATTCCAAATTGAAGCTTCATAAGTAAATGATCAATTTCAAGCAATTTTGACAACCAGAAGGCCTATGCTAGTAATTGTTGGTTGATGCCCCATTGCTTGCAATATTTATTACGGCAGTCCTCTCGCTGCAGCTGATCCTCTCGCTGTACAGCACATCAGCACTCTGTTCGCTAGCTCACCTGATTTGTGTTGATTGACAGTTTGTTTGTCCAATCAGAGGGCCGAGTGTGGGCAGAGTTTGCGTTTCACTAGCCAATCTGTTGCACGTTTTCTGTAAGGGCTACTGTCTCTGGCTGCGTGGAGACTCTGTGCCACCTGATCATTTCAAGTCATCAGTCTCAAGTCAAAGTCGAGTCTCGAGTCTCAAACTCCAACTCAAGTCTCAAGTAATTTTATTTTCTATCAAGTTGAGTCTCAAGTCAGACTGGAGTCCAAGACATGTGACTGGAGTCCAAGACATGTGACTGGAGTCCAAGACATGTGACTGGAGTCCACACCACTGTAGGATGGTACTGTAGTAAAAACATGATGCAGCAAATGATAGACGTTGTTCAAACATACAGCTAGTATTATTAGAGTAATGTGGGGGAGCCACTTCCTCCTCCTCTGTGACTGTAGTGCACCAACAACTACAGCCCTTGTTTCCTCTGTGACTGTAGTGTTCCACCAACTACAGCCCTTGTTTCCTCTGTGACTGTAGTGCTCCACTAACTACAGCCCTGGTTTCCTCTGTGACTGTAGTGTTCCACCAACTACAGCCCTGGTTTCCTCTGTGACTGTAGTGTTCCACCAACTACAGCCCTGGTTTCCTCTGTGACTGTAGTGCTCCACTAACTGCAGCCCTGGTTTCCTCTGTGACTGTAGTGTTCCACCAACTACAGCTTTGGTTTCCTCTGTGACTGTAGTGTTCCACCAACTACAGCCCTGGTTTCCTCTGTGACTGTAGTGTTCCACCAACTACAGCCCTTGTTTCCTCTGTGACTGTAGTGTTCCACTAACTACAGCCCTTGTTTCCTCTGTGACTGTAGTGTTCCACTAACTACAGCCCTTGTTTCCTCTGTGACTGTAGTGTTCCACTAACTACAGCCCTTGTTTCCTCTGTGACTGTAGTGTTCCACTAACTACAGCCCTGGTTTCCTCTGTGACTGTAGTGTTCCACTAACTACAGCCCTTGTTTCCTCTGTGACTGTAGTGCTCCACCAACTACAGCCCTGGTTTCCTCTGTGACTGTAGTGTTCCACTAACTACAGCCCTGGTTTCCTCTGTGACTGTAGTGCTCCACCAACTACAGCCCTGGTTTCCTCTGTGACTGTAGTGTTCCACTAACTACAGCCCTGGTTTCCTCTGTGACTGTAGTGCTCCACCAACTACAGCCCTGGTTTCCTCTGTGACTGTAGTGTTCCACTAACTACAGCCCTGGTTTCCTCTGTGACTGTAGTGCTCCACCAACTACAGCCCTGGTTTCCTCTGTGACTGTAGTGCTCCACCAACTACAGCCCTGGTTTCCTCTGTGACTGTAGTGCTCCACTAACTACAGCCCTGGTTTCCTCTGTGACTGTAGTGCTCCACCAACTACAGCCCTGGTTTCCTCTGTGACTGTAGTGTTCCACTAACTACAGCTCTTGGTCTTCCAGTTTGCTGTCATTGTCAGGTCCTTACTGCAAGGCCCCACTACTTCCACAAAACAGCATTCATCATGTTGCATCATTCAGCACAGAGCAGTTGGTGGTTCTGGCAGACATTTTCTCCATATCTGCCGTTGTTGTGAAACTTCCTTAATAACCTGTCACTATGACAACCCTAACTAAAAACCCCTGCTGTCTCTGCCTCATGTCTGTTTGGATGCAGAAGGTGTTTAAACGGTAGCTCCACTAACCCAGGACATACAGCGCCTTCAGAAAGTATTCACACCCCTTGACTTTTTTCCACATTTTGTTGTTACAGGCTTTGCTTTTTCCAATTATATTTTTCAAGGTTGACCGTTAGCACGTTGGGCGCACCGCTTGGTATCACCTCATTAGTCAATATGGGTTTCACCTGTGCTGGTCCAGGTGATATTTAAGAGTGGCTGGCTCAGTGCTTCAGTTGTCTTGAGAGATGTGGAGGGTCAACACCTTTAGTTGGCTCTCCCTAGTAGATTTTTTAAATTTTTTTAAACAATCCTGTTATTTATTTATTGTTTGTTTATTTATTCTTCTTGGGCAAATTTAGTGGCTCATGGTGGGTGTCTTTTAGGTCCCAGTTGTTGTTGTTAGTTAACTTTCAGTGGACACCAGTGGACACCACGATGAGTGTCTTTCAGAACCCCACCTGTTTCGTTTTGGTTGTTGTTAGTGACTCTTTGTTACTGTAGTTTCCCCTTCAGTTTGAGCGGCAATTTTCAGTTTCTTGCTGAGGAACGAAACACAGCCTCAATTTTAAATGGATTTAATTGAGATTTTTCATCACTGGCCTACACACAATACCCCATAATGTCTGTGGAATTATATTTTTCGAAAATGTTCAAAATAATTAAAAATGAAAAGTTGAAATGTCTTGAGTGAAATGTTCAACCCCTTTTGTTATGGCAAGCCTAAATAGGTTCAGGAGTAAAAATGTGCTTAACAAGTCACATAATGGGGGCCTCCCGAGTGGAGCAGTGGTCTAAGGCACTGCAGCGCTTGAGGCGTCTCTACAGATCCGGGTTGGACCCCGGGCTGTGTTGCAGCCGACTGGAAGACCCATGAGGCGACGCAGAATTGGCCCAGCGTCGTCTGGGTTAGGGGAGGGTTTGGCCAACCGGGATGTCCTTGTCCCATCGCGCTCTAGCGACTCCCTGTGGCGGGCCGGGCACATGCAAGCTGACTTCGGTCGCCAGTTGTACGGTGTTTCCTCCGACACATTGGTGCGGCTGGCTTCTGGGTTAAGGCAGCAGTGTGTCAAGAAGCAGTGCGGCTTGGCAGGGTCTTGTTTCGGAGGACGCATGGCTCTCTGCCTTCACCTCTCCCGAGTCCGTAGGGGAGTTGCAGCGATGGGACAAGACTGTAACTACCAATTGGAAATCACGAAATTGGGGAGAAAAAGGGTAAAAAAATAAAAGTTTAATGGACTCTGTGTGCAATAATAGTGTTTAACATGAGATTTGAATGACTACCTCATCTCTGTACCCCACATATACAATTATCTGATGTGGGAACATTGCCTTAAAAAGCTTCATTGTCGACAGCACGTGATCAGACTGAGTGTTTTATAAAGGTAGCTACACTGCTTAGCCCATGACATACCACATCTTTAAAAAAAGGAGAGACTGGGTGAAACTGTGTCCTGACTGTTTATTTGTGTTGAGAGACTGGGTGAAACTGTATCCTGACTGTTTATTTGTGTTGAGAGACTGGGTGAAACTGTATCCTGACTGTTTATGTCACCATCGTTGAACGGAGTAGACCAAGGCGCAGCGTGATGAGCGAACATACTTTATTATCTTTAGTGATAACAAGAACAAAACAATAAACGATAACGTGACGTCCTAGGTTAAACAACCAACACGGAACAAACCAACTGGAACAAGATCCCACAACACCTGTGGGAACACAGCCTGTCTAAATATGGCTCCCAATCAGAGACAACCAGCAACAGCTGACACTCGTTGCCTCTGATTGGGAACCACTCTGGCCAACATAGAAATACAATACTAGACTACCGACATAGAACAAGAACACATAGAATCTACACACCCTGGCTCAACATATAGAGTCCCCAGAGCCAGGGTGTGACAGTACCCCCCCCCCAAAGGCGCGGACTGCGACCGCGCCTCAACATAAACCAAACAGGGGAGGGCTGGGTGGGCATTCCTCCTCGGAGGCGGTTCCGGCTCCGGGCTTGCCCACCATCCTCCAATAATCCCCCCGTAGCGCCCCTGGTCTGGTCCCGCTGGCTGGAGCTGGACTGGACATCGTAGGAGCGGATTGCTTAAGCTCCGGTGTGGAGCAGCTGACAGGTACCTGACCAGGCACCGGTGACCCAGGCACGGGTTGTGCCGGACTGAATGACGCGCACCCCTGGCTTGGTGCGTGGAGCAGGAACGGGCCGGACCGGGCTGGCGATGCGCACCCCTGGCTTGGTGCGTGGAGCAGCAACGGGGCCGGACCGGGCTGACGATGCGCACCCCTAGCTTGGTGCGTGGAGCAGGAACGGGCCGGACCGGGCTGACGTTGCGCACCCCTGGCTTGGTGCGTGGAGCAGGAACGGGCCGGACCGGGCTGACGATGCGCACCCCTGGCTTGTGTGCGTGGAGCAGCAACGGACCGGACCGGGCTGACGATGCGCACCCCTGGCTTGGTGCGTGGAGCAGGAACGGGCCGGACCGGGCTGACGATGCGCACCCCTGGCTTGGTGCGTGGAGCAGCAACGGGCCTGACCGGGCTGACGATGCGCACCCCTGGCTTGGTGCGTGGAGCCGGAACGGGCCGTACCGGGCTGACGATGCGCACCCCTAGCTTGGTGCGTGGAGCAGGAACGGGCCGGACCGGGCTGACGATGCGCACCCCTGGCTTGGTGCGTGGAGCAGCAACGGGCCGGACCGGGCTGACGATGCGCACCCCTGGCTTGGTGCGTGGAGCAGCAACGGGCCGACCGGGCTGACGATGCGCACCCCTGGCTTGGTGCGTGGAGCAGGAACGGGCCGGACCGGGCTGACGATGCGCACCCCTGGCTTGGTGCGTGGAGCAGGAACGGGCCGGACCGGGCTGACGATGCGCACCCCTGGCTTGGTGCGTGGAGCAGCAACGGACCGGACCGGGCTGACGATGCGCACCCCTGGCTTTGTGTGCGTGGAGCAGGAACGGGCCGGACCGGGCTGACGATGCGCACCCCTGGCTTGGTGCGTGGATCAGCAACTGGCCGGACCGGGCTGACGATGCGCACCCCTGGCTTGGTGCGTGGAGCCGGAACGGGCCGTACCGGGCTGACGATGCGCACCCCTAGCTTGGTGCATGGAGCAGGAACGGGCCGGACCGGGCTGACGATGCGCACCCCTGGCTTGGTGCGTGGAGCAGCAACGGGCCGGACCGGGCTGGCGACGCGCACCATAGGCTCGGTGCGGGGAGCAGGAACAGGCTGGGCCGGGCTGGCGATGCGCACCATAGGCTTGGTGCGGGGAGCAGGAACAGGCCGGACCGGGCTGGCGACGCGCACCATAGGCTTGGTGCGGGGAGCAGGAACAGGCCGGGCCGGGCTGGCGATGCGCACCATAGGCTTGGTGCGGGGAGCAGGAACAGGCCGGACCGGGCTGGCGACGCGCACCACAGGCTCGATGCGAGGAACAGGAACAGGCCGGACCGTACTGGGGACACACACCACTGGCCCTACGCAGGGATCAGGAACGGGCCGGACCGGACTGGTAACACACCCCAGTACCTCTCGCCGTGCCTCCACACTTTCCCTCTCCTCTGTGACCAGTGGCCCCCTTAACCTGGCGGCCTCCTCTGCAAACCCGCTGGACCGCTCCATCGCGGCCTCCTGCTGCCCCGTCGTCCACGGCGTGAGCCCCCCCCCTAAAAAAATTCTGGGGGTCTCTCCTCCCCGTGGGCCAGGCCTCTATAGTTCTCGCCCAACTCTCGCTCTTCAGCTTCCAACTCCAGCCTCTCTCCTCCTCACATGGCTTGACCCAGTCGAGACTCTTCCTCCACTGCTCCCAAGTCCACCCTCTCTGCTCTTCACTAGGCTTGACCCAGTCGAGGTTGCCACGGAGATCCGCTAGCGATTCCCCTGGCGATGGCTCCTGGACACGCTGCTTGGTCCAGTTTTGGTGGGATCTTCTGTCACGATCGTTGAACGGAGTAGACCAAGGCGCAGCGTGATGGGCGAACATACTTTATTATCTTTAGTGATAACAAGAACAAAACAATAAACGATAACGTGACGTCCTAGGTTAAACAACCAACACGGAACAAACCAACTGGAACAAGATCCCACAACACCTGTGGGAACACAGCCTGTCTAAATATGGCCCCCAATCAGAGACAACCAGCAACTGCTGACACTCGTTGCCTCTGATTGGGAACCACTCTGGTCAATATAGAAATACAATACTAGACTACCGACATAGAACAAGAACACATAGAATCTACACACCCTGGCTCAACATATAGAGTCCCCAGAGCCAGGGTGTGACAGTTTATTTGTGTTGAGAGACTGGGTGAAACTGTGTCCTGACTGTTTATTTGTGTTGAGAGACTGGGTGAAACTGTATCCTGACTGTTTATTTGTGTTGAGAGACTGGGTGAAACTGTTTCCTGACTGTTTATTTGTGTTTGAGAGACTGGGTGAAACTGTATCCTGACTGTTTATTTGTGTTGAGAGACTGGGTGAAACTGTGTCCTGACTGTTTATTTGTGTTGAGAGACTGGGTGAAACTGTATCCTGACTGTTTATTTGTGTTGAGAGACTGGGTGAAACTGTGTCCTGACTGTTTATTTGTGTTGAGAGACTGGGTGAAACTGTATCCTGACTGTTTATTTGTGTTGAGAGACTGGGTGAAACTGTATCCTGACTGTTTATTTGTGTTGAGAGACTGGGTGAAACTGTATCCTGACTGTTTATCTGTGTTGAGAGACTGGGTGAAACTGTATCCTGACTGTTTATTTGTGTTGAGAGACTGGGTGAAACTGTGTCCTGACTGTTTATTTGTGTTGAGAGACTGGGTGAAACTGTGTCCTGACTGTTTATTTGTGTTGAGAGACTGGGTGAAACTGTATCCTGACTGTTTATTTGTGTTGTGAGACTGGGTGAAACTGTATCCTGACTGTTTATCTGTGTTGAGAGAGACTGGGTGAAACTGTATCCTGACTGTTTATTTGTGTTGAGAGACTGGGTGAAACTGTATCCTGACTGTTTATTTGTGTTGAGAGAGACTGGGTGAAACTGTATCCTGACTGTTTATCTGTGTTGAGAGACTGGGTGAAACTGTATCCTGACTGTTTATTTGTGTTGAGAGACTGGGTGAAACTGTATCCTGACTGTTTATTTGTGTTGAGAGAGACTGGGTGAAACTGTATCCTGACTGTTTATCTGTGTTGAGAGACTGGGTGAAACTGTATCCTGACTGTTTATCTGTGTTGAGAGACTGGGTGAAACTGTATCCTGACTGTTTATTTGTGTTGAGAGACTGGGTGAAACTGTATCCTGACTGTTTATTTGTGTTGAGAGACTGGGTGAAACTGTATCCTGACTGTTTATCTGTGTTGAGAGACTGGGTGAAACTGTGTCCTGACAGTTTATTTGTGTTGTGAGACTGGGTGAAACTGTATCCTGACTGTTTATCTGTGTTGAGAGACTGGGTGAAACTGTATCCTGACTGTTTATTTTTGTGTTGAGAGACTGGGTGAAACTGTATCCTGACTGTTTAATTGTGTTGAGAGACTGGGTGAAACTGTATCCTGACTGTTTATCTGTGTTGAGAGACTGGGTGTGAAACTGTATCCTGACTGTTTATCTGTGTTGAGAGACTGGGGTGAAACTGTATCCTGACTGTTTATTTGTGTTGAGAGACTGGGTGAAACTGTATCCTGACTGTTTATTCTGTGTTGAGAGACTGGGTGAAACTGTATCCTGACTGTTTATCTGTGTTGAGAGACTGGGTGAAACTGTATCCTGACTGTTTATTTGTGTTGAGAGACTGGGTGAAACTGTGTCCTGACTGTTTATCTGTGTTGAGAGACTGGGTGAAACTGTGTCCTGACTGTTTTATTTGTGTTGAGAGACTGGGTGAAACTGTGTCCTGACTGTTTTATTGTGTTGAGAGACTGGGTGAAACTGTGTCCTGACTGTTTATCTGTGTTGAGAGACTGGGTGAAACTGTGTCCTGACTGTTTATCTGTGTTGAGAGACTGGGTGAAACTGTATCCTGACTGTTTATCTGTGTTGAGAGACTGGGTGAAACTGTATCCTGACTGTTTATCTGTGTTGAGAGACTGGGTGAAACTGTGTCCTGACTGTTTATCTGTGTTGAGAGACTGGGTGAAACTGTGTCCTGACTGTTTATCTGTGTTGAGAGACTGGGTGAAACTGTATCCTGACTGTTTATCTGTGTTGAGAGACTGGGTGAAACTGTATCCTGACTGTTTATCTGTGTTGAGAGACTGGGTGAAACTATCCTGACTGTTTATTTGTGTTGAGAGACTGGGTGAAACTGTATCCTGACTGTTTATTTGTGTTGAGAGACTGGGTGAAACTGTGTCCTGACTGTTTATTTGTGTTGAGAGACTGGGTGAAACTGTATCCTGACTGTTTATCTTGTGTTGAGAGACTGGGGTGAAACTGTATCCTGACTGTTTATTGTGTTGAGAGACTGGGTGAAACTGTATCCTGACTGTTTATTTGTGTTGAGAGACTGGGTGAAACTGTATCCTGACTGTTTATTTGTGTTGAGAGACTGGGTGAAACTGTATCCTGACTGTTTATTTGTGTTGAGAGACTGGGTGAAACTGTATCCTGACTGTTTATTTGTGTTGAGAGACTGGGTGAAACTGTATCCTGACTGTTTATCTGTGTTGAGAGACTGGGTGAAACTGTATCCTGACTGTTTATCTGTGTTGAGAGACTGGGTGAAACTGTATCCTGACTGTTTATCTGTGTTGAGAGACTGGGTGAAACTGTATCCTGACTGTTTATCTGTGTTGAGAGACTGGGTGAAACTGTATCCTGACTGTTTTTATTTGTGTTGAGAGACTGGGTGAAACTGTATCCTGACTGTTTATTTGTGTTGAGAGACTGGGTGAAACTGTATCCTGACTGTTTATTGTGTTGAGAGACTGGGTGAAACTGTATCCTGACTGTTTATCTGTGTTGAGAGAGACTGGGTGAAACTGTATCCTGACTGTTTTATTGTGTGAGAGACTGGGTGAAACTGTATCCTGACTGTTTATTTGTGTTGAGAGACTGGGGTGAAACTGTATCCTGACTGTTTATCTGTGTTGAGAGACTGGGGTGAAACTGTATCCTGACTGTTTATCTGTGTTGAGAGACTGGGTGAAACTGTATCCTGACTGTTTATCTGTGTTGAGAGACTGGGTGAAAACTGTATCCTGACTGTTTATCTGTGTTGAGAGACTGGGTGAAACTGTATCCTGACTGTTTATCTGTTTATCTGTGTTGAGAGACTGGGTGAAACTGTATCCTGACTGTTTATTTGTGTTGAGAGACTGGGTGAAACTGTATCCTGACTGTTTATTTGTGTTGAGAGACTGGGTGAAACTGTATCCTGACTGTTTATCTGTGTTGAGAGACTGGGTGAAACTGTATCCTGACTGTTTATCTGTGTTGAGAGACTGGGTGAAACTGTATCCTGACTGTTTATCTGTGTTGAGAGACTGGGTGAAACTGTATCCTGACTGTTTATTTGTGTTGAGAGACTGGGGTGAAACTGTATCCTGACTGTTTATCTGTGTTGAGAGACTGGGTGAAACTGTATCCTGACTGTTTATCTGTGTTGAGAGACTGGGTGAAACTGTATCCTGACTGTTTATCTGTGTTGAGAGACTGGGTGAAACTGTATCCTGACTGTTTATCTGTGTTGAGAGACTGGTGAAACTGTATCCTGACTGTTTATCTGTGTTGAGAGACTGGGTGAAACTGTATCCTGACTGTTTATCTGTGTTGAGAGACTGGGTGAAACTGTATCCTGACTGTTTATCTGTGTTGAGACTGGGTGAAACTGTATCCTGACTGTTTATCTGTGTTGAGAGAGACTGGGTGTTTGGAAACTGTATCCTGACTGTTTATTTGTGTTGAGAGAGACTGGGTGAAACTGTATCCTGACTGTTTATCTGTGTTGAGAGACTGGGTGAAACTGTATCCTGACTGTTTATCTGTGTTGAGAGACTGGGTGAAACTGTGTCCTGACTGTTTATTTGTGTTGAGAGACTGGGTGAAACTGTATCCTGACTGTTTATCTGTGTTGAGAGACTGGGTGAAACTGTATCCTGACTGTTTATCTGTGTTGAGAGACTGGGTGAAACTGTGTCCTGACTGTTTTTATCTGTGTTGAGAGACTGGGTGAAACTGTGTCCTGACTGTTTATCTGTGTTGAGAGACTGGGTGAAACTGTATCCTGACTGTTTATCTGTGTTGAGAGACTGGGTGAAACTGTATCCTGACTGTTTATTTGTGTTGAGAGACTGGGTGAAACTGTCCTGACTGTTTACTGTGTTGAGAGACTGGGTGAAACTGTGTCCTGACTGTTTATCTGTGTGAGAGGACTGGGTGAAACTGTATCCTGACTGTTTATTTGTGTTGAGAGACTGGGTGAAACTGTATCCTGACTGTTTATCTGTGTTGAGAGACTGGTGTGAAACTGTATCCTGACTGTTTATCTGTGTTGAGAGACTGGGTGAAACTGTGTCCTGACTGTTTATCTGTGTTGAGAGACTGGGTGAAACTGTATCCTGACTGTTTATCTGTGTTGAGAGACTGGGTGAAACTGTGTCCTGACTGTTTATTTGTGTTGAGAGACTGGGTGAAACTGTATCCTGACTGTTTATCTGTGTTGAGAGACTGGGTGAAACTGTATCCTGACTGTTTTATTTGTGTTGAGAGACTGGGTGAAACTGTATCCTGACTGTTTATCTGTGTTGAGAGACTGGGTGAAACTGTGTCCTGACTGTTTATCTGTGTTGAGAGACTGGGTGAAACTGTATCCTGACTGTTTACTGTGTTTGAGAGACTGGGTGAAACTGTATCCTGACTGTTTATCTGTGTTGAGAGACTGGGTGAAACTGTATCCTGACTGTTTATCTGTGTTGAGAGACTGGGTGAAACTGTATCCTGACTGTTTATTTGTGTTGAGAGACTGGGTGAAACTGTATCCTGACTGTTTATCTGTGTTGAGAGACTGGGTGAAACTGTGTCCTGACTGTTTATCTGTGTGAGAGACTGGGTGAAACTGTATCCTGACTGTTTATCTGTGTTGAGAGACTGGGTGAAACTGTATCCTGACTGTTTATTTGTGTTGAGAGACTGGGTGAAACTGTATCCTGACTGTTTATTTGTGTTGAGAGACTGGGTGAAACTGTGTCCTGACTGTTTTATCTGTGTTTGAGAGACTGGGTGAAACTGTATCCTGACTGTTTATCTGTGTTGAGAGACTGGGTGAAACTGTATCCTGACTGTTTATTTTATCTGTGTTGAGAGACTGGGTGAAACTGTGTATCCTGACTGTTTATCTGTGTTGAGAGAGACTGGGTGAAACTGTATCCTGACTGTTTATTTGTGTTGAGAGACTGGGTGAAACTGTATCCTGACTGTTTATCTGTGTTGAGAGACTGGGTGAAACTGTGTCCTGACTGTTTATTTGTGTTGAGAGACTGGGTGAAACTGTATCCTGACTGTTTATCTGTGTTGAGAGACTGGGTGAAACTGTATCCTGACTGTTTATCTGTGTTGAGAGACTGGGTGAAACTGTATCCTGACTGTTTATTTGTGTTGAGAGACTGGGTGAAACTGTATCCTGACTGTTTATCTGTGTTGAGAGACTGGGGTGAAACTGTATCCTGACTGTTTATTTGTGTTGAGAGACTGGGTGAAACTGTATCCTGACTGTTTATCTGTGTTGAGAGACTGGGTGAAACTGTATCCTGACTGTTTATCTGTGTTGAGAGACTGGGTGAAACTGTGTCCTGACTGTTTATTTGTGTTGAGAGAACTGGGTGAAACTGTATCCTGACTGTTTTATCTGTGTTGAGAGACTGGGTGAAACTGTATCCTGACTGTTTATTTGTGTTGAGAGACTGGGGTGAAACTGTATCCTGACTGTTTATCTGTGTTGAGAGACTGGGTGAAACTGTATCCTGACTGTTTATTTGTGTGTTGAGAGACTGGGTGAAACTGTATCCTGACTGTTTATCTGTGTTGAGAGACTGGGTGAAACTGTATCCTGACTGTTTATTTGTGTTGAGAGACTGGGTGAAACTGTATCCTGACTGTTTATTTGTGTTGAGAGACTGGGTGAAACTGTATCCTGACTGTTTATCTGTGTTGAGAGACTGGGTGAAACTGTATCCTGACTGTTTATTCTGTGTTGAGAGACTGGGTGAAACTGTATCCTGACTGTTTATCTGTGTTGAGAGACTGGGTGAAACTGTATCCTGACTGTTTATCTGTGTGTTGAGAGACTGGGTGAAACTGTATCCTGACTGTTTATCTGTGTTGAGAGACTGGGTGAAACTGTATCCTGACTGTTTATCTGTGTTGAGAGACTGGGTGAAACTGTATCCTGACTGTTTATCTGTGTTGAGAGACTGGGTGAAACTGTATCCTGACTGTTTATCTGTGTTGAGAGACTGGGTGAAACTGTATCCTGACTGTTTATCTGTGTTGAGAGACTGGGTGAAAACTGTGTCCTGACTGTTTATTTGTGTTGAGAGACTGGGTGAAACTGTATCCTGACTGTTTATCTGTGTTGAGAGACTGGGTGAAACTGTATCCTGACTGTTTATATCTGTGTTGAGAGACTGGGTGAAAACTGTGTCCTGACTGTTTATTTGTGTTGAGAGACTGGGTGAAACTGTATCCTGACTGTTTATCTGTGTTGAGAGACTGGGTGAAACTGTATCCTGACTGTTTATCTGTGTTGAGAGACTGGGTGAAACTGTATCCTGACTGTTTATTTGTGTTGAGAGACTGGGTGAAACTGTATCCTGACTGTTTATCTGTGTTGAGAGACTGGGTGAAACTGTATCCTGACTGTTTATCTGTGTTGAGAGAGACTGGGTGAAACTGTATCCTGACTGTTTATCTGTGTTGAGAGACTGGGTGAAACTGTATCCTGACTGTTTATTTGTGTTGAGAGACTGGGTGAAACTGTATCCTGACTGTTTATCTGTGTTGAGAGACTGGGTGAAACTGTATCCTGACTGTGTTTTTGTGTTGAGAGACTGGGTGAAACTGTATCCTGACTGTTTATCTGTGTTGAGAGACTGGGTGAAACTGTATCCTGACTGTTTTTTCTGTGTTGAGAGACTGGGTGAAACTGTGTCCTGACTGTTTATTTGTGTTGAGAGACTGGGTGAAACTGTATCCTGACTGTTTATCTGTGTTGAGAGACTGGGTGAAACTGTATCCTGACTGTTTATCTGTGTGAGAGACTGGGTGAAACTGTATCCTGAACTGTGTCCTGAGACTGGGTGAAACTGTATCCTGACTGTTTATCTGTGTTGAGAGACTGGGTGAAACTGTATCCTGACTGTTTTATTTGTGTTGAGAGACTGGGTGAAACTGTATCCTGACTGTTTATCTGTGTTGAGAGACTGGGTGAAACTGTGTCCTGACTGTTTATATCTGTGTTGAGAGACTGGGTGAAACTGTATCCTGACTGTTTATCTGTGTTGAGAGACTGGGTGAAACTGTGTCCTGACTGTTTATCTGTGTTGAGAGACTGGGTGAAACTGTATCCTGACTGTTTTATTTGTGTTGAGAGACTGGGTGAAACTGTATCCTGACTGTTTATCTGTGTTGAGAGACTGGGTGAAACTGTATCCTGACTGTTTTATTTGTGTTGAGAGACTGGGTGAAACTGTATCCTGACTGTTTATCTGTGTTGAGAGACTGGGTGAAACTGTATCCTGACTGTTTTTATCTGTGTTTTGAGAGACTGGGTGAAACTGTATCCTGACTGTTTATCTTGTGTTGAGAGACTGGGTGAAACTGTATCCTGACTGTTTATCTGTGTTGAGAGACTGGGTGAAACTGTATCCTGACTGTTTATTTGTGTTGAGAGACTGGGTGAAAACTGTATCCTGACTGTTTATTTGTGTTGAGAGACTGGGTGAAACTGTATCCTGACTGTTTATCTGTGTTGAGAGACTGGGTGAAACTGTATCCTGACTGTTTATTTGTGTTGAGAGACTGGGTGAAACTGTATATCCTGACTGTTTATCTGTGTGTGAGAGACTGGGTGAAACTGTATCCTGACTGTTTATTTGTGTTGAGAGACTGGGTGAAACTGTATCCTGACTGTTTATCTGTGTTGAGAGACTGGGTGAAACTGTGTCCTGACTGTTTATTTGTGTTGAGAGACTGGGTGAAACTGTATCCTGACTGTTTATCTGTGTTGAGAGACTGGGTGAAACTGTATCCTGACTGTTATCTGTGTTGAGAGACTGGGTGAAACTGTATCCTGACTGTTTATCTGTGTTGAGAGACTGGGTGAAACTGTATCCTGACTGTTTATCTGTGTTGAGAGACTGGGTGAAACTGTGTCCTGACTGTTTATTTGTGTTGAGAGACTGGGTGAAACTGTATCCTGACTGTTTATCTGTGTTGAGAGACTGGGTGAAACTGTATCCTGACTGTTTATTGTGTTGAGAGACTGGGTGAAACTGTATCCTGACTGTTTATCTGTGTTGAGAGACTGGGTGAAACTGTATCCTGACTGTTTATCTGTGTTGAGAGACTGGGTGAAACTGTATCCTGACTGTTTATCTGTGTTGAGAGACTGGGTGAAACTGTATCCTGACTGTTTATCTGTGTTGAGAGACTGGGTGAAACTGTATCCTGACTGTTTATCTGTGTTTGAGAGACTGGGTGAAACTGTATCCTGACTGTTTATCTGTGTTGAGAGACTGGGTGAAACTGTATCCTGACTGTTTATTTGTGTTGAGAGACTGGGTGAAACTGTATCCTGACTGTTTATCTGTGTTGAGAGACTGGGTGAAACTGTATCCTGACTGTTTATTTGTGTTGAGAGACTGGGTGAAACTGTATCCTGACTGTTTATTTGTGTTGAGAGACTGGGTGAAACTGTATCCTGACTGTTTATCTGTGTTGAGAGACTGGGTGAAACTGTATCCTGACTGTTTATTTGTGTTGAGAGACTGGGTGAAACTGTATCCTGACTGTTTTATCTGTGTTGAGAGACTGGGTGAAACTGTATCCTGACTGTTTATTTGTGTTGAGAGACTGGGTGAAACTGTATCCTGACTGTTTATCTGTGTTGAGAGACTGGGTGAAACTGTATCCTGACTGTTTATCTGTGTTGAGAGACTGGGTGAAACTGTATCCTGACTGTTTATTTGTGTTGAGAGAGGGTGAAACTGTAAACTGTTTCCTGACTGGGTTATTCTGTGTGAGAGACTGGGTGGGTGAAACTGTATCCTGACTGTTTATCTGTGTTGAGAGACTGGGTGAAACTGTATCCTGACTGTTTATCTGTGTTGAGAGACTGGGTGAAACTGTATCCTGACTGTTTATTTGTGTTGAGAGACTGGGTGAAACTGTATCCTGACTGTTTATCTGTGTTGAGAGACTGGGTGAAACTGTATCCTGACTGTTTATTATCTGTGTTGAGAGACTGGGTGAAACTGTATCCTGACTGTTTATCTGTGTTGAGAGACTGGGTGAAACTGTATCCTGACTGTTTATCTGTGTTGAGAGACTGGGGTGAAACTGTATCCTGACTGTTTATTTGTGTTGAGAGACTGGGTGAAACTGTATCCTGACTGTTTATCTGTGTTGAGAGACTGGGTGAAACTGTATCCTGACTGTTTATCTGTGTTGAGAGACTGGGTGGTGAAACTGTATCCTGACTGTTTTATCTGTGTTGAGAGACTGGGTGAAACTGTATCCTGACTGTTTATCTGTGTTGAGAGACTGGGGTGAAACTGTATCCTGACTGTTTATCTGTGTTGAGAGACTGGGTGAAACTGTATCCTGACTGTTTATTTGTGTTGAGAGACTGGGTGAAACTGTATCCTGACTGTTTATCTGTGTTGAGAGACTGGGTGAAACTGTATCCTGACTGTTTTATTGTGTGTTGAGAGACTGGGTGAAACTGTATCCTGACTGTTTATCTGTGTTGAGAGACTGGGTGAAACTGTATCCTGACTGTTTATTGTGTTGAGAGACTGGGTGAAACTGGATCCTGACTGTTTATATCTGTGTTGAGAGACTGGGTGAAACTGTATCCTGACTGTTTATTTGTGTTGAGAGACTGGGTGAAACTGTATCCTGACTGTTTTATCTGTGTTGAGAGACTGGGTGAAACTGTATCCTGACTGTTTATCTGTGTTGAGAGACTGGGTGAAACTGTATCCTGACTGTTTATTTGTGTTGAGAGACTGGGTGAAACTGTATCCTGACTGTGTCCTGACTGTTTATCTGTGTTGAGAGACTGGGTGAAACTGTATCCTGACTGTTTATTTGTGTTGAGAGACTGGGTGAAACTGTATCCTGACTGTTTATTGTGTTGAGAGACTGGGTGAAACTGTATCCTGACTGTTTATCTGTGTTGAGAGACTGGGTGAAACTGTATCCTGACTGTTTATCTGTGTTGAGAGACTGGGTGAAACTGTATCCTGACTGTTTATCTGTGTTGAGAGACTGGGTGAAACTGTATCCTGACTGTTTATTTGTGTTGAGAGACTGGGTGAAACTGTATCCTGACTGTTTTTATCTGTGTTGAGAGACTGGGTGTGAAACTGTATCCTGACTGTTTATCTGTGTTGAGAGACTGGGTGAAACTGTATCCTGACTGTTTATCTGTGTTGAGAGACTGGGTGAAACTGTATCCTGACTGTTTATCTGTGTTGAGAGACTGGGTGAAACTGTATCCTGACTGTTATATCTGTGTTGAGAGACTGGGTGAAACTGTATCCTGACTGTTTATCTGTGTTGAGAGACTGGGTGAAACTGTATCCTGACTGTTTATTCTGTGTTGAGAGACTGGGTGAAACTGTATCCTGACTGTTTATCTGTGTTTGAGAGACTGGGTGAAACTGTATCCTGACTGTTTATCTGTGTTGAGAGACTGGGTGAAACTGTATCCTGACTGTTTATCTGTGTTGAGAGACTGAGAGATCCTGGGGTGAAACTGTATCCTGACTGTTTATCTGTGTTGAGAGACTGGGGTGAAACTGTATCCTGACTGTTTATCTGTGTTGAGAGACTGGGTGAAACTGTATCCTGACTGTTTATCTGTGTTGAGAGACTGGGTGTGAAACTGTATCCTCCTGACTTTTATCTGTGTTGAGAGACTGGGTGAAAACTGTATCCTGACTGTTTATTTGTGTTGAGAGACTGGGTGAAACTGTATCCTGACTGTTTTATCTGTGTTGAGAGACTGGGTGAAACTGTATCCCTGACTGTTTATTTGTGTTGAGAGACTGGTGTGAAACTGTATCCTGACTGTTTATCTGTGTTGAGAGACTGGGTGAAACTGTATCCTGACTGTTTATCTGTGTTGAGAGACTGGGTGAAACTGTATCCTGACTGTTTATCTGTGTTGAGAGACTGGGTGAAACTGTATCCTGACTGTTTATCTGTGTTGAGAGACTGGGTGAAACTGTATCCTGACTGTTTATCTGTGTTGAGAGACTGGGTGAAACTGTATCCTGACTGTTTATCTGTGTTGAGAGACTGGGTGAAACTGTATCCTGACTGTTTATCTGTGTTGAGAGACTGGTGAAACTGTATCCTGACTGTTTATCTGTGTTTGAAACTGTATCCTGACTGTTTATCTGTGTTGAGAGACTGTGAAACTGTATCCTGACTGTTTATTCTGTGTTGAGAGAGACTGGGTGAAACTGTATCCTGACTGTTTATCTGTGTTGAGAGACTGGGTGAAACTGTATCCTGACTGTTTATCTGTGTTGAGAGACTGGGTCCTGACTGTTTAACTGTATCTGGGTGACTGTTATATCTGTGTGTGTGTGAGAGACTGGGTGAAACTGTATCCTGACTGTTTTATCTGTGTTGAGAGACTGGGTGAAACTGTATCCTGACTGTTTATCTGTGTTGAGAGACTGGGTGAAACTGTATCCTGACTGTTTATATCTGTGTTGAGAGACTGGGTGAAACTGTATCCTGACTGTTTATCTGTGTTGAGAGACTGGGGTGAAACTGTATCCTGACTGTTTATCTGTGTTGAGAGACTGGGTGAAACTGTATCCTGACTGTTTATCTGTGTTGAGAGACTGGGTGAAACTGTATCCTGACTGTTTATCTGTGTTGAGAGACTGGGTGAAACTGTATCCTGACTGTTTATCTGTGTTGAGAGACTGGGTGAAACTGTATCCTGACTGTTTATCTGTGTTGAGAGACTGGGTGAAACTGTGTCCTGACTGTTTATCTGTGTTGAGAGACTGGGTGAAACTGTATCCTGACTGTTTATCTGTGTTGAGAGACTGGGTGAAACTGTATCCTGACTGTTTATCTGTGTTGAGAGACTGGGTGAAACTGTATCCTGACTGTTTATCTGTGTTGAGAGACTGGGTGAAACTGTATCCTGACTGTTTATCTGTGTTGAGAGACTGGGTGAAACTGTATCCTGACTGTTTATCTGTGTTGAGAGACTGGGTGAAACTGTATCCTGACTGTTTATCTGTGTTGAGAGACTGGGTGAAACTGTATCCTGACTGTTTATGTATGTTGAGAGACTGGGTGAAACTGTTATCTGACTGTTTATCTGTGTTGAGAGAATGAGGTGAAACTGGAAGCAAACAGTTGAGAGACTGTTAAACTCCTCCTGGACGGATTCTGTGGTGATAGACAGAGGCAACACATTAAAGCCCCCAGACATGGTAAATATGTCTGTAGCACACAGAGGCAACACATTAAAGCCCCCAGACATGAGTCACAACCCAACCAGCTGGAGGAGAGAAGGAGGAACGTTCTTCATTTCATCAAGCTGCCTTATCTACAGTATTACTCATCTGAGCTACATGCCTCTAGTCTTCATCTTCCAGTAACTTTGAAGTGAAAGTTCATCATGTTTTCGTTTTGACTGAAGTAGAAATCACCCTGTTTGAACATGTTGTAATTCCCCCATGATAGGAGAGCCAGTCTGTGTGTAATATCATTTCCCCACGTTCTATAGCGAAAGGCCAGCAAGATGTCACTACATGTCTACCAGGGTATATTTAGGCTCCACATCAGTTGAGACATGCAGAAATCTGATGATGGGGTTTATCTGATGGAGAGATTCTCTCTGACGCTTTCGAAACTAAAGACTGTCACTTTCAAACAAGCCACACTTTTTCAAACAAGCCACATTTTTTACCAGTGTCACAAAGCTAATCTAGGTCAGAAAGGAAAGCCCATTGTTTTATAGTATGCTGTCCATGTGGGCAGACGGACAGAGGAGGAAAGATTGAGATCGACTCAGTTCTAAGAACAGACTGAGGTTGCATGGTAACGTGGCTGAACGCCATATCTGTCGTTGTTCACATTCAATCACACCTCCCTTCCCTTTGTTAGTTGTGTTTAGAGGAAATGTAGCTCTAGTTGTCATCACCACCCACCAGCTCTTATCAACCTCCCAGGCTTCCCTCTACTCTCCACACTCTGCAGAGAGTTGGATAATTATAACCTGTCAACTGCTCAAACCATAGCCACCTTCTGAAAATAAAATAAGAACTCTCTCAAAAGCCCCGTCTCTCCTCGTGTCTGGGTTGGCAGGATGGAGAGTGGCACCCTATAAATGCCATTTCGGACGCAAACTTGTTGATCTACCACTCGATCTGTGACGTAACAAAACGTCTAGTTCGTACCAAGCTAGTCTGCGACACCAGGACTTGGGATGTGTTTGATATTATGACACCCTATTCACCATGTAGTGCACTTATTTTGACCAAAGGCCAGAGATCAGTTGGTCTGCTAGTTTTATTCCGCTGTCTAGTATCAAGCCGGTTTACACCGTAGATTGCCAGTTTGCTTGTCCAATCAGTGGGCCAAGCGTGTGATTCACTCACGGCTACTGTCTCTGGCTGCGTGGAGAGTAATCCACAGAGACTCTGTGCCACAAAATGAGTGACAAAATGTTACAACACCTGGACAGATCATTTCAAGTCATCGGTCTCAAGTCAAAGTCGAGTCTCGAGTCTTGGGGCTTATTGGGAAAATGTTCTCAACTCCTGTGGCTGGACGCCGCTCGGGCCAAATGGATGTTTCCCCATCATCTGTCCCTATCCGAACTGCCTGTGCTACCTGGAACTCACCTGCCAAGGAAGTCATCTCCATCTGCTTCTCCTCCTCCATCCTGTAGTGGAGTAGACAGAGAACAGCAAGAAGAAGGTTCCAATCAGCGCTGGTCCCATGTCACAAGTCGTGCTGCTAAGCGGACGTGCTAGCAGCGAGAGGTTCAGAGCAGATTGACATAAGGAATAGCTTCGCTGCACTGGTGCCTGATCTACCTGCGCCTTCATCTCTGGGACTGCCTGTGTCTGGGACTGCCTGTGTCTGGTACTGCCTGTGTCTGGGACTGCCTGTGTCTGGGACTGCCTGTGTCTGGGTCGGTGGTGCTGACTCCAACTACGCTGACTCCAGGAGCGGCTTCGTCGTTGAGTTCGGCTCCTTTCCCTATCTCTGTATCTGACGGGGCACTGCCTGCTGTGGGAGGTCTGGACCTATATATAATAGCTCAAAATATAGCTTTTTGGTCTAAACTCCACTCACCGTGTTTGGAGGAAGAAGAAGGATGAGTACAACCCCATGAACACCATCCCAACCGTAAAGCATGGAGGTGGAAACTTCATTCTTTGGGGATGCTTTTCTGCAAAGGGGACAGGACGACTGCACCGTATTGAGGGGAGGATGGATGGGGCCATGTATCGCGAGATCTTGGCCAACAACCTCCTTCCCTCAGTAAGAGCATTGAAGATGGGTCGTGGCTGGGTCTTCCAGCATGACAACGACCCGAAACACACAGCCAGGGCAACTAAGGAGTGGCTCCGTAAGAAGCATCTCAAGGTCCTGGAGTGGCCTAGCCAGTCTCCAGACCTGAACCCAAGAGAAAATCTGGGGAGGGAGCTGAAAGTCCGTATTGCCCAGCGACAGCCCCGAAACCTGAAGGATCTGGAGAAGGTCTGTATGGAGGAGTGGGCCAAAATCCCTGCTGCAGTGTGTGCAAACCTGGTCAAGACCTACAGGAAACGTATGATCTCTGTAATTGCAAACAAAGGTTTCTGTACCAAATATTAGGCTCTGCTTTTCTGATGTATCAAATACTTATGTCATGCAATAAAATGCAAATGAATTACTTAAAAATCTTACAATGTGATTTTCTGGATTTTTGTTTTAGTCTCTCACAGTTGAAGTGTACCTATGATAAAAATGACAGACCTCTACATGCTTTGTAAGTAGGAAAACCTGCAAAATCGGCAGTGTATCAAATACTTGTTCCTCCCACTGTAGGTGTATAGTTTGTTAAACGTAGCAATCAATGGTATTTGCTTGGCACACATTTTAAAGAGAAAAAAGTGAGTCTCAGCATCACTCTGTTACCATTCTCCCTGTCTCTCTGTTGTCACACACCCACACGATGATGATATAAGGGTTGCCAATAGCAACAAGATAACAACAACATAACCTGCGTTCCATTCATAGATTCCACAACAAAAGGCTCACCACGGGAACCAACTGGGATTAACTGCCTGTGATGTGGAGGAAACGGTGGTGATTCAACACACAATATAATATAATACAATATACTATAATACAATATAATCGGGAAATGAAAAGAAAACTGTGGCTGATATTCAGACACGATAGGACATCCACTTAACGTCATTATGGTATGTTTCCTTTCTTAGAGCATCCCTATGTCCTACAGCAACTGAACATTGAATTATTATTCATCCCATCCAGTGGTTGTAGTGTGCATAATGTAATCAGGAACGGACTGTAAGAACAACAAGAAACATTTAACATCTCTGTTGAGTCACTGGTTGCTTTTGATTCCTCATCAAGCTGGTGCTATAGAGTGGAGCAATTCAATCGCAGCAGATGATTCAGACAGAAAACAAACTTATCAGAGTATATCCCCTTTCTGAAACAAATTGAAGAGTCATCCTGTAGGTGTGTTTTTCACTCAGCTGTAAACACAGAGGCTGATCCCACACAGTGGTCCCCTACACACAGTGGTCCCCTACACACAGTGGTCCCCTACACACAGTGGTCCTCTACACACAGTGGTCCCCTACACACAGTGGTCCCCTACACACAGTGGTCCTCTACACACAGTGGTCCCCTACACACAGTGGTCCCCTACACACAGTGGGTAACCCCCTACACACAGTGGTCCCCTACACACAGTGGTCCCCTACACACAGTGGTCCCCTACACACAGTGGTCCCCTACACACAGTGGTCCTCTACACACAGTGGGCCCCTACACACAGTGGTCCCCTACACACAGTGGTCCGCTACACACAGTGTTCCCCTACACACAGTGGTCCCCTACACACAGTGGGCCCCTACAACACAGGTGGTCCCCTACACACGTGTTGGTCCCCTACACACAGTGGACGTGCCCCTACACACAGTGGTCCCCCTACACACAGTGGTCCCCTAAACACAGTGGTCCTCTACACACAGTGGTCCCCTACACACAGTGGTCCCCTACACACAGTGGTCCCCTACACACAGTGGTCCCCTACACACAGTGGTCCTCTACACACAGTGGTCCGCTACACACAGTGGTCCCCTACACACAGTGGTCCCCTACACACAGTGGTCCCCTACACACAGTGGTCCCCTACACACAGTGGTCCCCCTACACACAGTGGTCCCCTACATACAGTGGGTCCCCTACACACAGTGGTCCCCCTACACACAGTGGTCCCCTACACACAGTGGTCCTCTACACACAGTGGTCCCCTACACACAGTGGTCCTCTACACACAGTGGTCCTCTACACACAGTGGTCCCCTACACACAGTGGTCCTCTACACACAGTGGTCCCTACACACAGTGGTCCCCTACACACAGTGTTCCCCTATACACAGTGGTTCCCCTACACACACAGTGGTGGCCCCTACACACAGTGGTCCCACTATACACAGTGGGTCCCCTAACACACAGTGGTCCCCTACACATGAGACAGTGGTCCCCTACACACAGTTGGTCCTCTACACACAGTGGTCCCCTGAACACACAGTGGTCCTCTACACACAGTGGTCCCCTACACACAGTGGTCCCCTACACACAGTGTGTCCCCTACACACAGTGGTCCCTACAACACACAGTGGTCCCCTACACACAGTGGTCCGCTACACACAAGTGGTCCCCTACACACAGTGGTCCCCTACACACAGTGGTCCCCTAAACACAGTGGTCCTCTACACACAGTGGTCCCCTACACACAGTGGTCCCCTACACACAGTGGTCCCCTACACACAGTGGTCCCCTACACACAGTGGTCCCCTACACACAGTGGTCCCCTACACACAGTGGTCCACTAACACACAGTGGTCCTCTACACACAGTTGGGTCCTCTACACACAGTGGGCCCCTACACACAGTGGTCCCCTACACACAGTGGTCCCCCTACACACAGTGGTCCCTTCTACACACAGTGGTCCTCTACACACAGTGGTCCTCTACACCAGTGGTCCCCTAAACACAGCTGTGGTCCTCTACACCACACCAGTGTCCCCTACACACAGTGGTCCCCTACACACAGTGGTCCCCTACACACAGTGGTCCCCCTACACAACAGTGGTCCGTCACACCTACACTAAATCACAGTGGTCCCTACACACAGTGGTCCCCCTACACACAGTGTCCACTAACACACAGTGGTCCCTACACACAGTGGTCCCCTACACACAGTGGTCCCCTACACACAGTGGTCCTCTACACACAGTGTCCCCTACACACAGTGGTCCCACTACACACAGTGGTCCCTCCTACACACAGATGTGGTCCTCTACACACAGTGGTCCCCTACACAGTGGTCCTCTACACACAGTTGGTCCTCTACACACACCACAGTGGTCCCCTACACACAGTGGTCCCCCTACACACAGTGGTCCCCTACACACGAGGGATACTCTTGGTCGATGTCACGCACCCAACACATCAGCGGTATATATACATGACACAAAGATCCATATGAAAGGATCCCTATAGCGAGTGCAAGGGACCAACCAGAGGAATCAACTGATAATAAAACTAATATATAAATGTGAACCTGTGATTTTCTGACTCAGTTGACAGCCTCATTGATCAGTTTCAATAGTAGACCTACTATCAGCCTCCAACACAGTACAGCTTGGGTTGGCCTGACTGTAAAACACCAATATGGCATTCATCAGTTTAGGTCATTCAGAGTGTATATCACTGTTTCTCATAGTATTGGTCACACAAGGAGCCTTTCCTTCGGGCTGTCAGTTGGTCCATCACAGGGGAGACTTTCATTCGTGCTATTGGTCACACACAAGGAGCCTTTCCTTCGGCTGATAGTATGGTCACGCAAGGAGCCTTTTCCTTCTGGGCTGTTAGTAATTTGGTCACACAAGCAGCCCTTTCCTTCAGAGCATTGTTATAGTATTGGTCACGCAAGGAGCCTTTCCTTCGGCCTGTAATTTAGTATTGCGTCACACAAGGAGCCTTTCCTTAGTGGCTGTTAGTATTTATCTGGTCACACAAGTGAGCCTTTCCTTCGGGCTGTTAGTATTGGTTCACACAAGGAGCCTTTCCTTCAGGCTGTTAGTATTGGTCCACACAAGGAGCCTTTTCCTTCGGGCTGTTAGTATTGGTCCACAAAGCACCCTTTCCTCAGGCTGTTAGTATTGGTGTCACACAAGGAGCCTTTCCTTCGGGCTGTTAGTATTGGTCACGCAAGGAGCCTTTCCTTCGGGCTGTTAGTATTGGTCACACAAGGAGCCTTTCCTTCGGGCTGTTAGTATTGGTCACGCAAGGAGCCTTTCCTTCGGGCTGTTAGTATTTGGTCACACAAGGAGCCTTTCCTTCGGGCTGTTAGTATTGGTCACAACAAGGAGCCTTTCCTTCGGGCTGTTAGTTATTGGTCACGACAAGGAGCCCTTTCCTTTCAGGCTGATAGTATTTGGTCACGCAAGGAGTCCTTTCTTCGGGCTGTTAGTATTGGTCGCACAAGGGAGCCTTTCCTTCAGGCTGTTAGTATTGGTTCACCACAAGGAGCCTTTCCTTCAGGCTGTTAGTATTGTCATACAAAGGAGCATCTTTCCTTCGGGCTGTTAGTATTGTTCAGTCACAAGGCAAGGCGCCTTTCCTCCTTGGGCTGTTAGTATTGAGTCACACAAGGAGCCTTTCCTTCGGGCTGTTAGTATTGTCATCAACCAAGGGAGGGGGGGGGGGGGGCCCATTTACTTCAGGCTGATAGTATTGGTCGACACAAGGAGCCTTTCCTCAGGCTGATTAGTATTGGTCACACAAGGAGCCTTCCTTCAGGCTGTTTAGTATTGGTCACACAGGAGCCTTTCCTTCGGCTGTAGTATTGGTCACACAAGTAGCCTTTCCTTCAGGCTGTTAGTATTGTTCACACAAGGAGCCTTTCCTTCAGCTTGATATAGGATTGGTCACGGCAAGGAGACTTTTCCTTCGGGCTGTTAGTATTGGTCACACAAGGAGCCTTTCCTTTTCGGGCTGTTAGTATTGGTCCACAAGGAGACTTTCCTTCATGCTGTTTAGTAATTGGTCTACAAGGAGCCTTTCCTTCAGGCTCGATATGTATTGGTCACACAAGGAGCCTTTCCTTACGGGCTGTTAGTATGGTCACACAAGGAGGCCTTTCCTTCGGGCTGTTAGTATTGGGTCACACAATGAGCCTTTCCTTCAGGCTGGAGTATTGGTCACACAAGTGCGCCTTGTTACCTTCGGGCTGTTAGTATTGTCACACAAGGAGCCTATCTTCAGGCTGTTAGTATTTGTCACACTAAAGGAGCCTTTTTCCTTCAGGCTGTTAGTATTGTGTCACGCAAGGAGCCTTTCCTTCGGGCTGTTAGTATGGTCCACACAAGGAGCCTTTCCTTCAGGCTGTTAGTATTGGTCACACAAGGAGCCTTTCCCTTCGGGCATGTTAGTATTGGTCACTTACAAGGAGCCTTTCCTTCAGGCTGATAGCATTGGGTCCCACGCAAGATGCCTTTTCCTTTCGGGCTTGTTAGTATTGGTCACACAAGGAGCCTTTCCTTCCGGCTGTTAGTATTGGTCACACAGAGGGCCTTTGCATTCAGGCTGTTAGTATTGGGTCACACAAGGAGCCTTTCCTTCAGGCTGTTAGTCTTTGGTCACGCAAGGGAGCCTTTCCTTCGGGCTGTTAGTATTGGGTCACACAAGTGAGCCTTTCCTTCTGGCCTGTTAGTATTGGTCACACAAGAGAGCCTTTCCTTCGGGCTGTTCATGTATTGGCTCACACAAGGAGCCATTTCCTTCGGGGCTTTTAGTATTGTTCACACAAGGAGCCTTTCCTTCGAGGCTGTTATTATTGGTCACACAAGGAGCCTTTCCTTCAGGCTGTTAGTATTGGTCACACAAGGAGCCTTTCCTTCAGGCTGATAGTATTGGTCACACAAGGAGCCTTTCCTTCAGGCTGTTAGTATTGGTCACACAAGGAGCCTTTCCTTCAGGCTGTTAGTATTGGTCACACAAGGAGCCTTTCCTTCGGGCTGTTAGTATTGGTCACACAAGGAGCCTTTCCTTCGGGCTGTTAGTATTGGTCACACAAGGAGCCTTTCCTTCAGGGCTGATTAGTATTGGTCACACAAGGAGCCTTTCCTTCAGGCTGTTAGTATTGGTCACACAAGGAGCCTTTCCTTCAGGCTGTTAGTATTGGTCACACAAGGAGCCTTTCCTTCAGGCTGTTAGTATTGGTCACACAAGGAGCCTTTCCTTCAGGCTGATAGTATTGGTCACACAAGGAGCCTTTCCTTCGGGCTGTTAGTATTGGTCACACAAGGAGCCTTTCCTTCGGGCTGTTAGTATTGGTCACACAAGGAGCCTTTCCTTCAGGCTGTTAGTATTGGTCACACAAGGAGCCTTTCCTTCAGGCTGATTTTAGTATTGGTCACACAAGGAGCCTTCTTTCTTCGGCGCTGTTAGTGCTGTTGTATTGGTCACACAAGGAGCCTTTCCTTCAGGCTGTTTAGTGGTATTGGGTCCACACAAGGAGCCTTTCCTTCGGGCTGTTAGTATTCCACAAGGAGTCACACAAGAGCCTTTCCTTCGGGCTGGTAGTATGTATTGGTCACACAAGGAGGCCTTTCCTTCGTGGCTGTTAGTATTGGTCACACAAGGAGCCTTTCCTTCGGGCTGTTCGTATTGGTCACAACACGGGGCTTCCGGCTGTTAGTATTGGTCACACAAGAGCCTTTCCTTCGGGCTGTTTGTGGGTAGAGTATACCCACTTCTTCCATGCAGTACTACACCGACGGGTTTTCCTGTGACCTCTCACCTCTGTGTTGTAGGGTATACCTCTCTTATCCTGTGTGTGTGTGTGTGTGTGTGGTGTGTGTGTGTGTGTGTGTTTGTGTGTGTGTGTTGGTGTGGGTGTGTGTGCGCGTGCATGCGCGCGTTAGCGTGTGCGTGCGTGCGTGCGCTCGGTATGGGTGTGTCAGGGTTTTTCATTAGGAAATGTGGTGCTGGAACATTTGAACCGCAGCATTAAACATTTTCTGGACATTTAACGCGGACCCCATTGTGTATTGGTAACCTTATTAGGGGCGTCCACCAACGGTTCTTCTCATAATGTCAGAAAATCACATTTATTTTATGGTTATTAATCTAAACCGAACATGCCACGCAGATGCAACGGCGTGGCATCATCCGTTCCGAATTCCGATGAGCAATTAGAAGACTCAGTCCCCCTAAGGTTTGGAAAGAAGAGATCATTAGCTTTAAAAAAAAAAAAAAGGTTTTTAAATCACATAACCTACAGTCGAAAGGGCCGACACTTTGGGGCAGTAGCACTCAGCCGATACCAAATCGATGATTGTTGAGTTGTGACTGTCAGTGGCAGAGCAGAGAGGACCATCCGGGCATCTCGCAATATTTTACAAATACAATCACGGGAAAAACATTTTTGCAAACAGTATTGTGCAATATTGTTGTAAAGAGAAGACAATGGAACAATACTTTAGCTGTCTTTTAGTTAAAAATCTCCACAAGCAAGGAGAACATCAGTCATATCCCCGGTGAGTGGAGCATATTCAACTGTCTTTATCCTTGGGTCAGTGGACACTTTTTGTTTGTTTTTGGACAGATCATTTCCTCCTCCAGTAGATGGAACGACCCCCCTCATGTTGTATTTTGTCTTTACCTTCTCCTGAGCCCATGTTATATGGAATCAGACAACGTCATTTTTTATTGATCTGTTTGTTTAGTGTCCGCAGAATAGGCTACTACCCTGTAATTTGTCGTAATGAAAATATTCTGCAGATGTCTCCATCCATATAAAGTGTATTTTTTAAGTAAGCAATTGCATGAAATGTTGTTTTAAAAGGCCAACATTTTTATTATGTTAGAAAGGAGAAGAAATGTATCTGATAGCCTTATAGCCTGCCTGCCACTTAGGCACTGCATTGAACAGTCCTTTTTCACGAACAGTGACTGAGTTATACTCATTACCCTAAATAACTGAGTATCCAATCCAATCACATTAGTAATTAGTATGTTATCTTACAGAAGTCTGCAATGGCGAGGATGCTTTCTTATAACAAGGTACATTGTTTATGGTGAAAAATTAGCTTCCCCCAACTTGAAACTCTATGTTAGAATAACCTGTCGCACATTTACTCATTTCCTCAGCCAACAGAACAGATAACGAACATCAAAATCACTAGCCTACAGGGCCTTGCAAAGTATTCGTTATCCCCCTTGGTGTTTTATCCTATTTTTGTTGCAGCATTACAACCTGTAATTTAAATGGATTTTTATATTGGATTTCATGTAATGGACATACACAAAAATAGTCCAAATTGGTGAAGTGAAATGAAACACTTACTTGTTTTCAAATATTCAATAAATAAATCATAACGAAAAGTGGTGCGTGCTATGGTATTCACCCCTTTTGCTATGAAGCCCCTAACTAAGATCTGGTGCAACCAAAATTTACCTTCAGAAGGTCATATAATTAGTTACATACAGTCCACCTGTGTGCAATCTAAGATGTTCATGATCTTGTCACATGATTGCTCAGTATATATACACACCTGTTCTGGAAAGGCCCCAGAGTCCTGCAACACACTAAGCAAGGGGCACCATCGAGAAACAAGCAGCGGCACCATGAAGACCAAGTAGGCTCCTCCAAACAGGTCATGGACAAAAGTTGTGGAGCAGTACAGATTCAGGGTTGGGTTTATAAAAAAATATCAGAAACGTTGAACATCCCACGGAGCAACCATTAAATATCCTTATTAAAAAGAGAAATATATTGGCAACCCCATCAAACCTGCCAGAGAGGGCGCACCCGACACAAAACTCACGGACCAGGCAAGAGTCGTCATTAATCAGAGAGGCACAAAGAGACCAAAGATAACCCTGAAGGAGCTGCAAGCTCCACAGTGGGCGGTTGGAGTATCTGTCCATATGACCACTTTAAGCCGTACACTCCAATGAGCCGGGCTTTAACGGAAGAGTGGGGCCGAGAAAAAAGCATTGGCTTAAAAAGAAAAATAAGCAAACCCGTTTGTTGTTTTCGCCAAAAGCCATGTGGGAGACTCCCCAAACATATGGAAGAGAGTGCCTCTTGGTTCAGATGACACTAAAATGAAGCTTTTTTGGCCATCAGGAAAACGGCTTATGTCCTGGCGCAAAACCCAACACAATCTCATCACCCCGAGAACCAACACCGATCCCATCATGCTGTGGGATGTTTTTTTCATCGGCAGGGACTGGGAAACTGGTCAGAAGTGAAGGAATGATGGAATGTGCTAAATACAAGGGAAAATTCCTTGAGGGAAAACCTGTTTCAGTCTTCGCAGAGATTTGAGACGGGGACGGAGGTTCACTTTTCCAGCAGGACAATGACCCTAAGCATAATTGCTACAGCACACTCAAGTGGCCGCGTGTAGCTCATTTGGTAGAGCATGGCACTTGCAATGCCAAGGTTGTGGGTTCGTATTCCCACGGGGGGCCAGTATGAAAATGTATGCACTTCACTAACCTGTAAAGTCGCTCTGGATAAGAGCGTCCTGCTAAATGACTAAAAGTGTAAATGTTTAATGGGAAACATTAGAATGTCTTGAATGAATGGCCTAGTCAAAGAAGCAGAACCTCAATCCAATTGAGGAATTGTGGTATGACTTTAAAGATTGCTGTACACCAGCGGTAACCCATCCAACATGGAAGAGCCCTGAGCAGTTTTTTGCCTTGAAGAATGGTCAAAACTCGCATTGGCTAGATGTGCCAAGCTTATAGAGACTATCTCCTAAGAGATACTTGCAGCTGTAATTGCTGCAAAAGGTGGCTCTACAAAGTATTGACTTTGAGTGATCTTGAAAAAGTCATGAGTCAATTGATCAATAACATAATAATACTATTAGCAACAATGTTTATTTTCAATTCACATCTTGTAGAAACATGAGCAATAGAAATGTCAGAGAACTTTTGTAAGACACACCAGTACAGTTTGAATATAATATGGCAAATAGAAATCCTATATGGATGGTGTTAAAGAAGATAGATGGGAGGTGTTGAATGGATTGAAGGATGGGACTAAGAACAAGATAACATAACTAATACAAGATTTTTTGATTACTAATAATGTAAGCATACTGTGTCCATAATAAGTATATAAGGTTGTAGGTTTGGGAAGGCTTTTGTGTAAAGAGCAAACAGTTAGAAGATGATATGGCCATATAGAAGCAAACGCGGATGGACATCATGAAAATGATCGGGAGAAGGTTGAGAGTAGAAGAGTTCAGGAGAAAGAACAACAACATGTACTTATTATTGTTAAAATTGACTGTGTCCATAAACAATGTAGATAGTTGGGTATTGGGCTGGCAAGTATAGGCCTAGGCGTTGTTTGTGCACTATTTTACTCCCAAGTGGGGACAAGGGTGGCAGGGTTTGAAATTAATAAAGGGGAATATATTGTTTTGTTTTTTAAAATTTTTTAATTGTTATGTATGTTTTTTAAATGTTTTTATATGTAATATGTTTTTGTGTATGTATATATACAGTGGGGAGTAACAAGAGTATTTGATACACTGCCGATTTTTTGCAGGTTTTCCTACTTACAAAGCATGTAGAGGTCTGTGCCTTTTTATCATCATGAACACTTCAACTGTGAGCGACTGAATCTAAAACAAAAATCCAGAAAAGCACATTGTAATGATTTTTAAAGTATATTAATGTGCATTTTATAGCATGACATCAGTATTTGATCACGCTACCATCCAGTAAGAATTCCGGTCTCCTCAAAGACCTGTTAGTTTTTTCTGTAAGAAGCCCTCCTTTTCTCCACTCATTACCTGTATTAACTGCACATGTTTGAACTCCGTTACCTGTATAAATGCACACCTGTCCACACACTCAATCAACCAGACCTCTAACCTCTTCCACAATGGCCAAAGACCAGAGGAGCTGTGTAAGGACATCATGGTTAAATTGTAGACCTGCACAAGGCCTGGGATGGGCTACAGGTAAAATAGGCAAGCAGCTTGGTGAGAAGGCAACTAACTGTTGGCGCAATTATTAGAAAATGGAAGAAGTTCAAGGTGAACGGTCAATCACCCTCGGTCCTGGTGCTCCCATGCAAGATCTCACCCTCGTGGGGCATCAATGATCATGAGAAGGTGATGGATCAGCCCACAGAACTACACAACGGCAGGACCTGGTCAATGACCTGAAAGATGCTGAACCACAGTCTCAAGAAAACCATTAGTAACACACTAACGCGACGTCATGGATTAAAATCCTGCAGCGCACGCAAGGTCCCCTGTCTCAAGCAAGCGCATATCCAAGGCCCGTCTGAAGGGTTACCAATGACCATCTGGATGATCCAAGAGGAGGAATGGGAGAAGGTCATGTTGTCTGATGAGACAAAAATAGAGCTTTTTGGTCTAAACTCCGACTCAATCCCGTGTTTAGAGGAAGAAGAGTTGATGAAGTACCAAACCCCCAAAGAACACCATCCCAACCGTGAAGCATGAGGTGGAAACATTATTCTTTGGGAATGCTTTTTCTGGAACGGGGACAGGACGACTGCACCGTAGTGAGGGGAGGATGGATGGGGCCATGTATCGCGAGTATCTTGGGCCAACAACCTCCTTTCCCCTCAGTAAGAGCATTGAAGTGGGTCCGTGGCTGGGTTCCTTCCAGCATGACAACGACCCGAACACAGACAGCCAGGTCAACTAAGGAGTGGCCTCCGTAAGAAGCATCTCAAGGTCCTGGTTGGCCTAGCCAGTCTCCAGACCTGACCCCAATAGAAAATCTTTGGAGGGAGCTGAAAGTCCGTATTGCACCTACAGGAAACGTATGATCTCTGTAATTTGCAAACAAAGGGTTTCTGTACCAAATATTAAGTTTCGCTTTTTCTGATGTATCAAGTACTTATTGTCATGCAATAAATGCGAATTACTTACTAAAAAATTCTACAATGTGAGTTTCTTTCTGATTTTGTGTTTAGATTACGTCTTTCTCACTAGTTGAAGTGTACCTATGATAAAATGACAGACACTCTACATGCTTTGTAAGTAGGAAACCTGCAAAATCGGCAGTGTATCCAGTACTTGTTCTCCGTACTGTAGGTGTAGAGTTTGTTAAAACGTAGCAGATCAATGGTATTTGCTTGGCACACATTATCTATACATACAGTGGGGGAAAAAAAGTATTTAGTCTCCAGGCCACCAATTTGTGCAAGTTTCTCCCACTTAAAAAGTATGAGAGAGGCCTGTTAATTTTCATCATAGTTACACGTCAACTAGACAGACAAAATGAGAAAAAAAATCCAGAAAATCACATTGTAGGAAAAATTTTGTTGTTTTTTTTGTTTAAAATGAATTTATTTTGCAAAAATTATCTTTAAAAAATGGTGTGAAATAGTATTTGGTCAATAACAAAAGTTTCTTCTCAATACTTTGTTATATACCCTTTGTTTGGCAATTGACACAGGTCAAACGTTTCTCTGAGTCTTCACAGGTTTTTCACACAACGGTTTTGCTGGTATTTTGGGCCCATTCCTCCATGCAGATCTCTCTCTACTAGAGCAGTGATGTGTTGGGGCTGTTCGCTGGTCAACACGGCCTTTCAACTCCCATCAAAAGTTTTCTATGGGTTGAGATCTGGAGCCTGGCCTAGGGCCCACTCCAGGACCCTTTGAAATGCTTCTTACGAAGCCCCTCCTTCGTTGCCCGGGCGGTGTGTTTGTGATCATTGTCATGCCTGAAAGACCGCAGCCACTTTTTCATCTTCAATGCCCCTGCTGATTGAATTTAGAGGTTTTCACACTCAAATCTCACGATAAATGGCCCATTCCATTCTTCCTTCCTTTACACGATCAGTTGTCCTGGTCCCTTTGCAGCAAAACAGCCCCAAAGCAGTAATGTTTTCCACCCCATTGCTTCACAGTAGATATGGTGTTCCTTTGGATCAACTCAGTCATTCTTTGTCCCTCCAACACGACCGGTCGAGTTTGGAGTTTTTTTATACCAAAATTCTATTTTGGTTTCATCTGACATATGACATTCTCCCCAATCCTCTTCTGGATCATCCAAATGCACTCTAGCAAACTTCAGACGGTCCTGGAAATGTACTGTCTTAAGCAAGGGGATACTTCTGGCACTGGCCGGATTTTGATTCCTGGCGGCGTAAGTGGTGTTAAATGATGGTAGGGCTTTGTTACTTTGGTCCCAGCCTCTCTGTCAGGTCATTTTCACTAAGTTCCCCACGTGTGGTTCTGGGATTTTTGCTCACCGTTCTTGTGATCATATTTGACCCCACGGGGTGAGATCTTGCGTTGAGCCCCAGATCGTTGGGAGATTATCAGTGGTCTTGTATGTCTTCCATTTCCTAATAATTGCTCCTCACAGTTGATTTCTTTCAACCAGCTGCTTACAT
The DNA here is from genome assembly GCA_036851935.1 of Coregonus suidteri. NCBI lineage: Eukaryota > Metazoa > Chordata > Actinopteri > Salmoniformes > Salmonidae > Coregonus > Coregonus suidteri. The sequence goes on from CM072243.1 coordinate 798,565, forward strand.
ATTGCAGATGCCGTCTTCCCAAGCCTGATGCAGGTCTACAATTTTGTTTCTGGTGTCCTTTGATCAGACTCTTGGTCTTGGCCATAGTGGAGTTTGGAGTGTGACTGTTTGAGGTTGTGGAGCAGGTGTTTTTTATATCTGATAACCAGTTCAAAACAGGTGACATTAATACAGGTAACGAGTGGAGGACAGAGTGAGCCTCTTCAAAGAATAAAGTTACAGGTCTGTGAGAGCCTAGAAATCTTGCTTGTTTGTAGGTGACCAAATACTTATTATCCACGCAATACATTTGCAAATAATTTCATCAGAATCCTACATGTGATTTTGTCTAGTCATATGTTGACCGTGTACCTATGATGAGAATTACAGGCCTCATCTCATCTTTTTTAAGTGGGGAGACTTGCACAATTGGTGGCTGACTAAATACTTTTTTTCCCCACTGTAATATATAGTATATATCTATATATATATCTATATATATATATATAGATATATATTCTAGATATATATATATATATATAGATATAACATGGGGGATTGGTAAAGTGATCAGCAGACAATTACATTGATAGAAGTTACACTCCTATCTGCAATATTAAGCTTGAATCTACCCCCCCCCCCCCCCCCCCCCCCCCCAAAAAAATAAAAATACGATTGACTTTGTTGGGGGGTGAATAGTTTCTTCTGTCGCTCAATTTTCTGTTTTTTTTTTTTTGTCTTATTTCTAGTTGTTTCACATTAAAAAATAAGTTTGGTCGTTTTAGAGTGTCAGTTATAGACTTTTGCTGCTGCTGTTGTTCAACTGACAGAACTCAGCATCAGAGGATACTGATACTGCCATAAGTTGATTGCAGTAAGTGGACCTCTCTTCTCTCTCGCTCTTATTCTCAAATCATCACAAACACCAATTCATTCATCATCAAAGATTTCATCCATCACATTCAAAATCACAGTAGCAACCTTCTTCTCATCTCTCTCTCTCGCTCTTTTCTCCCTCTCTCTCTCTCTCTCTCTCTCTCTCTCTCTCTCTCTCGTCTCTCTCTCTCTCTCTCTCTCTCTTAAGACAGATTTTTCTCAGGTCATTTTCATAAACGAGCTCTCTTTCCCCTCTCTCTCGCTCTCTTTCTCACGTTCTTCTCTCGCTTCTCTCCCCCCCAGCCTGAGGGAGTAGTGTATTGGCTGGGGTGCTTGCAGCCAGCCTGAGGGAGTAGTGTATTGGCTGGGGTGCTGCAGCCAGCCTGAGGGAGTAGTGTATTGGCTGGGGGTGCTGCAGCCAGCCTGAGGGAGTAGTGTATTGGCTGGGGTGCTGCAGCCAGCCTGAGGGAGTAGTGTATTGGCTGGGGTGCTGCAGCCAGCCTGAGGGAGTAGTGTATTGGCTGGGGTGCTGCAGCCAGCCTGAGGGAGTAGTGTATTGGCTGGGGGTGCTGCAGCCAGCCTGAGGGAGTAGTGTATTATTGGGCTGGGGTGCTGCAGCCCAGCCTGAGGGAGTAGTGTATTGGCTGGGGTGCTGCAGCCAGCCTGAGGAGAGTTGTATTGGCTGGGGTGCTGCAGCCAGCCTGAGGGAGTAGTGTGTATTGGCTGGGGTGTTGCAGCCAGCCTGAGGGAGTAGTGTATTGGCTGGGGTGCTGCAGCCAGCCTGAGGGAGTAATTGGCTGGGGTATTGGCTGGGGGTGCTGCAGCAGCAGCCTGAGGGAGTAGTGTATTGGCTGGGGTGCTGCAGCCAGCCTGAGGGAGTAGTGTATTGGCTGGGGTGCTGCAGCCAGCCTGAGGGAGTAGTGTATTGGCTGGGGTGCTGCAGCCAGCCTGAGGGAGTAGTGTATTGGCTGGGGTGCTGCAGCCAGGCTGAGGGAGTAGTGTATTGGCTGGGGTGCTGCAGCCAGGCTGAGGGAAGTAGTGTATTGGCTGGGGTGCTGCCAGCCAGTCCTGAGGGAGTAGTGTATTGGCTGGGGTGCTGCAGCCAGCCTGAGGGAGTAGTGTATTGGCTGGGGTGCTGCAGCCAGGCTGAGGGAGTAGTGTATTGGCTGGGGTGCTGCAGCCAGCCTGAGGGAGTAGTGTATTGGCTGGGGTGCTGCAGCCAGCCTGAGGGAGTAGGCTGGTATTGCCAGCCTGAGGGGTGCTGGGGTGCTGCAGCCAGGTTGAGGGAGTAGTAGGTATTGGCTGGGGTGCTGCAGCCAGCCTGAGGGAGTAGTGTAATTGGCTGGGGTGCTTTAGCCAGCCTGAGGAGTAGTGTATTGGCTGGGGTGCTGCAGCCAGCCTGAGGGAGGTAGTGTATTGTCCTGGGGTGCTTTAGCCAGCCTGAGGGAGTAGTGTATTGGCTGGGGTGCTGCAGCCAGCCTGAGGGAGGGAGTAGTGTATTGGCTGGGGTGCTGCAGCCAGCCTGAGGGAGTAGTGTATTGGCTGGGGTGCTGCAGCCAGCCTGAGGGAGTAGTGTATTGGCTGAGGTGCTGCAGCCAGCCTGAGGGAGTAGTGTATTGGCTGGGGTGCTGCAGCCAGCCTGAGGGAGTAGTGTATTGGCTGAGGTGCTGCAGCCAGGCTTCGGTGGAAGAGGCGGTGGAATTGCATTGCCTCACCCAGCTGCCAGGGGGATCAATGGTTGTAACAAATGAAATGCTATAATTTATGGCAAGGTGAGATATTTCACTGAAGTCATTGCCTGTATCCTAAATGGTACCCTATTCCCTATGTGGGCTCTGGTCTAAAGTAGCGCACTATATAGGGAATAGGGTGCCATTTAGGAAGGGGAATAAAGGAATAGAACGCCATGACTCAGCACTTTAGACCTCCATTTAATTTCAGCTGAAATCAACATCTCCCCATACCTCCACACCCTCACCTCGCCTCTCACCTACGGTTAGCTGCAGCTTTTCGAGAGAGAGAGAGAGAGAGAGAGAGAGAGAGAGAGAGAGAGAGAGAGAGAGAGAGAGAGAGAGAGAGAGAGAAGAGAGAGAGAGAGAGAGAGAGAGAGAGAGAGAGAGAGAGAGAGAGAGAAGAGAGAGAGAGATAGAGAGAGAGAGAGAGAGAGAGAGAGAGAGAGAGGAGAGAGAGAGAGAGAGAGAGAGCGAGAGAGAGAGAGACGAGGAGAGAGAGAGGAGAGAGAGAGAGAGAGAGAGAGAGAGAGAGAGAGAGAGAGAGAGAGAGGAGAGAGAGAGAGAGAGAGAGAGAGAGAGAGAGAGAAAGAGAGAGAGAAAGAGAGAGAGAGAATACACTACCAGCCAAAAGTTTGGACACACCTACTCATTCAAGGGTTTTTCTTTATTTTTACAATGTAGAATAATAGTGAATACTTCAAAACTATGAATTAACTTAAAGTAATGATGGACTGTCGTTTCTCTTTGCTTATTTGTGTCAGGAATCTGATGTGGATGTGGTGTGGGAATCAAGTGCAGGACACAGAAGCTTCGTCTAACCAGACTTTACTGACGACAACAAAATAACAAAACAGGCCTAAACAAACCCGGAGGCGAACGATTACGCAACAGTGCGTAAAACACCCAAAATACAGACTGCGCACGAAACAACAGTGTGACGGTTATAAACTAGCGAAAGGCAAAATGAACAGCACCAACAGACAGGCGGAACAATTACACACAACACATGACTAACAAATGGAACACTTATAGGGTACATAATTAACACTAACAGGGAACAGGTGTACAAAGAAGACAAAACCAAACAAACATCGAAAATATACAACGGTGGCAGCTAGTACTCCGGGGACGACGACCGCCGAAGCCTGCCCGAGCAAGGAGAAGGAGCAGCCTCGGCCGAAACCGTGACAATTTGAGCTTTTCTTGCCATTATATGTGGACTTGGTCTTTTACAAAATAGGGCTATCTTCTGTATACCCCCCCTACCTTGTCACAACACAACACAACACAACACAAACTCTCCTTCCAGACTCACATAAAGAATCTCCAATCCAAAGTTAAATCTAGAATCGGCTTCCTATTTCGCAACAAAGCCTCCTTCACTCATGCTGCCAAACATGCCCTCGTAAAACTTACTATCCTACCGATCCTTGACTTCGGCGATGTCATTTACAAAATAGCCTCCAACACTCTACTCAGCAAATTGGATGTAGTCTATCACAGTGCCATCCGTTTTGTCTCCAAAGCCCCATACGCTACCCACCACTGTGACCTGTACGCTCTTGTTGGCTGGTCCTCACTACATGTTCGTCGTCAAACCCACTGGCTCCAGGCCATCTATAAATCACTGCTAGGCAAAATCCCCGCCTTATCTTAGCTCATTGGTCACCATAGCAGCACCCACCCGTAGTCTGCGCTCCAGCAGGTATATCTCACTGGTCATTCCCAAAGCCAACACCTCCTTTGGCCGCCATTCCTTCCAGTTCTCTGCTGCCAATGACTGGAACGAATTGCAAAAATCTCTGAAGCTGGAGACTCTTATCTCCCTCACTAACTTTAAGCATCAGTTGTCAGAGCACCTTACCGATCACTGCACCTGTACACAGCCCATCTGAAATTAGCCCACCCAACTACCTCATCCCTATATTGTTATTTATTTTGCTCTTTTGCACCCCAGTATCTCTATTTGCACATAATCTCTTGCACATCTAGCATTCCAGTGTTAATACTATTGTAATTATTTTGCACTATAGCCTATTTATTGCCTTACCTCCATAACTTGCTACATTTGCACACACTGTATATATATTTTCTGTTATATTTTTGACTTTATGTTTTTTACCCCATATGTAACTCTGTGTTGTTTTTATCGCACTGCTTTGCTTTATCTTGGCCAGGTCGCAGTTTGTAAATGAGAACTTGTTCTCAACTGGCTTACCTGGTTAAATAAAGGTGAAATAAAAAAATAATAAAAAAATGATTGTCTTAAACGCATTAAGAAGGAAAGAAATTCCACAAATTCCCTTTTAAAGCACACCTGTCAATTGAAATGCATTAAAAATATATATATATATATATTTCACCTTTATTTCACCAGGTAAGCCAGTTGAGAACAAGTTCTCATTTACAACTGCGACCTGGCCAAGATAAAGCAAAGCAGTGTGATAAAAACAACAACAGAGAGTTACATATGGGGTAAATAAAACATTAAGTCAAAAATACAAACAGAAAATATATATACAGTGTGTGCGAATGTAGTAAGTTATGGAGGTAAGGCAATAAATAGGCCATAGTGCAAAATAGTTACAATTTCGTATTAACACTGGAATGTTAGATGAGCAAAAGATGATGTGCAAATAGAGATACTGGGGTGCAAATGAGCAAAATAAATAACAATATGGGGATGAGGTAGTTGGGTGGGCTAATTTCAGATGGGCTGTGTACAGGTGCAGTGATCGGTAAGCTGCTCTGCCAACTGATGCTTAAAGTTAGTGAGGGAGATAACAGTCTCCAGCTTCAGAGATTTTTGCAGTTCGTTCCAGTCATTGGCAGCAGAGAACTGGAAGGAATGGCGGCCAAAGGAGGTGTTGGCTTTGGGGATGACCAGTGAGATATACCTGCTGGAGCGCAGACTACGGGTGGGTGTTGCTATGGTGACCAGTGAGCTAAGGTAAGACAGGGATTTGCCTAACAGTGATTTATAGATGACCTGGAGCCAGTGGGTTTGGTGACGAATATGTAGTGAGGGCCAGCCAACAAAAGCGTACAGGTCACAATGGTGGGTAGTATATGGGGCTTTGGTGACAAAACGGATGGTACTGTGATAGACTACATCCAATTTGCTGAGTAGAGTGTTGGAGGCTATTTTGTAAAGTCAAGGATCGGTAGGATAGTCAGTTTTACGAGGGCATGTTTGGCAGCATGAGTGAAGGAGGCTTTGTTGCGAAATAGGAAGCCGATTCTAGATCTAACTTTTCATTGGAGATGCTTAATGTGAGTCTGGAAGGAGAGTTTACAGTCTAACCAGACACCTAGATATTTGTAGTTGTCCACATACTCTAGGTCAGACCCGCCGAGAGTAGTGATTCTAGTCGGGTGGGCGGGGGGGTGCAAGCAGCGTTTTCGGTTGAAGAGCATGCATTTAGTTTTACTAGTGTTTAAGAGCAGTTGGAGGCTACAGAAGGAGTGTTGTATGGCGTTGAAGCTCGTTTGGAGGTTTGTTAACACAGTGTCCAATGAAGGGCCAGATGTATAAAAAATGGGGTCGTCCGCATAGAGGTGGATCCGAGCATCACCAGCAGCAAGAGCGACATCATTGACTTACACAGAGAATAGAGTCGGCCCGAGAATTGAACCCTGTGGCACCCCCATAGAGACGGCCAGAGGTCCAGACAACAGGCCCTCCGATTTGACACATTGAACTCTATCTGAGAAGTAGTTGGTGAACCAGGTGAGGCAGTCATTAGAGAGTTGCAGCGGAGAGCAAGTTGCAGCGGAGGGTGCAGAGCTGGTGGCCGGGGTAGTGGTAGCCAGGTGGAAAGCATGGCCAGCCGTAGCAAAATGCTTGTTGAAATTCTCGATTATTGAAGATTTATCGGTGGTGACAGTGTTTCCTAGCGTCAGTGCAATGGGCAGTTGGGAGGAGGTGCTCTTATTTTCCATGGACTTTATAGTGTCCCAAAACTTTTTGGAGTTAGTGCTAAAGGATGCACATTTCTGTTTGAAAAAGCTAGCCTTTGCTTTCATAACTGATTGTGTATATTGGTTCCTGACTTCCCTGAAAAGTTGCATATCGCGGGGGCTGTTCGATGCTAATGCAGTACGCCACAGGATGTTTTTGTGCTGGTCAAGGGCAGTCAAGTCTGAGGAGAACCAGGGGCTATATCTGTTCTTAGTTCTGAATTTTTTGAACGGGGCATGCTTATTTGAGATTGAGAGGAAAGCACTTTTAAAGAACAACCAGGCATCCTCTACTGACGGAATGAGGTCAATATCCATCCAGGATACCCGGGCCAGGTCAATTAGAAAGGCCTGCTCGCTAAAGTGTTATAGGGAGCGTTTGACATTACGGATGCAGGCAATAAGGCAGTGATCGCTGAGATCCTGGTTGAAGACAGCGGAGGTGTATTTAGAGGGTAAATTTGTCAGGACGATATCTATGAGGGTGCCCATGTTTACAGATTTAGGGTTGTACATGGTAGGTTCGTTGATAATTTGTGTGAGATTGAGGGCATCTAGTTTAGATTGTAGGTTGGCCGGGGTGTTAAGCATATCCCAGTTTAGGTCACCAAGCAGTACGAACTCTGAGGATAGATGGGGGGCAATCAGTTCACATATGGTGTCCAGGGCACAGCTCGGGGCTGAGGGGGGTCTGTAGCAAGCGGCAACAGTGAGAGACTTATTTCTGGAAAGGTGGATTTTTAGAAGTAGAAGCTCAAACTGTTTGGGCACAGACCTGGATAGTATGATAGAGCTCTGCAGGCTATCTCTACAGTAGATTGCAACCCCACCCCCTTTGGCAGTTCTATCGAGACGGAAAATGTTGTAGTTGGGGATGGACATTTCTGAATTTTTGGTGGCCTTCCTAAGCCAGGATTCAGACACTGCTAGGACATCAGGGTTGGCGGAGTGTGCTAACGCAGTGAATAACTCAAACTTAGTGAGGAGGCTTTGGATGTTAACGTGCAAGAAACCAATGCTTTTACGGTTATAGAAGTCAACAAATGATAACGCCTGGGGAGTAGGAGTAATACTGGGGGCTACAGGGCCTGGGTTAACCTCTACATCACCAGAGGAACAGAGGAGTAGAATAAGGATACGGCTAAATGCTTTAAGTACTGGTCTTCTAGTGCGTTGGGTACAGAGAAAAAAAGGGGCAGATTTCTGGGTGTTGTAGAATAGATTCAGGGCATTATGTACAGACAATGATATGAAAGGATATGAGTACAGTGGAGGTAAACCTAAGCGTTGGGTCACGATGAAAGAGATAGCATCACTGGAGGAACCGATTGAGTCGGTCTCTGCGTGTATGGGGGGTGGGACAAAGGAGCTATCTAAGGCAGGTTTAGCTGGGCTGGGGGATCTACAGTGAAATAGTACAATAAGAAATAACCGAAACAGCAATAAGCAAGGCATATTGAAATGGGAGAGAGGCATAAAGCAATCACAGGTGTTATTCGAGAGAGCTAAGACAACAGCTGGTAATGGCGACAGTTTGGGCTGAGGCTAAACATAAACAGGATGCGGTACCGTATAAAGGAACAGTCCAGCAGGCATCAGCTGTATAGCTGAGTTATCATAAGGTCCGGTGAAGAGCAATAGGAGAGTTTGGAGGTAGTTCGGGGGCTGCTACAGCACTGGTGAGCAAGAGGCCCGGCTTGCGTGTGTTAGCGGGCCGGGGATAGCAGATGGATCTTCGTTGTCGACGTCGTAATGGGAAGCTGTTGAAACCACATCAGACGATTACATCGGCAAACCAGTCGTGTTGGATCGGCGGGGCTCCGTGTCAACACTAGGAGGTCCCGTCCGGTTGACAGAGAGGTAGATAGCTGGGAGAAGGGCCTGGCTCTCGGCTAGCTCGAGGCTGATTAGCCAACAACAACGTCCATTTGATTGCAGCTATCTAGCTGCGATGATCCGGTGTTAAAGGTCCAGTGAATCAGTGATTCCGGCAGAAAAAACGATATGTTCTGGGTCGATAACGCGCTGTGCAGACAGTGCAGACTGGCCGATAACAGTCCAGGCTAGAGCTGGCTGGTAGGCCACGGACAATGGTGAGAAACCGCTAACGGTGGCTAATGGCAAGTAGCTAGTTATTTGGCTACTCCCGTCCGGTAGATAGAGAGGTAGATAGCCGGGATATGGGCCTGGCCCACTTTAAGAAATGGAACACTAGTCACTTTAATAATGTTTACATATCTTGCACTACTCATCTCATATTTATATACAGTATTCTAAACTATTCTACTGTATCTTAGTCTACGTCGCTCTGACATCGCTCCTCCATATATTTATTTATATATTTTTTACTTCATTCCTTTACTTAGATGTGTGTGTATTGGGTATATGTTGTGAAATTGTTAGATATTACTTGTTAGATATTACTGCACTGTCGGAGCTAGAAGCACAAGCATTTCGCTACACCCGCAATAACATCTGCTAAACACGTGTATGTGACCAATAACATTTGATTTGATAATTGACCATTAATTAACATAAACACGCATAGCATACAAACAACTGATGCAAACCTTTGAAACGTCTACATTTGAAAAAGTCTTATACATCCATTTAATATAGCCTACATCATCACAATAAATCCATTTATTTATTTTAGATAGGTCTAAAGAAACCTGAAATGAAGAAAATGTAGCCTATTTCAGAAGAACAGAATAGCATCCTCTGAGTTGTCCTTATGTTAGGTCCTGATCTGGCTATGCCATATGGCTGTGGGCTACACTAGTTCATTTAGCAGACAAGATTTACTTAGAATTCCGTTGCATTATCTTATATTATTTTATAGTATGAAGAACATTAATAAATAACACAGAGTGATGCAGATGGACAGATGGGGACTGAGGGGGGGGGGGGGGGGTGGGATTGGGGTTATCTTTGTATACATTTAATTTGATGTTTTTTTCATACCTGTAACCAACCTCAAATAGTTAAAGAGACAACTAAAGAAAATGTTAGTCACAAAGAAAGTCAGTAGAGTAGAGCAGTGGTGGGAGGAGGAGGGGAGGGCTCCTGACCTTTGAACTTTGCTCACTAACCATCAGGATACTGACTGACAAGCAGTTTACCAATGAGGTCACGGCATCATCAGCAGCGTGGTATCAGCAGCGTGGTATCAGCAGCGCGGTAGCAGCGTGGTATCAGCAGCGCGGTATCAGCAGCGTGGTATCAGCAGCGACTTTCATGGTATCAGCAGCGTGGTATCAGCACGGGTATCAGCAGCGTGGTATCAGCAGCGCGGTATCAGCAGCGTGGTATCAGCAGCGCGGTATCAGCAGCGTGGTAGCAGCACGGTATCAGCAGCGTGGTATCAGCAGCGCGGTATCAGCAGCGTGGTATCAGCAGCGCGGGTATCAGCAGCGTGGTAGCAGCACGGTATCAGCAGCGTGGTATCAGCAGCGCTGGTAGCAGCAGGTGTAGCAGCACGGTATCAGCAGCGTGGTATCAGCAGCGCGGTATCAGCAGCGTGGTAGCAGCACGGTATCAGCAGCGTGGTATCAGCAGCGCGGTATCAGCAGCGTGGTATCAGCAGCGCGGTATCAGCAGCGTGGTAGCAGCACGGTATCAGCAGCGTGGTATCGTGGTATCAGCAGGTAGCAGGGGTAGCAGCAGCGTTATCAGCAGCGTGGTATCAGCAGCGCGGTATCAGCAGCGCGGTATCAGCAGCGTGGTATCAGCAGCGTGGTAGCAGCACGGTATCAGCAGCGTGGTATCAGCAGCTATCGCGGTATCAGCAGCGTGCTCGGTATCAGCAGCAGCTGCGGTATCAGCACAGCGTGGGTAGCAGCGCGGTATCAGCAGCGCGGTATCAGCAGCGTGGTATCAGCAGCGTGGTAGCAGCACGGTATCAGCAGCGTGGTATCAGCAGCGTGGTATCAGCAGCGCGGTAGCAGCGCGGTATCAGCAGCGTGGTATCAGCAGCGCGGTATCAGCAGACGGTATCAGCAGCGTGGTATCAGCAGCGTGGTAGCAGCGTGGTATCAGCAGCGTGGTATCAGCAGTGATAGCAGTGACATAGCCACAATGCTCCTCAACGGTGTGTTTGTAAACCATCAATGAGCAGGAATTACAACTGTTATTTCAAAAGGTATTTTTGCCAGTGGATTAAACTACAAGTTACAGTAGAGAGAAAATGTGTGAAGGTTACACCCTTCTTAACCAACAGTATATTATAAAGGTTACACCCTTCTTAACCAACAGTATATTATAAAGGTTACACCCTTCTTAACCAACAGTATATTATAAAGGTTACACCCTTCTTAACCAACACCAACAGTATATTATAAAGGTTACACCCTTCTTAACCAACAGTATATTATAAAGGTTACACCCTTCTTAACCAACAGTATATTATAAAGGTTACACCCTTCTTAACCAACAGTATATTATAAAGGTTACACCCTTCTTAACCAACAGTATATTATAAAGGTTACACCCTTCTTAACCAACAGTATATTATAAAGGTTACACCCTTCTTAACCAACAGTATATTATAAAGGTTACACCCTTCTTAACCAACAGTATATTATAAAGGTTACACCCTTCTTAACCAACAGTATATTATAAAGGTTACACCCTTCTTAACCAACAGTATATTATAAAGGTTACACCCTTCTTAACCAACAGTATATTATAAAGGTTACACCCTTCTTAACCAACAGTATATTATAAAGGTTACACCCTTCTTAACCAACAGTATATTATAAAGGTTACACCCTTCTTAACCAACAGTATATTATAAAGGTTACACCCTTCTTAACCAACAGTATATTATAACACCCTTCTTAACCAACAGTATATTATAAAGGTTACACCCTTCTTAACCAACAGTATATTATAAAGGTTACACCCTTCTTAACCAACAGTATATTATAAAGGTTACACCCTTCTTAACCAACAGTATATTATAAAGGTTACACCCTTCTTAACCAACAGTATATTATAAAGGTTACACCCTTCTTACACAGTATATTATAAAGGTAACACCCTCTTAACCAACAGTATATTATAAAGGTTACACCCTTCTTAACCAACAGTATATTATAAAGGTTACACCCTTCTTAACCAACAGTATATTATAAAGGTTACACCTTCTTAACCAACAGTATATTATATAAGGTTACACCCTTCTTAACCAACAGTATATTATAAAGGTTACACCCTTCTTAACAACAGTATATTATAAAGGTTACACCCTTCTTAACCAACAGTATATTATAAAGGTTACACCCTTCTTATATATTATAAAGGTTACACCCTTCTTAACCAACAGTATATTATAAAGGTTACACCCTTCTTAACCAACAGTATATTATAAAGGTTACACCCTTCTTAACCAACAGTATATTATAAAGGTTACACCCTTCTTAACCAACAGTATATTATAAAGGTTACACCCTTCTTAACCAACAGTATATTATAAAGGTTACACCCTTCTTAACCAACAGTATATTATAAAGGTTACACCCTTCTTAACCAACAGTATATTATAAAGGTTACACCCTTCTTAACCAACAGTATATTATAAAGGTTACACCCTTCTTAACCAACAGTATATTATAAAGGTTACACCCTTCTTAACCAACAGTATATTATAAAGGTTACACCCTTCTTAACCAACAGTATATTATAAAGGTTACACCCTTCTTAACCAACAGTATATTATAAAGGTTACACCCTTCTTAACCAACAGTATATTATAAAGGTTACACCCTTCTTAACCAACAGTATATTATAAAGGTTACACCCTTCTTAACCAACAGTATATTATAAAGGTTACACCCTTCTTAACCAACAGTATATTATAAAGGTTACAGCCTTCTTAACCAACAGTATATTATAAAGGTTACACCCTTCTTAACCAACAGTATATTATAAGGTTACACCCTTCTTAACCAACAGTATATTATAAAGGTTACACCCTTCTTAACCAACAGTATATTATAAAGGTTACACCCTTCTTAACCAACAGTATATTATAAAGGTTACACCCTTCTTAACCAACAGTATATATAAAGGTTACACCCTTCTTAACCAACAGTATATTATAAAGGTTACACCCTTCTTAACCAACAGTATATTATAAAGGTTACACCCTTCTTAACCAACAGTATATTATAAAGGTTACACCCTTCTTAACCAACAGTATATTATAAAGGTTACACCCTTCTTAACCAACAGTATATTATAAAGGTTACACCCTTCTTAACCAACAGTATATTATAAAGGTTACACCCTTCTTAACCAACAGTATATTATAAAGGTTACACCCTTCTTAACCAACAGTATATTATAAAAGTTACACCCTTCTTAACCAACAGTATATTATAAAGGT